>CM052543.1:94931658-94964702 GCA_028533065.1 Trachops cirrhosus
AATCAACCCTCAAAAACACCAGGTAAAAGATTGACATTTTATTGTAGGGAAGTCTGGCAGTAGATGGATTAGAAAGGGGAGGCAATCCCCCCTCCACTTAAATACCCCTCCCATTTAAATACCCCCCACTTAAATATAATTTTATGTAGAAGAATTTTAAAAATCTAAAAGTTTTACAGAAATCTCTGCTCTCTTAATCACTAGTAAGCAAGAAAACAACCTCAGGTCCACTTTTTCTGCATATGGGAGAGGCCTAGGCACTGCTCTCTTCCCCAAGCTAGTAAGAAGTGAGAGCACAGTGTATCTACTTTCCACACCTAATCAGGATGTCAAGGCTAACACCAAAAGTGACTGGTACTGTTAGTTGGGACTATTGTCACCAGCATAAGAGGGAGGGAGCTGAGACCTGTGACACTGACCAAACTTGAGATGGCAGCTGCTTTGCATCTTTACCACCCAGGTGCTGATTGCAAAGCAGTACTTGTGAGTGAAAGGCCGTCATACTCCTCTGCTTTATCTCAGATAGTGTGTTGGCCAAATTGAACCACTTTGCATTCAGCCATGCCAGTCTTGACAAAGCTGAGTATTGTTTTCCTCTTGCTTTAGCCTGTTTTAGAAATCCTGACTTTGTTAAAGCAAGTTCTTCTCATGTCTTTATTTGACATTAAATTTTTTTTAAAATTCCAATTGACAGAGCAAAGTGTTAGGTAGACTTAATAGATACTCAAATTAGTCATTCCCAGAATAATTTCTTGCTAATTGGGAAATTATTTTATTTTATATTGATGGTGGAAAAGGACAAATGTACTTCATTACAGGGTGAAAGAAAAAATCAAGTCAATTAATACTTGACTTCACTATTCATTTATGAAATAACCAGGCCTGAGTGTCCCTCTTATCATTTATTGGAGAATAGAAAATAGGCAAAATGGGGGTGTGTTCTTACTCTTGATAAGGCTGTACAACTGATTGCTAGAATGGGAAATAAATAATTTTGGAAGGAACATAATAACAATGCATCCATCACTTGGTTAGTGTGCATCTTTCCTTTAGATTTCTTTGCTTTTAATTTCTGGGATTTTTTAACCATTTATCTATGGATATGGAATAGATTGGTTCTACATTGCAGCTGTAAAAGTTACCACATACTTGTGTGGCATAAAACAGCACAAATGTATTATCTTTACATTTCTGGATGTCAGTCTTAAATGGGTCTCATGAACTAAAATCAAAGTGTCCACAGACCTATATTTCTCCTGGAGGCTCAAGAAGAAAATTTATTTTCTTGCTTTTTCTGGCATCTAGAGGCCCCCTATATTCCTTTGATTGTAGTTTTTTTTCTCTCTTTAAACAACATCACTCCTTCTTGTGCTTCCACCCTCAAATTTCCTCTGAGACTCTTAATTCCCTACCATTTTCTTCAAAGGATAAGTGTGATTCCATTGAACTCACCTGGATAATCCAGAGTTATCTCCATATTTCAATTTCAAGATTCTTAATTTAATACATCTGCAAAGTCTCTTTTGCTACTCGAGGTAACATAATTATAGATTTTGGACCTCTTTGATGGACCATTTTTTTTTTTTTTACCGGAGTGGTTTTTCTTCAATTGTCACCAACAAATTGCTCACTTATTTTACACACTGTGCCAATATGCTCTTCTACCCTCCCTTCTTTGCTTTGCTCAGCTCTGTATTATAAGAAAATATACTTCCAAGTCTTCTTAGCCTTCTAGTCTCTGGGTAGGTTTAACTATAAAATGGGAGGCAATGGTATATGATTAAAGGTCTTCAGACAGAGAGAATCCAGGGTATTTCTCCTCTTCTCATTTTCCTATAATGTGTTCTGGTGTTGGCTGTATGTCCTCTACCTCTAGCCCCAGTACTCAGACTCAGTACTCAAATATCATCATCAGTCTCCAGCAATTACAGTGACCCTGTTGCCCCTCTTGCTCTAGGATAGTAGTAACTTCTTGACAACTGATAATCTCTAAAGTTAATCTCATTCTCAGTATGGTTTCTTAGGTCTATTGTAATACCTATAATAAATTTGAGTTAAATTCCATCTGTCTAAAAGACCTGAGTGGTTTCTGTTTTACTAGCTAAACACTAATTTCTGTGCCAATCTAAACAGACCCTAAGTTGATGAATTTATTAAGGGATTAATCAGCCCTGACATCGTAGGTCACAGAGTCTCTGCCACCTGAGCAATGAAACACCATCTTCCCACACACAAAAGCAGCATGTAGCAAGGCTCAGACTCCACTGCATTTATATGTGATTCTTCCTCAGATAGTTCTACAGTAATTTTTATAAACAATGCATGAAATAAACATGCTGTATTTTGATATCTTACACCATGGTGTCTGAATTATGCAAAGTGGCTCTGAATAATAAAGCTAGTTTGAAAGTGTTTAAATGCAGCACTTTACTTGGTTCATGTGTAATAGATGCTGGTTTCCTTGTTCATATGCCTGAGCTCCAATTAGGTTCATCTACTTTCCAAATAATGCTTAACTTGTGAAGAACATAGGAGGATAGTCTAGAGATCCAAGATGGCAGAGAAGTAAGTGGACACTACACTAACCTCCTTTCAGGACCCATGTGGAATTACAACTAAATTGTAGAGAAATCATCTGGAATAACAAACTGAACAGTAGCTGGAGAGAAGCTTTATAACCACAGACAGACAGAAGAAGCCAGTTCACCACAACGTGACTCATATAGAGTGCAGAGGAGATGTGAGAGGGCTGGCTGGGCTCCCACAGGTGGCAGCTGAAGTGCTGGAATGAAATTTGAATGGCCAGGGGATTCCTCCTGAGAAGTGTGGAGTCTAAACCCCAAGCCTGGCTCCCCAGAACACAGCACCAGAGCCAGAAAGGAACCCAGATAACAACCAACTACAAAAAGTGGTGGGGTTTCCATCTGCCATGGAAAGATGGCTGGAGAGCCTCATAAAGGGGCAATGCACACAATTTTATTTGTAGCCACTTACCCTGGGCTCTGACAGAGAGAGGACAGAGTGGACTAGAGGTGCTTGAGGAAAGCCTGGGGTTGGGGGCTTTGGGGAAAGAACTAAGAGAACAGCCACCAGGATCCCTGTACTGAATCATTCCCTATAGAGCAGGAGCCATCTTGCTCAGGCAGACCACTCCCCTCCAAGTCAGCCTAAGGGGAAGAAATAGCCCTGCCCACAGGAATTATTCTGCCCCACCCTGTGGTGTTTAAACCTAATGACTGATTACAGATTAACTAGATTAATGACTGAATTGACAGCCATGGATGGTGGATCACTGGTATTCTTGAATAGGCTGCCTAGGGTCAGACTGGGAAACCATCTGACATCACCAGAGGTGGATCCAAAAAGAGAAAATAGTAGTAAAAATAGTAGAAAAATAATGATTTGCATTATTTTTTCTCCTGTATAGTTTTTTAACATTCATTTCTTATCCTTCACATTTGTGCCTACTAGGGCACTAGTTTTTATATTGTAGTTTATTTCAAATCTCATATTTTCTTTCTCCCTTCTCTTATTCCATTTTATCCTCATCTTTCCTCTTCTTATTTTCATTTTAAATTTTATTTTCTCTCTTGCTACAAATTGTTTCCATTCTGCACTCATTATTTCTCACCCCTCCAGCTACCTGAAACCATTTTTCTTCTCATTAGCCATCTCACATTCTTTTTCCCATTCTTAAAATACTCTTACTCTATCTCCACCTTTATCAATCTTTGCTCATTGGCTGTGAATATGGTTGTTGTTGCATTTCTTCAATTTCATTTCTATATCTTCACTATTTTTGAATTTCAGGTCTCAAATTTTAAAGTTCCTCTCTCCTACTTCATTTTGCCTTCCTCCTGCCCTTTATTTTTCTTTTTCATTTAAAATTTTAAAATTTCCCTGTCTTAGTCTGGTTTTCATTCCTCACTGTTAGTACTCCTTCTCCCTCTATCCTTTCAAATTAATTTCCCTCTCCTCTAGATATCTCTTAAATTTTTCTTTCTTTTTTTTCCTCTTATTTACATCCCACCTATATTCATATTTGCTCATTGGTTGTTGATAGTGTTGTGGTGGATCATTTTCTCCAAGTTGTTTCCTATTTTTAATTTTTTCTTTCTCACTATATATTTTTTAAAATTTCTGTTTAAACCCAATACTATACATTTCCCTTCTCTTACTCTATTCATCTTCTTCCGTCCCTTTCTAATGTAAGACATAAATTTTACTTTCTCTCTTTGCCTTGTCTCTATTCCCTACTCTTATTATTGCTCCTGCCATACCTTCCCAAAATCATTTTCTTTCAGTTAGTTATCTCATATTCATCTTTTTTCTTATACAGTCTTAATCACTTTACACCTTTATTAATATCGGCTCATTTGCTGTTCATAGTGTGATTGTGGGTGGGAATTTTTTTGAGGGTGTGGATTTGTTTCCTGGGCTGTTTTTTTCTGGCAGCACCTGTACAACAGCATTTCAAGATGTGGTGGATGTAGTGACTCTCAGTCAGCCAGCTGGAGGGAAGGACCACCAAAGAATGACCCAACAACAACCAAAACCCAATTGCAACAAGAGTGTTCACATAAATGGCATAAAGGGCATCCCAAGAGCGTCAAGTTCAGGATATCAAGGAGTCTGCACCACTGAATCCCACAAGTCTCCTAGCACAGAAATTCATACCATGAAGAGAGGGAGTCAAAGCAGATCAACCTAAGAAGCAGAAACAAGCAAGAAGAGTCACCTAACCTGGAGAGACAGAGAAACAACCCCCCAAAACCCCCAATCAAAAGGAAAAAAAATGAAGAATTCCCAGAAAGTGTTAAATGAGATAGAGGCGATTGAACTATTAGACATTGAGTTCAAAATAATGGTTATAAGGATGCTCAATGAACTCAGTGAAAACTACAAAGAACTCCAGGGAAGCTATAAGGAAATTACTGTGAACTACACCAGCATGAAAAAGGACAAAGAAACTATCAATAAGAGCCAGGAGGAAGTGAAGAATACAATATCTGAAATGAAGAACAGAGTAGAAGGAATTAATCAAGTGAGATGAGGCAGAGGATCAAATCAGCAAGGTGGAGGACAAAGTAGAAAAAAACATCCCCAAACCATACAATAAAAAAAAAGACTCAAAAAGAATGAAGAGGGTTTAAGGGAGCTGCAGGACAACATGAAATGTAATAATATCCATATCATAGGGATACCAGAAAGAGAAGAAGAGCAAGGGATAGGAAACCTGTTTGAAAGTTATGACAGAAAAATTTCCTAACTGGATGAGAGAAAGTATCAAGCAAGTCCAGAAGTACAGATGGTTCCTTCAAAATGAATCCAAAGAGACCCACTCCAAGACACATCATAATTAAAATGGCAATATTTAAAGACAAAGAGAGAATCTTAAAGGCAACAAGGAAGAAACAGCTAGTAATGTACAAGGGACATCCCATAAGGTTACTAGCTGATTACACCACAGAAACAATACAAGCCAGAATCGAATGTCAAGAAACATTCCATGCAATGAAGCAAAGGCCTACAACCAAGACTACTCTACCCAGCAAGGCTATCATTTAAAGTGGAAGGTGAAATAAGGAGTTCCTAAGACTAAAAAAAAAGGTTAAGAGAATACAACTCCAACAAGCCAGCACTGCAAGAGAGGAAAAAGAGACTACTATAAGAAGATGAAAAAAAGAGAGAAACAGGAAGACAGGTACAAAGAGAAAATATGCCAATGAATAAGTACCTATTAATAATGCCCTTAAACGTAAATGAATTAAATGCTTCAATCAAAGTCAAAGGTTAGCTGAACAGATAAAAAAACATGACCCATATATATGCTATCTACAAGAGACACACCTCAGAAAAAAATAAAAAGATCTACAGAGACTGAAAGTGAAGGATGGAAAAAATATTCCAAGTAAATGGACATGTAAAAAAAACCTGGGGTGGCAAAATATATCAGACAAAATAGATTTTAAAATAAAAGCCATAAAAAAAGATAAAGAAGGACACTGCATAATACTTAAGAAAATAATACATCAAGAAAATATAACCCTTGTAAATATATATGCATCCAACATAGGAGTACCCAAATATATAAGGAAAATCTTGGAGGACTTCAAGGAAAATATTGACAGCAACAAACTTATTGTAGGGGAATTTAACACCCCACTGTCAAAAATGGATAGATCTTCCAAAGAAAATGTCAACAAGGATATTGTGGCATTGCACATTGTCCTATATCAAATGGACTTAACTGATATGTGTAGAACCTTTCATCCCAAAGAAGCAAAATATACATTCTTTTCAAATGCACATGAAACTTTTTTAAGGATAGACCACATGGTAGGACACAACATGATCCACAACAAGTTCATGAAAATTGCAATCATATCAAGCATCTTTTCATATCACAATGGCTTGAAACTAGAAACCAACCTCAAGAAAAAATCTCAAAAACATTCCAACTCATGGAGACTGAATAACATGGTATTAAACAATGGATTAACAATGAGATCAAGGAAGAAATAAAAATGTTTCCAGAAACAAATGAAAATGAACACACAACAGCCCCAAACCTAAACCCAAAGCAAAGGCAGTCTTGAGAGGGAAGTTCATAGCAACGCAGGCCTACATAAAAAAGGTAAGAACAATAAATCCAGGAGCTGTTTCTTTGAAAAGATTTAAAAAAATCAACAAGCCTTTAAAGAGACTCATCAAGAAAAGAGGAGAGAGAGAGAGAAAGAAAGAGAGAGAGAACAGCTGAACAAACAAAATCAGAAAGAAGAGAGGAGAAATTATAACTGATAACACAGAAATACAAAGGATTATAAGAAATTGCCATTAACAACTATATTCCAGGAAATTTGACAACCTTGGCAAAGTAGACAAAATTCTAGAAACATATAATCTCCCCAAACTGAATCAAGAAGAAGCAGAAAGCCTGAACAGACTGATAACTATTGAAACTGAAATGGTAATCAAAAAACTCTCAGCACACCTGGATGACTTCAAAGGAAAATTTTATCAAACATTTTGGGAAAAGTTAACTCCTATCCTTCTCAAATTTTTCCAAAAAAAATCAAAAACAGGGAAAATGCCCAAACTATTTTTATGAAGCCAATATTATCCTAATGTCAAGAAAGAAAGAATACTAGAGGCCAATATCTCTGATGAACATAGATGCTAAAATCCTCAACAAAATATTGCCAAACCACATCCATCAATACATTGAAAAGTCACATACCATGATCAAATGGGATTCATCCCATGGATACAAGGATGGTAAAATATTCATGAATCAGTAAATGTAATATACCACATAAACAAAATGAAAGACAAAAATCACATGATCACATAGATGCTGAAAATGCATTTGATAAAATCAGCACCCATTTATGATAAAAACACTTAGCAAAGTGGAAATAGAGGCAGCATACTTCAACATAATAAAAGCCATATATAAGAAACCTACAACTAACATCACACTCAATGAGCAAAAACAAAAGCTTTCCTCCTAAGATTAGGAAAAAGACAAGGGTGTCCACTTTCACCACTTTTCTTCAACATAGTATTGGAAGTTCTAGTCACAAAGATCGAACAAGAAAAAGAAATAAAAGGCATCCAAATTGGAAAAGAGGAAGTAAAACTGTCACGATTTGAGGATGACATGATAGTGCACATAGAAAACACTATAGGCTCCACCAAACAAACTATTCAACCTAATAAGTAAATTTGGCAATATAGGAGGATTCAAAGTCACTATTCAAAAATCAAAGGCATTTTTGTATGCCAACAATGAATATCAGAAAGTAGGAAAAAAATCACATTTACTATAGCAGCAAAAAAAAAAAATAAAGTACATAAGAATAAACCTAACCAGGGAGGAAAAAGACCTGTACTCAGAAAGCTACAGAACACTGAAGAAAGAAATTAAGAAAGACATAAATAAATGGAAGCATATATCATGCTGATGAATTGGAAGAATGAACATCATTAAAGTGTCCATATTATAGATTCAATATAATCCCTATTAAAATACCAATGGCATATTTCATAGATTAGAATAACTATTTCAAAAATTTATATGGAACCAAATATGACCCCAAATAGCCTCAGCAATCTTGAGAAAGAACAAAGTAGGAGGTACCACAATACCTGATATCAAATTATGTTACAAAGCCACTGTAATCAAAACAGTCTGATACTGGCATAAGAACAGGCACATATATCAATGCAACAGAATAGAGAGCCCAGAAATAAACCCAAGTCTCTATGGTCAATTAATATTAGACAAAGGGGGCAGGAGCATAAAATGGAGCAAAAATAGCCTCTTCAACAAATTGTGTTGGGAGAACTGGAATGGTACATGCAAAAAAAAAATGAAAATAGACCAATAACTTATACCATACACCAGAATAAACAAAAAATGGATAAAATACCTATACATAATCTGTGACACCATAAAAGTCCTAGAGGAAAACATAGGCAATAAATTTCAGATAGCCCATGCAGCAGTATTTTTGCTGATATATCCTGTAGAGCAAAGGATACAAAGGAAAGAATAAACAATTGTGACTAGATCAAATTAAAAGGCTTCTGCATGGCTAAGAAAACATCATCAAAATGAAAAAGGAACCAATCATATGGGGAAACATTTGCCAATGATGCCTCAGACAAGTGTTTGATTCCCCAAAATATATAATTAACTAATTTGACTCAACACCAGGAAGACAAACAATCCAATTAAAAAGTGGACAAAGGACCTGAATAGACACTTCTCCAAGGAGGACATACAGAGGGCCCAGAGTCATATGAAAGGATGCTCAGCATAACTAGCTATCAGAGAGATGCAAATTAAAACCACTATGAGATATTACCTCATATTGATCAGGATGGCCATCATAAACAAATCAAGAAACAACAAGTGCTGACAAGGCTGTGAAGGAAAGGGAACCCTAGTGCACTGTTGGTAGGAATGGAGACTAGTGCAGCCACTGTGGAAAACAGTATGAAATTTCCTCAAAAATCTAAATATGCAACTGCCTTTTGACCCAGTCATTCCACTGCTGGAATTATACATTAACAATCCTGAAGCATCAATTCTGAAAAACCTATGCACCCCAATGTTCATAGCAATGCAATTTACAATAGCCAAGTGCTGGAAATAGCCTAAGTTCCCATCAGCAAAGGAGTGGATCAAAAAACAGTGATACATTTACATGATGGAATACTACACAACAGGAAGAAGGAACTCCTACCCTTCATGACAGCATGGATAGAACTTGAGAGTATTATGCTAAGTGAAGTAAGCCAGGCAGTGAAAGTCAAATACCATATGATCTCACCTATAAGTTGACCATAATCAACAGAACAAACAAACAAGCAAAATAGAACCAGAGGCATGGAAATAAGGAATAGACTGACAGAGACCAGAAGGGAGGGTGAACGAGGATAAGGAAGGAAAGAACGGAAGGGTATACTCAAGGAACAGGTAAAAATGACTCATGTATATGGCAACAGGGTGGGGATTGTCTGTGGGAGGGTTGAGGGAGGGTGTGGGTAGAGCAGGGGAGAGCTATGGGAGAAAATTTGGACAACTGTAATAGAAAAACAATGAAAAAATTAAAAACTTTATAAGAGAAAACAAACAAAAACTCAAAAAAACAACAAACAAAAAAGAATGTAGAAATTATTTTGAAAGAAAGAAAAAAGTCCACATGGAATCTAAAGGCATCTTTTTTATTAGAAGTAATTTCAAAGTTCTCCAAGGTAAGCCAAAGTAGCCCCTAAGGTACATGTTTAGATAACATGCTCCACATGAAGAGAAAGATTTTCTAAATAAATTGTGATTTTTCTGGCCCAAATTATCTCTCTTCTGGGAGTGAAACTACTACTTTGAAATTCTGTAATGAGATATTTTGTAGAGCTAGAGTTCAAGAAGAATAAATCTTCCTTCAGCTATATAGTCCAATATGGCATATGCTAGTATTATGAGTACTGAGATTTCCATTATAGCTTCTACACTAAGGACCATGGTAAACACATAGCCCCTGTCTCCCAAAGTACCATAACAAAATGTTATGCTTCTGTTAAGAAGTTATAAATCTGCCTATTATTATTATTTGCAAAATGCACAGTGGCAAGTATTTTAGATATTTCTTGTCAGAATAGTAATGCCTTTAATGAATATAAGAAATACATTATAAACAAGATATCTCAGAGGTAGAGACTCATATATTTGTAGATTCTTAGAAATCTAGCCACAATGAAGTAGGAGGAAGAAGAGAAGGAAGAGAGGAGGAGGAAAGATAAAACAAAAATTTATAATGTAAACAAATTGGTCACTCACTGTGAATCCATAGAATTGCTTTGCTCCCTGCCCCTACCACATATAAACAATAATTATGGTGGATCTGTTTTCTCTCTTCAGGGTCATGTGTTTAGTATCGATAGCCATTTAAATCATTTTTAAAAATTAAAAAAATTTAGAAATCAAAATATTGCCTGTATATGAAGAACTTTATTAATATTGATATCTGTGGTAAAAGTAATCATAAAGGTTTCTCTTTGAACATTTTCATTTAATAGATGAGCAAATAGGTCCCAGCAAGGTGCTGTATGGCTCAAATGTTCATAAACACTGAAGAGCTTCAGGAAAGCTGGAACTCACATCCCATCCATCCAAGTCTTCTTGCTATGACCTTTTGCACTACATGAGGCTTCATAATATAATCCTGTACGTATACAAATTTCAACTTTCAAATAAAAAGAGTAGAGGAATTTTGTTGCCATTGCCCCAAATAAAACATATAAACTGAATGAATTTGAAGGGAACAGAAATATACCACATTACCTGTGAATTTGTGACAGATTAACTTCATTTCTCTTGGTCACAGTAATGAATCTTCCTACTTAACTTCACACTTGGGCAATTACTCATAAGCATCACAGCACTGAACAGAAGAGTGTTAAGGAAACTTGAGCAGAGAATATTGCCTTTACTGAATGATTTAAAGTGGAGCCATATAACTGGTGCTGAAGGGAATTGAATGGGTCCAGTGCACATTCATGTCCCAGAACACTGTAAACCATTCTCAGCCAGGTATTTTCAAAGCTTGACTCAAGCATGTAGAAACTAGAGAAGTGTTGATCTTATTTTTAAGAATAAGAAGCTAGAGGATTACTATATAGAGTATAGTAGGCACTTGATAATTATTTGTTGATTTAATTTAAAAACAGTATGATATTATATTATTACATTTTTATTTCTATAGAAATCATATTTTATTGGTCTCTATATTTTTTTATTTCTACCATTTGTGCTAAATAAAATATTTGAATTGTAGAAAAAAATTTTAAAAATATAACAAAAGAAGAAAAAAGACTCATAAACATATTATCCAGAGATAACCATCATTAACATTGCATTCCATCTTTTCTTCTGGGTTCTATAATCTTTTAGTACCAAACTATTTTTTTAAATAATTGTAAATGTATATTATATTTGAATATCTCAGAGAAGAACAATTAGAGAATCAGAGCAAATTCTCTAACATTGTTTCTCTTCTTCAAAAACTTCTAATTATTCTTGTTTTATTTTTCAAAAATCATTTGTAATAGTTTTTCTAAGTGTCCAAATATTGTATGTAATTTATAAATTAATTGGAAGGATAAGTGAAATTTTATACTGTGGAACCATTTCTCGACGAAATGTGTTATAGAAACAAAAGATGTAGCTGTTGGTTGATCCATATTTATAAGGAGTTTTCTCTAAGAAAAAAAAACCCACCATTTGCACACATTTTATCATTTATTCACTGATTTTGCTCATATGTTTGATTTACACACACACACACACACACACACACACACACATATATATACATATACTTGTGCTTGTGAGCAAACTTGTTCCCATGACCAAGATCCCCCACAGGTTGGGCACATTCTGACAGGAAAACAGAAAAATGTGTCTATGTTGGACTTGCTCCCACTCACACAGCATGCGCCATAATAACATTTCACTTCATATTTGACTTATTTTGTCACCATGTTGATGAAGAAGTCACTCATTAGAAATTTATGCTAGCCTTTAAGTTACCAAAAACTTCTATCATCACAAAAGTGATAAAAGAATAAATACCTTATAGTTTTTCTACTATGATATTTATGAATGCATCTATTGGATATGTAAAAAATGAGGGTCATATTTACTCTATACGTAGCAAAAGAAAGGGAAAGAAGCACCAGAGATTATTAACAGATAATGGGCAACCTATAATCACATTTCCTTGGGGCATGGGGATGTAAATCCCATTCTCAGACTTTCATCATAACAGTGTGCTCACTCTGCATTTGTCCCTTGCTTGAGTTAGAATCTGGTTGCTAAGGAATACAGTTCAAATTAAGGAATTTATCAATTCTTTTTTTAAATCATGTGTTTATGCCTCACTTTATGTGTTACCAAAGGGAAAATAATCCAAAGCTTGTATACATAACTAAATAACAAGAAATGTAGTTCTTGTAACTAAAAGCATGCCTTCTTTTCCAGAGTGTGATAGCTTTTGACTGTCTCCTCTTAGCACCCTCTTCTTGCCATTTGCCCTATAGCTGTAGATAAATCTTGCATCTGGCCCACAGTGTATTCACAAATGTTATTTCTAAACCGGGGCTGTGATAAAGGCATGGATCTTTAGGCCACAACTCTGATGACAGCTGCTTTTGTTTTTGTTGTTTTGTTTTAGGTCAGCCATGCATTGAACTAGAAGAATGTCACTTGAAAAGAAATCTGGCATTTTTTCCCTACTAGGTAGAGTAATTGCTATTCTAATTACTTGAAAACAAGTAATATGAGGTCAAGTCTGCTATTGGTTGAATTTCAAGCTTCAGAGAATTTTTAGAATTGGCTGCTGCCTTTTTACAAGGATGAGCATCCAAAGTGAGCATCTCAGTCTAAAAATTAAGATTATCAAAGAATGTAGAAATTTTGGAGTAAAAATACATCTAGTTGCTTCTTGTTGAACTATTTACCTTAAATTTCTTTGGCCTGGGAACCAACAAGGCCATATTTTTCTAAATACAAAGGCAGGATGAAAGTAGGAAAAACAGCCTTTTTAAAAGTTTCTTCTGGTTTCTATACAGATTCTGCCAAATATATCTCTGTTTATTTACAGGCTTAGCCATTGTGAGGTAAAGGATATTTCTGATTGGTAGATTTGGTGACTGTAACTGAGCATTCATAACTCAGGTCAACCCTTTATTTTGACTGCTTCTCCAGGAGTAGGCTCTTCTGGGGGCTTTGGGTGACTTTGTCTCCATTGATAAATCTGCCTCCTTCTACGGTTCAAATAAATGGCCCATTTGGCTTTCACACCCAAATGCTTTTTCCTTAGCCTTTTTAATGAATAAAACTGACATCAAGTTTAAAAAAAAAAAAGATATTTAATCTCATGGCTTTTTTATTCTTTCTTCTTCTCAAAAGGTTCAGAATGAGAAAAAGAAGAAGAAAGAGGAACACAGACTGCTTTTGAACTCCAACAGTGGATGTGCCTGCCATGTGTCATGTGCGATGGAGACGGCTCTGAGTCTGGCAACCCTGTGATTGAGTGATGTCCACACCAGGCATTAAAAAAGCTTAGATCAAAGATTGCTATGAGGATATTATGGAATGTACCCTTGAGAGAGCAAGCATGTATGTGCTAAGCACATGAAATACATAGGCCAAGAGCTAACTCTATAGATATCATATTTTCCTCCTGTACTTTTTTAGTCTCATGTCCCAAAATCTCAGCAGTTAGGAATTTTTTGTCACCCTCCATGCAGGATGATTCCAATGGAGAATAAAGATCTTAGACAATTCATTTTCTAACTGATTTCTCTATCAGCTAATAACTAGATCAACCCTGGATTGAAAGTCAGGAAACTACTTAGAACTATTGCCAAATATTAGAGTTTAAATCTAATTTAAGATAAGTGAATTACATAAATCATTATTTTACTTAGAATTGGTTCTACTTCCTTCCTCTGCCATACACAATCATATGGTATTACTCAAAGCTTAAAAATCCAACTGAAATCTTCACACGTTATTTTTAGAGATTCACAACTTTACAAATCAAATGTTCATTTCAATCAACCTTCTCTCAATTGTTTGTTTTATTTTTAATGATCTTAGTTGCCTTTTATACATGGATTTTTCAAGATTAGCCCTTTCATTGAAGGCATGTCTTCCTATATAAATGAATTTCTACCCATAGAAAATAATCTATTGGTTAAGTAGGTGGCCAATAAAGTTAAAAAAGAAATCATGAAAACAAGATCTAGGTTAAAAATAAACTCCAAATAATCTAAGAAATTATGATATAAACAATAACTCCTACTAGATAATAATTTTAGTACACATACTTACATTATATTTCTATATTTCAGCCTTATAACTAATTTGTAATTTCTAAAAAATTTATGCAAAATCCAAATAATTGTCACATTTTTAAAAATTGCTGTTTAGGAGGTCATAAAAATTTCTTACTTGACATACTCTGTTCTTAGATAAAAAAAAAATCAACATTCTAAATGTGTCAATCATCCCTAACTTGTTTTAGAAATGTATATAATTAAAAAAAGATACTAATTGTTAAATAACTAGAAAGTAATGCTGAAAATAAGCAAACATAACTTAGAAAATTAATATATTGAAATGTAGTTCAGATCTAAAATAACTAAGACAATGTAATATCAGTACACAAAGAGACTAACTAATCAATGCAACTAGAAAATCTGGAAATAATGTTCCCAAATATGTTGGATTTCCATAAAATAATGTGGATAATTTATCATTTAGTGTTGAAATAATTTGGTAACCATCTGGGAAAAATGGTTATACCTCACATCTAAAACCAAAATAAATTTTAGGTAAATTTTAGAGTTTAATAAACAAAATAACAAGATGAAAGACCAAAAACCATAGTAAAAGAAACAAATATGTACATATTTGTACATATTTCAAAAAAGGTAAAAATGAAAGGTGTTCAACTTCTTTATAAAAGTAATTTAAAAAACTATCATGCTCTTTTTTTTTTACCTATTATATTGACAAAGTTCAGTGAATGCTTAACATTCATGATGATGTGGGGAAAACTATACTCAAAAAATAAAGATGGATATGTAACTTGGTCCAATGTAATGGAAAACAATTCAGCAATATATCAATATTAAAAATGCATATATTCTTTGACTTATAATTCCTTTTCTTATATCCTACAGATAAAGAATATCTATAATAAACAACATTTGAATCACATTACTCATTGTGATCTTATTTATAATATCAAAAGACAGCATATGCTACAGGTCAGGCTTTGTGTATGGTGTGATTAACTTCTGAAACTTTGCCAAAGAAAAAACTAAATGCATTATACTTTTAGAATTAGCAAATGAATAATGTGCTTTAATATTTTAAACTTTTACCTTGGTGCAGAAGCATAGCGTTTCATTATATCATGTGATAATTAAGATTCTTACAACTCCATGACTCTCCTTAATTCATTTTTACTTCACAAACTGCTCTCTTGCATAAAGAGTTAGTACCTGTTCCCATGATCTAAAGAAAGTTAGCTTCTGTTATGTCTTTTGGGAAGGTGAGTACGCTGAGTTATTTACATGTTGAGAATCCAAAGGTACTTGCATGCTGAGAATCCAAAATATTTTCTATGAAACTTTAGTCCTACAGAACACTTTTGTTGCCAGTGAAAATAGGGTCCTTCTATAGAATTGCAAAAAAAGGATTTCCAGGGACTCATGCATGGAAAGATAGATGTAGTGGTGAGATTTGGGGTAGAAATAAAAGACTGTCTCCAGGTTCCCAGTGATTCATCTTCATCAGTCCTGCTGTGGAATAAGTGCAGCCTTGTCTTCATCAAGCCCAGAAGTATAGCCAGGGTCTAGAAATTCTGTGCCATTAGTTTTTAGTCCAGCTCAGTCTCTATACCCACCAAGATAGCTTAGGTTCTTTCCCCAGCTGTACTCCAGCCAGGACTGCCTTTCTGTGCTCAGGCTTGCATTTGGAGTTCATGTGGAGCCTGTGCAGCTGCTAGGCCGCACGGCTGCTAGAGAGAAAATGCATGAAGGAGGGCTAATGCACCTGTATTACTGGGGGAGAGGGTTTTGTTAAGCTTTGATTATATTGCCTCAGGCTTGGGAAGGAGCCCCTTTCTTTCAATCCAACCAATTTCCTAATTCTTCTGGAGCTTGTGCTGGCACCTCCTCCTAACCAACCTGGTTTCCATACCAACCCCCAGATTAGCCTCCTCCCATTTGTAGTTTTCATCTTGGCTCCTACTGCACATGCTTCAAAGCAGAATGATCACTCTGAAATTTTGGCTTCCACTGTGTATGTGCCCAGAAGAGGAATTTCTTCTACTGTTTTATTCTTCCCAATGACCAATAATGATCCTTCCTGCCTGCTTCTGGAATTAGGACCCAACAGCAGAGGATGCAGTGGTCCCCAGGGGAGCCTATGAGTGCTGCAACTTCCTATTGAAGCCGGCTTATTGTCCAGCCCAGTTCCCTAGTTTACTATGTCCAATGTATGATTCTCTTTGTTCCCTTTCTTTATTTATAACTAAACAGCTGCCTACATTAACACTTTGAGCAAAGAGGGTTTCAGAGTAAAATAAAGTGTGAGATCTATTGCATAAACTTCTTAAAGTTTAACTGAACATGTTTATACATTAAAAGCTGTGAGAATTTCCGTAATTAAAAAAAAAAAAACTAAGGCAATTGTGTTTAATTTAGTCTTTCCTAAAGTTATCTGCTGATAGGACCTTTTTTTTCTTGGTAAAACAAATTTAACAACCTGTGTAATAAATATACTTTTTAGAAAACATGCTTAGTCTGTCAGATTTGTTCTCACAGTTGTGAGGGAATAATAAATAAGATAAATAATGTGTGGATAGAGAAGCATTGGTGTTTAAGCCCTAGGAAAGCAAGAGTTGGTGACCTTGGGACAGTAATGGGGTGAGGAAAAAAGAACCCAGAGTGTGGAAAGGATATTAGCAAACCATGCCATATTCAGAGAGGAGAAAGAGGAAAGAAACACACACACACACACACACACACACACACACACACACACAGATTTCTAAGTGCACATTTTATCTACTTATCTAGCTTAAAATTCAAAACTGATAGAGATAATAGGACACACAGTATACTAGGCAAAATCCTTTAGGTTAATCAAAGGGTTTCCAAACTGCCATGTGAGAAAACTTTCAACTCTCCCATACTACTGTGGCGGTGCTAATCTAGTCCTGTGTTTGTGCTTGACACTGTGCTTATCTGGCCTTGACCCCTTGTGTGATTGGAGCACTGCATTCCTTTTCTTTAATTTACTTGTTAAGGATTACATAATCACAGATTGTCAGGGCTGGAAGGAATAGTAAAGATGATCAAATTTTATGCCCCATTTTTATAAAGTAAAGAAACCAAAGAGAAAATAAGGAAAGTTGTCCAAGGGCACCCAATGAGTTAATGTTGGAGCCATAACTATCAAGAATGCAAAATCTGAAATCAGAAGACCACGGCTTCAAATATATGGTTTCCCTTTTATTTGCCTTGTCAGCTTAGACATGTTATGTTATTCACTCATATTGAGGATTTTTCTCAAAACTTATTCAAAGCAATGAATGACATAAAATGGGTAAAATGGATAGTATACTGCTGACAGAAACTGATGATAAATGGCAGCTAGTAGTAGCGGTAATTATTATAACGGTGGCATCAGAGAAGATAGGATGTATACAAAATTCAAGTTCAAATTAAAAAGCCAGGAGATGCTCTATCTCTATTTTAGCTCCTTGTTTCATTTATTTGAATCTCTGTATTAGTTAAAGTTCTTCAGAGAACAGAACCAATGTACATGTGTGCACATCTATATCTATAAACAGAGGGAGCAAGGGAGGACAGGGAGAAACAGTGACAAAGACTTAGAGACAGACAGACAGAAAAGCAGAGAATGAGAAAGAGAGAGAGAAGAAAAATGATTATAAGGAATTTCTCATGAGTGTATAGAGGCAGACAAGTTCCAAGGTCTGTAGAAGGAGCTGACAAGGTGGAAACCCAGGAGAGTCAATGGTGTAGTTCCAGAATGAGCCCAAAGGCCTGAGAAACAAGACAACCAATGCTGTCATTCTCTTCTGAAGGCCAATGGGCTCAAGGCATAGAAAGAATCCATATTTTAGTTCAAGTCCTAAGGCAAGAAAAAGCAAGGTCCCAGTTCACATGCAGTTAAGCAGGAGGAATTATCTCTTACTCTGGGAAGACTTAGCCCTTTCATTCTTTTCAGGCCTTGAACTGATTAGTTGAGGCCCACCCACACTAGGGAAGATGACATGTTTACACAGTCTAAGGATTTAAATTTTCATCTCATTTAAAAACACCCTCAGAGAAAAAAAATAATATTTGCTCACCTATTTCTAGCCCAGTCAAGTTGGTACATAAAGTTAACCATCACACAATCTCTCAATGTATGAGTGAGATATAGTAATCATTCTCATATGCTTCACAAAGAATCATGAAAAGTGCTTCACTCCCATCCTCTCATTCATCCATTCACTCACACATCAGTCTATGAAATGTGCTGACAATCTGTCAGTTTCAGGCATTCTTCTGACCTCTTAATTAAGTGTTTTAGAAAAGAAAAGGAAAAAGTAAAATGGACTTTCCAAGAATTTGATAATGACTTAAGGTAACAAGGGAGAGGAATTCTTGGGAGCATTTCTTATGTATGCCATAAGGTATAGAAAATAATTACTAGGCTTGATGAAAGCCTGAAGATCTTTTATCTTTGCTCCTTTTTCTACAGCAGGCTATATCACAAAGTCAAAGAAATTCAATATAACACTATGTCAGAAAACAAATCTATTGTGCAGAATGTCTTTGAAGTGACCCCTGACTTTCATATCACAGTCATTTTTATAGTGATAATCCAACATATTCTCTCCCAGGTATTTTTCCCTGAACATTTATATGTGGTTCATAATTAATGAGTTCAATTTTAATGATGCAGGACTCACTGCAAGCTATATAAATGTCAATATTTTGGGTATGTGGATGGCTATATTTTTAGTTCACCTTGAATTTCACTCAGACATTATGAATAATATTTTATTTTATAAAATAAATGAAAGTATATAAACCTGGTATTAACAATATTTTTAAATATGCCTTAATGAGAATATTATTATTTTTACATTATCTGCATTGAGTTCCAGTAAGCTAAACTGTAGGCAAGTAGGAAGCACTGAAATTGATTTGTGTGAGTCAATTATGAAAAAAGATGACCTTTGTTATCTCTTATCTGAAGCTTTGCAACCACATCTCTGCTTTGACAGCTGACTCAGTTATAGGCTCTGCCAACAGGGGTTCAAGAATGGGGGAGGAGGAAGGAGCTTGATCTTTTCTGTTTTATTCTTCTTTGTCTTCTGTCCCCATCAGTTTAACCCAGAAAGGTTCCTTGACCCAAGTAGCAATAGTTCTTTTCCATTGTAGCAAATAAACTCAGTTTGCAGGAGGTTTAAGTTAAGTATTTACTTTTATTTTTTAAACAAATATGTATATCTTTAAGTTGTATAAAATGATGATTTGATATATATATAGTTAAATGAATACTACAGTCAACATAATTAACACATTATCACTTTATATAGATACTATTTTATTTGTGTGTGTGTGTGTGTAATAAGTACATCTGAAGCCTATTCTCTTAGTAGGTTTTCAGTATTCAATACAGTATTATTAAGTATAGTCATTATGACTAAACATTAGATCTCTAAATTTATTCATGTGACATAGCTACAACTTTGTTCTCCTTAACCGACATCTCTCCATCCTATCCCAGCTCCAGTCCCTAGTAACCACGATTCTACTCTCTGCTTCCAGCTCTGCTTCCATAAGTTCAAAATTTCTATTTGCAATACAATATAAAGATTATATGTTATAGAATTGCACACCAGAGATCTATATAATCTTATTAAACAATATCACCCCAATAAATTTAATTTAAAAAAGAAGTCTGGTCCTGGGATTAACTTGGCACTGATTTCTTCACTCTTTTTCTAAGAGGTAAAATGGTTTAGACAGAGCCCATCCTATCTTTTACCCTCATTTTGACTGTATGTTGGCACATCAAATATACCACACTGATAGCGGAAGCCATTAAAGAAATATCATACTGTCCTAAAGAAAACTTTGGCCCTGGCTGGTGTGGCGCAGTGGATTGAGCTCCAGACTTCGAAACAAAGGGTCACTGGTTTGAATCCCAGCCAGGGCACATACGTGGGTTTCAGGCCAGGCCCCCAGTAGGGGGTGCACGAGAGGTAACCACACATTGATGTTTTTCTCCCTCTCTTTTGCTTCCCTTCCCCTCACTCTAAAAGTAAATAAATAAAGTCTTTATAAAAAAACCTCTTAAAAAAATAAAGAAAACTTTGCTTGGATTTCACATATAAATAATATAATGCAATATTTGTCTTTCTCTGATTTTAATGAGTTTTATTGATGCTATTATAAATGTAATGATTTTCTTTATACATTTTTTGTAGAGTTTTTAGTATACAGCATTGTGACTGATTTTTATATGTTGATTCTATATCCTACAACTATACTCAATTGATTTATTAGTTCTAATATTTTTTTGGGTGTAGTCTTTAGAGTTTTCTATGTATAAGATTATGTCATCTGCAAACAGAGACAGCTTTATATCATTCTTTCTGATTTAGATGACTTCTATTTACTTTTATTCACTACATTTTTCTATACCTAATTTATTGAGTTTTTTATTATGAATGTTAAATTTTGATAAATATCTTTTTTTTTGCATCTATCGAGTTATTCATATGATTTTTGTGATTCATTTTGTTGTGGTGTGTCATATTTGTTAATTTGCAGATGCATTCCAAATAAATCCCACTTCATGGGACATGTGATCCTTTTAATGTGCTGTTGAATTTGGTTTGCATGTCTTTGTTGAATATTTTTCCATTTATGTCCATCATAAATATTGGCCTGTATTTTCTTTTCTTGTAGCATCCCTGTCTGGCTGGCATGACAGTGATGTTGATCTCATAAAATGAGCTTAGGAGTGTTCCCTCCTCTTAAATTTTTAGAAGAATTTGAGAAACATTGGTATTAATTACCCTTCAGATTTTTCATAGAATTCTCCTGTGAGGTCATCAGATCCTGGGCTTTTATTGTTGAGGTGTCAATTGGCAGTTTCTCCAATCTGCAGGGTCAGCCTCATTGTGCCCACTACAGAGACTAGCACCAGCAGGCCAGCATCTCCTCCTCAGCGATCTGAGTCCCAGACTCGTGAAGATGTCTCTGCAAGATCAGAGCAGTTAAACTAAGCCAAGCAGCATTTATGCTCCCCATGTGGTCTGAGTTTCAGTAACCCTAGATTTCTAAGTTTTAATAATGCTAGCATTTTTACTTTGTTATCTCACCCTTAGTGATGAAAGCTGTTTCCCACAGCTGTTACTTCCTTGATATACTAGATGTCCTCTTGTTACTCTTCAGTTACCTAGTTAACAACTATCTACCTAGTTAACAATTCTTACCATGTTGTCTAAGTTAAAATAACATTCTAAAATCAGTAGAGTTGATTTGTAACTTACAACTCTTGGGAATAAAGATGAAACAGCCAGTACAAGTATACAATTCTATGAGCTCTGTTATTTTGTTTTAAAACATACTGTTGTAACTCTCCATTCCATACTGTATCTGGACTTTAATGTAAAATCAGTGTTTTAAATTACTTAACATTTTAGAAAATAAGTTATGCTTGTTTTTTGGATTAACGTTTTACTCCAATATATTATTGTATATCCCCAAAGTATATGTATCTGGATATGGATCCAAAAGTTAAGGAAAAAAATTTTAATGCAGAGAGAATATTAGAAACAGAACAAAAATATCAGGTTTTGCTTCTGAATGGGTTCAGTGATGAATTCAAAATTCACGACTATAGATAAGCTTCTAAACCCTAATTAGTTGTTGTGAAAACATGCTGACTTCACCATTAGAGAGAGAAGGCAAGAGAATGTGGAAGAGTTAGTGCAAATCCTCTTTCACTACCAGAAAAAACATTAAATAAATCTCTTCAAAACACACCATGGACCTTTTATAACTTTATACACTTCCTGACTAGTTTTGCTCAAAGCAGATAGCATGTGTATAATGATTGGTAATAAGGAGTGCTTATTGGATTATCAGCATTTTTCTTTCATTTGCCATTAAAAAAAGATTACTTTTTAATACTACATCTTGGCTCCTTCTGTTCTTGTCAGATTTACATCTATACCTAAATAATTCTTGTTGTACAATGGTCGACTCAGGTTTCACATCCTCAAGGAAACATGTTGGCAAGAACTCTAAAATTTATTTTGTACTTTAAAAAATAGGGTTTAAAGACAACTTTAATTTAACTTGGGAAATTATAATATCCTCATTGTTACAAATAAAATGTAATCAGTGTAAACAGTGAGAGTCCAGATAAGAGAATCTGGGAAGCTTAAGGATGAAGTGGTCTTTGGGGTGGTTTCCTAGAATAATAGGAAAAATATAGATTTGTGGTAAGCAATAGAATATGAAATTAGGTCACTCTAGGAAAAGAAAACAGCTAGGGCAAAGCACAGATGCAAGAGGAACTCAAAATATTTTGGTCCAAAACAGTAAGAAATAAAATCATAATTTTTTAAACTTCTTTATGTGCCAACTTCTATACATATGGAATTCAGTTACTTCTTAAAATAGATCTGAGTGGTAGGTGACCTATTTTGTACATTCTTGTGATTAGAATACTGATGCTTAACAGGAATAAACAATTTATATGTTATAGCAAAATAAAACATTTTAAAAAGCTCATCAATTAAAATGTTAATAAATGTCCATTTTATGTGTGATTTTGTGTATCCTGAAACTTGAGGGTTTCTTAGCAGAGCACTGGGAAGATCTTTCCTGACCCGTATATTCTACTGATGTGCACTAGTCTTAAAAACCCATACCCCTTCCACAAAAGTTTATCTTTCTTTTGAGCAAGAGATTGGAATAGAGGGCTGGCCAGTGACCTCTCAAATTTTTTGTGGCAATTATAACTAAAAAACATAACTACCCACAAAAATTCATCCTGATTTTTTTCCTAGCTATAAAACTGAACTTTATTTCTTTGATCCCTTAAAGTTTGCACTCACTTTGCAGGTAAGTACCAGCCCAAGCAAAGAAAGTTGAAGTGATTTGTGCCTTTTCTTGGATAGCAACTCTGTGAATGAGCCAAGTTTTGAAGATGCCAGAGCTTCCATTAGAAACTTTGACTGAGTAGAGCTATCTACTAATTTACAACATATACTCTGGACTTTTCAATAAATAAGAAATAAACTTTACTTTTTTAAGTCAATGAGTTGTTTTTGATTCTCTTATTATCACATGTGGGCCTTTAAAGTAATTAATACAACCATAATACCCGGTGACAGACAAAATATTCTCTTCTTTCTAAATTTTCACCCATTTTTTAACTAGCCAAAGAGAAGTGTCAAATTGAAATACTTTCCCAAATAGCCAGTTCTATTATTTTCAGGTTGAGTATTAGGTGGATATGAATTATTCACATATAGGTTTCAATTTTGCTCTACTTCAAACTGGGATATAGGCACTATCTTAACCAGAAGTTGAGACTGTCAGTAAAGAAAAATTAATATAGAATAATTTCATAGACATAGGTTAAAAATATTGAAAGAAGCTTTAAAATTGTTTGAATCCTATTATGCATTTAATATGCCATCATCCCTTCAAATAACTCAGACCACAATTTTTTTAGCTACTATTTACTCTCCGCTGGATATAATGAGGTAGTTTTTCAGTGATCATCAAAGACTTATCATTAAAAAGTATTTCTATAATATGTTTCTCCACTCTGTTGGTAATTTTCTCCTGGAAAGCTCTATCACATGCTATTATAAACATAATTTTAAGAAATTCTGTTCTTAGCTATAGTTAAGAAGGGTTTTTTTTCCCCTGGTTGAAATAAACAACCATCACCTTCCATCCCAGTGGTGGAAGATTTCCATTAATAAATCTATTCTGAGAGTCATATCAGAAATAGCTATCTTAATTTACTATTATTTTGGCTTGCATTAATATAAGTGATCTCTCCATTTATAATTTTCAAATTTGCTGAGGTGCATTTCTCTTTCATTTCCTTTTAAATGTTCTTCCAGTTGAAAAAGTTTTGTTTAAATTTATTTAACTATTTATTTTTTATACTGCAAGAATTTGTCTCCAGTTATTCTGATTGATTGTCACTTCCCTCAAATGGAGGAAAGACAAAGCTGGTCAATAGCACTTTGCTTCTTCTCTAGTTTTCTGTCATCTACATTTGTGGACATTGGAGTATTTATGAACCTGATCCTTATAGTGGGATCAAAGTTTGAACATTTAAAGGATACCACGTTGAGTTATTCCAGAGCCATGATGCTTATGTATCAGGCACAATCTGGGAAGATGAAGATAGATATATAAAGAAGAATTTTAAAATGTACTGTTATTAAAGCGTGGACAAGATTAAAAATAACAAATATCAAGAAGATATAACACAGTATTCCACAGTTACTTATTGCAGAGTTGCCACCTTTGGTCTGAAGGGGCAAGGAGAGGAAGCAGCCAGAACTAAGACTTGAAAGGGAAAGGCTGATGGCCTGCTACTAGGAGCTATGCCTTCAGCAGAAAAACATAGTCAACTTACTGTAACCTGTCAAGGAAAAGCTGACAAAAAATATACTGACCTCATAGTCATCCAAACTTTCATTCTCCTAACAGAGCCTCCAATCAGAAAAAAAAATGAACATATAGAGAAAAGACAAAGGAGCCCATTAATGAGGGTACAAAAAGCAGGTTGCAGAAGTGTAGAAGCTGGTCTGGAGAAGCAAATGGAAGATGCTTAGCAGATAGCACAGAAGCATAGCACCACAACCCACAGACACGGTCTATGTACCATACAAAGAGGTCTAATACAAGGGACCAAAGAGAAATAGCATGTAGAGGGCCTACTCTGTGTCAGCTAATGACATTCTTATTTAGGTAAAGAGTCAAGGAAGCTTTATGAAAACCACTATTCAATTATATACTATTTCAATAACTTATCCAAGTATATAATGGCTATGTAATTATTCCAACCAAGATTTATTGGGCTTTGAAGTCACCTTATCCTTCAAATTGAAGGGAGTGAGCTAGGCTCAGAGAGAATCAAGAAGCTGGCTGTTAAGCCTGGATTGAAAATCAGTTATCCAAAGAACAACTTAGATGCTCAGGACACACAGATTCTGGAGAGAAAGAAAAAATAAATAAGTCAACAGAAATTATATAGTGTTATCCTCCTGTAAGAAAGTAACTAGCAACACTGAAATGAAGTTTACATTCACAGAAAATTCTCATTCTCAGGAGTATGAAGGCTGTACCACTATTTTAAAAAGATACTGTTATAGCAATAGGATATTTCTCTGACCCTTTCAAATCTCCATAGGAAAATGGCCATTTTTTTTCTATGCCTAATTAAAAGAATAAGTTGGGGTTTAGCATGTAAGAGTGTTCCATACTTTATAAGGTAAAATCTCTGCTTTATGCTGACAGTGAGTAAGCTTTAGTGATTTTAGCTAAGAAATCTATAAATACCTGCATTTATATTGCTTATTACACTAAAGTGTGTAAGAAGGATGACTATCAAAAAATGAAGAGCATTGCCGCTTGCTACTAGGGTTTTCTGGACACATCAGCATGAGATTACAAATGCAGCCTTCCCAAAGTGGGAGCTAGCAAAGTAAAGAAGTGCCAGGTTGTTTTGACACTGTCATCATTTAGAGGCATTTGATTTGACACCTAACTACTTATTGCCATAATGGAGTCAGGAATTTGAAGGGGAATCTCAGGTCTAGTTCCCCACTCATATTGTGTATTAAGAAAATTATTTCCTCTCTAGGACTTCCTTCACATGTAAAATGTATAAGTTGAATTTCATGATTGATTTGACTTCCTGATTGTGCCTAGGTTGATCATGGTATGGTTAAGTGAAAATAAACCTGTTTAAATACAGTAAGTCTACCCCTAGGCACTCTGCACTTCACTTACCCATATTTTTCATTAAACAAATAATATTAAGCTTTCAAATTAGTCATATCAAGTTTAAATATTAAATTCAAATTCTACCTCCACGAAACCATTGTTTTTCTTAGAGTTTTTCCACATACTTCCATATTTTTAAAATGTATTGTTTACATACATCCTTTTTTAACACAAAATTCTGCAAGTTTAACAAGTACATACTGTCAGGCAATCACAACCACCATTAAGATATATACTTCCACCATCCACAAAGGTTCCCTAGTGCCCCTCTAGTCAACTCACCCTCCCCCTAGCCTCTGGAACCACTAGTATGTGTTCTACAGTGAAAGTTTTGTAAAGACTTGAGAATGCCATATAAATAGAATCAAATGGTATGTAGCCATTTCAATCTGGCTTCTTTCACTTGGGATAATGCATTTGAGACTCATCTAAATTACAGAATATATCCATAGCTCATTCTTGTTTACCTCGGAAGGACTTTGAGATTTGTTCTTTATCTTTGATTTTCATCAATCTGATTATTTTGCACCTGATGTGAGTTTTACTGGGTTTTGTTCAGTTTGATGTTCTCACATCTTCCTGAGTCTATAGTTGAGAGTCTTTTCTCCTTTCTTCTCCTACCTTCTGTTCTCCTTTAGAGCACAGTATTAAGTGGAAGGGAAGCCTTAGTGAAATTTGTACTTTGTTCTTTGTTCCCCTCTTCTCCCCAGCTCTATTAAATGTCTGGGTTAGGAGGTTAATGTGACATTAAATGAATATATTGTGGTTTGGGAATTGTTTGTACTCTTCAGAATTCTATGTTTTAGTACCACTGACACCTTGCAAGAAATACTCAAAACTAATTTTAAAATAGTTGAAGATTATAATTCATATATTATATAGGTACATTGTAAATCTTAATGTTATTGGTAAATTCATTTCATTTTGTCTACCTGAGGCCCTCTAATATTATATTAAATTGCACATGGGAGTTTGTGAATTCATTCACAGTAGTAATAGAGGACCTGTGTTTTTAATCACAAGTCAAACTTAACTTTTCTCCTAAAGTCTTTAGTCATGTACCACATTTATTCAAAAAAATAGTGACCTTCTTTAAAAGACAGAGAATAATTCAGTCAGAAAGAAAAAAAGGGAAAAATTTTGGTCATTTAAAAAAGCACTATATTTGAAAGTCATAATATTCCATTTCTTTCTATCTAGTGTGTCAAAATTATACGGCAAAGCTTTGAATACTAGTTCCACTACCAATTGTAGAGCTAGTTATTTAACTTCAGGCCTTGGTTTCCTTATATGTAAAATGTTGATAAAAGTAGCCACCTCTAAGAGAATTCTTTTAAAAAGAACACCATATAAAGTCAATATAATAGTATAAAGTATATGTGAATACAAATATACAGAGAGTTTATGCAATTAAGTGCTTCATTACTGTAAATTAATACCAGGATGTTATAAAGGCCCTACTGGAGCTCAGATGTTTAGACAGTAGACATGACTCCAATTTCTGTATCTCATCTGTTTAATTATGCAACCTGAGAAATTCTGTAAGCCCCCTGGGTTTTACTTTCCATGTTCAACATTGTGGTATTGGTTGATCACTTTATTGCAAATATCATCCTACTCAAAACTTGGGTAGCACAAGGGAGGAGGCTGCTCATGGAAAGCAGGACCCTGGGACCTAGAGGAGCAGAGTGGACAGAGATCTGCATGGTGCCAGGAGTGCAGCCCAGCATTCTGGGCTCAGGCAGAGATCTTGGCAGAGCACTGGTCTTTATAGGCTAAAATGTTTTCATGGGAATTAGAGAGTATAACCTAATGAAGAACATGAGAACCCATAGATCCATCCCAGGAACTACAGATACTTAGCTAAGGCAGAAAAGCTAGGTTCTGACCTTGTCTTCTCAACATAGTAAGTTTCTATTGCATTTTCTCACTGGGTGAGATTTAGCTGAAGGACAGGTAAAAAGTCACTGTCTACTAACCTGAACCCTACCATACTGAACAAAGGTGGAAGGGACTCAATATGACATCATTTATTTGGAAATGCTGTTGTGAGGTTTGGCGAAATGCCATGTTTACTATAAAACCTTGTACAAAATAGATTATACAACTCAATAATTTAACTACTTGAGATTGCTTTGCCCTACCACATTAACCTTAATCAATAATTAGAATCATCATTAGATTTCTGTTTTATTCAGATGGTGTCCAAAATGTCAAAAGCATAATTGTTTACAGGAGATTCAACTCAACTAATGAGAGTCCTGAAAGTACACCGAGATTCAGAATTTATAGCTGAAACTCACAGGGTGGAGGTTTATGAAGGACTTCTTTGTATTGAAAATACTTTGAGGGCACTGAATAATTAAAGGCTATATTAAACAAATTAAGTGACAGCGACTATGTATATGTGTTAGGAAGTATCACAAATTTTCAATCAGAGACATCTAATTTCTATTTCTATCCTATTAATCAAGTCTTAGCTTCTCAGCTACTAGATCCTGAAACAATGATATGAAATGATAAATTGCATATTATGCTATGTGAAATGTCAGAATGAAAAATTAAGAATCATAGGATTTTACTCCTATGTGTAATATGAAACTGAAAGCAACAAATTAGAAATAAGGCAAACAAAAATACAAAAATTTATAGACAACAGTATAGTGATAATTAGAGGAAAAAGGAGTTGAGGGGAGGTAGAAAAGAGAAACAGTGGTCAAATATATAGAGACTTCACTTTGGATAGTGAATATAAAATGCAATATACATATGATGTATTATAGAATTGTACATTTCAAATCTATACAATTTTATTAACCAATATCACCCTAATAAACTTAATAAAATTAAAAAAACAGAAACAAAGAAGTATCAAATAATGTTTTATGTATGAAAGCTAAAATATCCCCCAAAACCACAAGTTTTTTTTAAATCATTTTTTATAGATGTGAGAAGATTTGGTTATATCTATAACAGTGAGTTCAATCCCTAGCTTTCTTAATGAGTGGGGGGAATTAAACTTGCAGCTATAAATAACCTTGGGAATGTACTTGACAGTAGCCCAAGTCACAAGAGTATCATCAGTCATGTGTAACAAAGACAGAGATTGGAAGCCATTTTTTGAGAAAGAATTTGAGGACATTGTCTTGTATTTAGTGTCATTGCTAAAGCACGGAAGAAAAAGCAGGTAAAAAGAAAAAAGAAAAGAAAGAAACCCTTGTTATTTCAAGCCACAGAAGACCTAGCAGCTCACAGATCTCTATCCAGGTAGACATGTCGAATCTCATGACTTCAAACAGGGATAACCAAGTACAAGCATTATCTCTTTATAAACTCTTGTTCTAGTTAATTTCCATCATCTGACACAATTTTAATCAGTGTTAACGTAGGCCATTAATAAACAAGAATGAAACACATGTATCTTTCCTGACCCTGCTTTTCAACATGGGAAAGAAAAGAGCCTGTCCTTGATTAGTATTGCATTGCTAAATTTGATCACATTGGGCAATCTCATTGTCCACAGACCCTAATTGGTCAATTAAGGAGCTTGATGTTTTTTCTTTGAAGCTGCGTTGCATCAATAGACAAAGGTAGAGGGAGGTTTTAAAAAAGCTGTTCTTCAGAGGAAAAGAAACAATCTTAGAAAAGCAGGGAATTTTCATAGTGGAGAAAAATTATAAAATTTTCACGTGCACGTTAATAAAAGCTTCAGAACAGTGCATGAACACATTTAGGTCACAAAGAAAACACTTAAGAAAGAAAATTAGTGAAGAAGTAACCATTTAGTGCACTCAATGTTGCCCTGCTGACCTGAAAGTGTTAATAATGACTCTAAAATCTGAAATTATTTCCAGGGAGATGACTTTAGGCAAATATTATCTGAAAATGCAATACCATATACTCTGCACTTTCATTTCTCACACAATTTATATAGAATCACTTTATAATGAACTCCATGAGGCAACCAAATTGTTTGGTTGCATCATAATTTTGTGATAATGAATTTGTCACTAGATTTTACAGTATGCTAGACCTAGAGCTAAAATTCAGCCATTGCAATGCTCCTGCAGTAAAGATTCAAACAAAAGGAATTGTTGAAAGGATAAACAGAAATGCAGCACATGCAAACCACTCTCATCCACTGATTCTTCAGATTCTTAAGTTCCATGACTTGGTTGTCTCAATTGGAGTTTTGAATGTTCAGATGGTTGGTGACTAGGCTGCTGAAGTTTGAAATATATAATAGGAAGGGCAGTTTAATGAAAATTGCAGCCTGGTGGCAGGAAAAAGTCTGTAAAAGATTCATTCTCCCCTCTCTGCTCATATTGTGGTTCACATAGTCAGGCAATAACATTTATAATTCTATGATTATTACACAGGCAAGGACCAAAGAAAGTACTTACATTACGGAGAATTCACCACATGCAAGGCATTGTGACCAGATATCATTACCATAAATTGCACTTGCAAATTTTCTAGCAGAGTCTCTGCCTAAAATAAAATAAAAACATAGTGGCTATAACTGATATTATAGAAAGCAAAACCTTATGCAGAGTAAAAGAAGCTCAGATTAAGGCTTTTTTGGGTCTGGTGAAACAAATATATATTTAACTGCAATTGCTGTAATGAACTCAGTTCTAGCTGGAAGCTGATCTCCTTCCTAGTCACCACATCTTCTGACTGTGAACATCCCCACCCCCACCTTCCACACTCCATTCAGTAGATGGCTTCTTTTGTGTTCCTGCCTTACTGTATTCATATGGCTAGTCTTACATTTGTCCAAATCTATTCCTTTTTTATGTATGTGTGTTATGAACAAATTAAATGTAAATATTAATTTTATTGATTATTTCCCATCAGCCCCAACCATGTCAACTGTTGAACCAAACTCTAAGTGGACACAAGGAATGAATACCTATGGAGGGAAGCAGAAACAGAGGGACGTACAATAATGCTTGGAAAAGAAAATGAGGCAGATTAAGCTTTTGGTACCATGGGAGCATAAAGAAGAGCAAAATTATCCTGCCTGAGAGACAAGGAAAGCTTTCTTGAAAAGGGAACATTTGAATAATTTTATAAACTAGCAGATAAGTCTACCTAGATTACTAGTTAGTACGGTGAAGAGATGAAGAAAGTCATTCTAGGCAGAACAGAAAGCACAGCAACATGGGTATAAGATGATAAAGATATCAATGATTTAAGATTATATTAAAAAGACATATAACAAGAAATGAAGCCCTACATAATTAGACTGAGGGAGCTTGATGAAAGTTGCTATAGGACATGTTCTTCATTGATGGGTAGTCCTTGAGAGATCATTTTAACAGTCAGAGAGATGTCTGAGTCTGTGTGTTATGCAGTTGTGCAAAGGATGGTTTTAAAGTGAATAATACTGGAACCAGAAGCCTAAATGGTCTTAATAATGGCTTTACTAATCCATGTAGAAAATTATGGTGACCAAAGTTGTTAATGGAGGTAAGGAGTGATGGAGCAGTGCTTGGTTTCCACTTAACTTCATGTTAAACTACCTAAGGAGCTTCGATATGTCCTGATCATAAGTTCCCACCATGCTGCAGATGATTTACTTCAAAATTTAAACCATCATCAGTATTTTTAAAAGTTGTGTGACCAGAGGAAAGGGGGTAGGAACTGGGTGGAGGTTGGCAAAGAGGGTGGGGGTATGGGGACATCTGTAATAGTATCAATGATAAAAATAAAGGAAAAGAAAAGCTGTCCAGGTGACTCCAGTGTGAATTCCTCATCTAGAGGCCCTTGCAGGAAATAAAATTAGTGTTTGATTGATATGGGAAAGTACAGAGAAACAGGTGTTAAATATAAAATCCAGATTTCTAGTTTGGGAGATGGGAAAATGCTGGTACCTGATGGAGAATACAGAAAAAAATAGGATGATTCCACTGAACGACAGTAACATTAGTTTACAATAACATCTCTAAAGTGAGTGTAGGGAGAGTTAGTGGTAGAGCAGAGCAGAAGGAAGGAGTCTGGGCTTCCTGTTTGCAATGGAGCAGCAGGGCCCTCTATATATACAGGGGTCTGGTACAAATAACACTCCTCTTTTATAACAAAATCTTTTATTACAAAATCACAAGCATGTAATTTTGTAGCATAACAATATCACATTCAAGCACATCATATGATATTTTAGGTGAAATGTTCAAATTAAAACTATAAATTTTACACTCATATTATTACCCTACCAGCCATATTCAAAAAGGTCTTACTTCTGCTGGACCCTGTATATATAAAATATATACTATATACACACATATATTATATAATACATATATTTTTCTTTTTTAAAGAAAGATAAGGGAAGGGAGTTATGAAAAGGAGAGAAACACCAATGGGAGAGAAACATCAATAGGTTGCTTCTTATATTGGCCAATGCAGGGGAGGGGTGGGGATGGATCTGTAACCCAGGGATGTACCCTCATTGGGAGCCCAACCTGGAACCCTTTGGTTTGGAGGACAATGTCCCATCAACTGAGCCACAGGGGCCAGGGAGCAGGGCCCTCTCTATGCAAGGGCACTGCATTGTTAAAAAAAAACAACAAACAAAAAACAGACACACACAAGAAAGAGCCTTGATTCTGTTGAAAACTCTCCAAAGGATATGGCAACAAATGAAGATAACTACAACTGAGTGCCTGAAAGCTCTGTATTTATTACTGTGTCTTTGAGCAAACCAGAGAAAATTTATATAGGATTTGGCAAGCACGGAACTCGAGGACTGCACAATCATGGAGGCGCAAGTGTTTCCTGATTGGTTAGTATTTACTTATTTATGTTCATTATTTTTCTTTATCATTTTTTTATTTTTTGAATACAATTGTCTGCATTTTCCCACCACCATTTTCCCCTGC
>CM052543.1:94965202-95108422 GCA_028533065.1 Trachops cirrhosus
AGGCTATTGCTAATAAGCAAATCTGAAGTCTTAGGTAAATTAAGCCTTTTAAAAAAACCTTCCCAAGATCTTCTCTTGCTCATGATGATCTTCTAGAATCTGCTTTTACAGCCAGAAAATGCTGCTGTCTGACTCACACAAGTAAAAACAAGATGAACTTTGATCTCAGAAGGCACTACACATCAGTACTGGGAGCAGGTTTTATGTATTTAAATGAAAAATAGAACTCCCTTGTAAGAGAAACTCTAGATTACAAAAACTGAATTGCACTGAATGCATATTAGAAAGCAACAAGAAAAGTCAAGCAGTAGAAAACAAAAGTAAAAGTACTGACTTCTCTCTTGAATGTCGGGAGACCAACACTGGGGGTTCTCTGGTTCCCATAAGAGCCAAAAAGGATAAGAAGTAGAGTTAGAGAAAGCTTTAAAGAACAAGCTATCCTGGCTTCCAAGGAAGCAAAATAAAACTTTAATAAAAATTAAAAACTAAAGGAACACGAAATATGACATCCATATCTGTTACCCACAAAGGATTTTGAAGTCTCTGAAATTCTATTTCCCAAGTTTGAACAGGGAAAAAAATCTTAGATGTTTAAATAGAGGTCAGACAAGTTTAATGGGAAAAACCCTGCCTATGTTCAAATTTGAAATGGTTACAACCCTTACGAAAGGAAATGAAAAAGGTTTAATATAAAATAAATTTTCTATCTTGGGCATGATGTCTCTCTCTTCTCTTTCTGTTTCTCTAGTTGTTTTCTCCAGAAAGCAATCTGGAACTCACTACATTCATGAAAACCAGGGTTCTTCTGAGACTGTAATGATTTACTTCTCCTAAACTATTTCCAAAATAGAGAAGAGGAAGCTTGATGGATTCTTAAATAAGTTCTAATATAAAGTATTTGAAACTTGGAAATAGGCAAAAGAGGATACTAATGATCCTTTAGCACAATGATGGATTTGCATGTTTTACTGATTTTCTCTTGACTGAGTATTTTTTAATAACTCTATAAAGCCAAGATTAACCTGTAGCTTTTAGTTCAGTAAAGCTGCAAATAATTTTTGTCTTGTAAAAAAACAAAATCTAAAATATTGCATCATGTCTTTAGTGTGAAAGCAATACTCAGAGGTCACCAAAAGGAAATAGGTCCCCAAGATAGACACCAAGAAACCCAGAAAATCCATGTGAACTCACTACAACATTTCTTTAGGAGAAAAAAAAATCAGAACTATAGGAACTGGAAATCTTAAATGAAATATCTTTTCGTCTATGGAAAAGCCAGTCAACTGTTTTTCTTTGCAGCCCGTGTGCTTACCAATCTCCATTTATTGCGGGTCCTTTCCTTTTGTGCCCTTCTCTAACTTGATTTGTGTCCCAGGAGGTTGATGCTTATGGAATGAGTCACTTGGTCAGCCCTGCTGGTTAGATTTAAATTGAATTCAGCCTATGGGAGGCATTAGCAGGAGACTCAAGTATGGGAAAAGAGAAAGGTTGGAATATTTTATCTGTTCCCTCCCTGCTTTTTTGCCACAGCTCACCTCCACCACCACTTCTGCCATGAGTCCTTCTTTTATGACTCCATGTCTCAACAGGATCCTGTGCAATTCCTTTGTTTTCTTTCCTTTTCTTGTGGGCACTAAAGGGAAGGTTCTGGGCCCCTCAACATCTCTGGTCCATTCCTTTATTCTAAGAATAATTCTAAACACCTATGTAAAAAATTGCTGCAATAAAATCTCTTTATTCAAACCATCTCTTCTCCTTCCTAGCCCTCTGCAGAGATGTCAGTCAGTTTATTCACCATATTGGTCTTCTCCTTATAACCTTTATGACCCAACTTAGTTCTGTCTTTGCCTCATGCATTGTCTCCCACCATCCCAGAGTACTAAGCAATAGTCCCTCCTTCCAATCACACACTCGATTGAATTTATTGTCTCCAAAACATTTGATATCCTTTCATGCACATTCCATCTGCTTCCTTAAAAATCTCTTTCTCTATTTGTCCCATGTATAGACTAATCATCATTTCATATTAATCTGCACAGACCTGATTTTCAAAGACTGTTATGGTCTATAGTGCAAAAAATGGCAGGGAGGGGGGAATATAAGTATTCTACATACCTCTGTATACCAAAGGGATCTGTAGATATCAACAAGTTATGAAATTCATACTGCTCCCAGTGCAATACTGTCTATATCACTCCACACTTTCCAAACATTGAATGTTCCACAATTAGTAGTACTTTCAATATACCTCCTACAATTTATTTACATTATTTAAAAATAGTGCCATTTACCTTTCACCTAAGTCTGTTTTGTCATGGCAACCTTCCTTTTATTAGTCTTTTAACTTTAATTGTGTGCCACATGTCTCAAGGCACCCAACCATCCCTCAGACCCAAATAGGAACTCACTTTCCTATGGTCACTTTTAATTAGGAATGCTTTTTCTACCTAATGATCACCTCGGAGGCCCCCGATCTGCCTGGACAACTGTACCAGCTCTAAATTATTGTTATCATGTTAAAAATGAGTGAAAGATACAAATTTCGTATTACAAGGTATTTCAGTATCCCTGATCATTATGGTGATCCCTCATAACACTCCATCTTGAAGAACCAGCTCAAACAGAGCCTTCTCTGTAAGTCCCTTCTTGACTGCCTTCTGTTCTAGACATTGTTTGCTTCCTTCTGTTACATTCACTTGCCCAATGCCTCTACTATAACACTTCTCTCATGGCACTGTCATTACACTTACACATATGCATCTCTTACACATATGTATTTCTAAATTCTTAAAGCCTAGGTTATGTCTGAGTTATCTTTATGTATCCAGCCCCTGATATTGTGATATTTTTTACTTAAAAAGGTGATCAATAAAAATTTGCATACATAAAAAAAGGGAAGCCTTGAATGTTATTGACTAGATTACCACTTGCTTTAGTTGAATATACAGGGTTTGGCAGAAGTAAAGCCTGCTTGAGTATGGTTGGTAGGGTAATAATATGGGTGCAATAATTTATTGTTTTAATTTGAACATTTCATCTAAATTGTCATGTGGTGCACTTGAATGGGATATTGTTATGCTATAGAATTGCTTGCTTATGATTTTTAATAAGATTTTTAATAAAAAGGGGTGTTATTTGTGCTGGACCCTATATCCTGAACTCCTTAATTGGACTTGGGAATGTTCCACGTCTCCTAGCCACAGGGGTACTTTCATAGGATTAATTTTTTTCCCCTATTCTGAGCTTATACATAGTTGTTTGACTTACAGTGTAACATTACCATTTGCTTTGGGAATATGTCTTTGTATACACTAAGACTTACCCTGTCAGTGGGGCTGATGGTGAACTGAGCATGTTGACAAACTTAACTTTATAAAGCAAGAATCATTAGTGAGTCAAACATTTTATTGCAATTGTTTGCCACTGTCAGACAACTCAGTTATTTTCTTTGGTTCTGGTTTGAGGGACACAGCTGATTACTCTTATTGGTGTAGAACAAACCTACATCTGCCCAGTTCCTGAATGGGACAACATATGTCTGTATTCACAGAGATCACAAATAGAGGTATTTCTTTACGGTGACCATGAGTAGCATCTATAGCTCTACATGAACTATGAAGTGGTATTACGATAAAATATCAGTATCATCATGGCAAATAATACATATGATGCTAGAATTATATTTAAAAGTCATTTTTTTAAATGTACTTTAATGTGACACTCTCTGGAATGATGTTAACATACCTTCTGTGTTAAACCCTGGTACCATGCTAGGCTCTGCCAATACACAATCGAATAAAACATAAAGGCTACCTATAGTCCAGTATGAAATTATAAGTTTTTTTGAAGCCATGTGTCCCTGTTACCTTATACAGATTATCTTTCTGCTGTATTTTGGAGTACTGTTAATATGATTATGCCTTCTAGAGAAGGTGTGAAAAAGTAACTAATTATGAAAGAATGTAGAAAAGTGCCAAAACTAATGAAGCTATTACTCCTGGACACTGTTGAATGGAACTGAATAGAGACGTAATACTTTCTAATTCTCCTCCTGCAAACAGAGAAACTTAATTCTGTAATGTTAGCTCTAGCATTTTATATTTTGTTGCATAAGCAATATATAAATATGTAGATATATAGATATATATTTGACCTTTGAACTATGGGTGGTTGGAGGTTGGGGTACCAACTCCCTGTACAGTTGAAAAATCCATGTATAACTTTGATTCCCTAAAAACTTAAAGAGTCTTTGACCGAGAGCCTTATCAATAATAAATAATTGGTATAACACATATTATGTATGTTATATACATTATATGCTGTATTTTCACAATACAGTAAGCAACAGTGAAGAAAACATTATGAAGAAAGTCATAAGGAAAATACATTTACAGTGCTCTACTATATTTATTGATATTATAAGTTTAAAAAAATCTACATAAGTAGACCTGTACTGTCAAACCCATATTGTTTAAGGGTCAACTGCATGTACAGGGTGGGGCTAAAGTGGATTTGCAGTTTTGAGTAGGCAAAACACAAAATTTATTCTTGTATTATCATTTATTAATTATTGTATTATGTTCCATATAAACAACTGTAAACCAACATTTGCCCTACCCTGTATATATGTTTATATTCCTTAGAATCACACATTTCTTCTGTTTTGCTTCCACTGGCCTTGTTATTTCTTATTAAAGCCAACAAGGAGTACTGGCACCCAACTCTGCCTCATAACTGACATGTTGAGAAAACTTGAAATTTCTCTAACTAGAAACCCTGGTACCGTGCTAGGCTCTGCCAATACACAATCGAATAAAACATAAAGGCTACCTATAGTCCAGTATGAAATTATAAGTTTTTTTGAAGCCATGCTAATAATGCATTGACTGCTTATGACTATAGATTAGTTTTTTTACATCTATAAGTATATTGGCGCAGAAAATTCATGAGTATTCTTTATTATGTAGCCAGGAATTGAGCTTGTACTCTTTTCTCTTCCATCTTTGCTTTCCTTTGTCTCCCTTGCTCCTCTCCCCTCCCCTCCCCTCTTCTCCTTCCTTCCTTCCTTCCTTCCTTCTTTCCCTCTCCACTCCAGTTAATTGACTGATTGCAGTCACTAAATAATCACCAGTTCCAGCTTGGGGTAATTTGTCAGGTCTGGTGCTGAAAGAAATTGTTATTAAAAAAATTGTGCCATGAAGTCTCAGGATGGCATGTATTCTTAAGGGCTATTTTACCATCCTTCTCCCACAATATAATTGAAAGTAGGTATTGATTAAACAAACTGAATCATCCAAGAGGCAGTAGCTTTCTCATCAGCTAGAATGCTAAGGGTAAACATTTAAAAATAAATACAAAATACAAGACAAAGGCAGATGTAGCTTCAGACAACTGTTTTTCATCTCTGAAATCTTGGCTCACATTTGCTCAGCATAGAGTCCATTCTCAGTCGTGCTTACAAGATCAAGGGTGTATCCCTGCAGTCCAAGCATGAGTGCTGAGATCCATGTCAATCGACTATCCTGACTTGCCTGACCACTGAGCCATGAAGGCATAAGGCACAGACTGGTTTTTCTAAGTTATATGTATATAAAACTACAGATGGAAGGAAGAAGAGGTACTAGGGAGACAACAAAGATACACTATACAAACTGGCTGACTATGATAGCTACTTAGAAGGCCTCATGAGTCTAATAATTACTGTTTGTCTGTACACACAGGGAACTCTCATCTAAATGCTCAGGACCTTCTGTCAATGTAACTGGTTTTGATACTCTTCATGCTACATTTTCCTTGTTGCCTCCCTAGTTAGTCTGCCCCTATTTGTTCAGCAAGACTGTGAGTTCCACAGAACCATACATTTCCTTGTGTCCCCCTTAAATACACTGCATGGAGTGAGGCACACAATAAATATGCACTAAATTGGTGGCAAATTGGTGTAAATTACATACTAGCAGATTATTTTCCTCTATCAGGCAGCAGTATATCTTTTCAGTTTATTCTTCCTGTACCAAGCAGAGATATGCAAGATCTGTGATGATTTAGATCCTCTTCTAACTGCTTGACTTTGAATTTATCATTTAGTTCTGGGCTTTACTCTTTTGAGAAGAAAATCACATTTTGAACAAATCCTTTGTTCTGCAAGCATAATTAAAATTTAAATGTTAGTAAATTTCATTTGGACTTCACCAACTCAATTAAAATATTAATTTGTGTGATTCTGTGCTTGCAGGCCTAGTGCAGATAGAATTTGCAGGTAAGATCACAGATTCACTTAGTGCTGGAGAAGCCATAAGAGTAATAACATTAGTAATTATAGATGCTCAGAAAGAGGAAATGAGCCTGTTTTAAAAAAGTAAGTTTCTGAATATCTATCTTTGAATTTTTCCCCTTCCACTTCCCTTCCTGCCCCCACAAACCTGTCAGCAACTGTGGGAACATAGTTAACAGAAAGGAAGAAATCAGAATCTCTTAGAACATTTATATAATACCAGCCAATTCAGCCATGGCATAATATTGGAGCACAGACACAAGTTTTGAATGAACTCTCTTTGAGCATTTGGATAAAAAGGGGAACATTCATACAATAATAACAATGCTACCTCTTCAGGATTGTTTGCACTTACACTCCCTGAACCCACATGTTGAAATTTCAGTGCTTAAAATACTTCTTGTGGTCATTCCATGTGCCTCTGTCTGGAAATGCTCTTTTCCTTTCTTTTCACATGGCTCACTCCAGCCCAGACTGAAGCTCTCAACACAAATACCACTCCATCAGATCCTTTCCCTGACCCATCAATCCAAATTAGGCCATTGTGCTTTAGCACATTTTACTTGTCCTACATAACTCTTACTCAGGTTTATAATTAAATGCTTCTGTATATTTATTTAGTTGATATTTACCATTTATACCACCACAAGAAAAAAAACATCTTTTATTCACAGCTATATACTCACAACATAGAACAGTTCTTCCACAACAGGTGTGTAATAATTAATTGTGTTTGAAAAAAATGTAACTTTCAAGTCTCTTACTGAGGAATCACAATAGCCATCTAAAGCTTACGATGGTGTAGATCCCAAAGGTGAGGACCATTCATTTCTGCCCTTTTCATATGTGCTACTGCTCCACTCATCAAGAAATGGAATCTATTTTCCCTCCCTTTGAATCTGCGTGGGCCTTGAAACAGCTTGGCCAATCAGATGTTGACAAATGTGTGCACCAGTTGGGGGACTGGCCTTTTCCTCTTTCTTTTCCCCTCCCCTGGAAACTAGCCCCATAATGAAAAGAAAGGCTAAAGAGGACTATTGCATAATGAAACTTCTACAGAGAGAGACAGAGACAGAAAGGGACAGAGAAAGAGAAAGATACCACAAGGAGGAGTATTGAGGTTCCAGACATGTTAGGAAAGCTTTCTTGGAATTTACAGCCCAATCCAAGTGTTAACTAAATGCAGTCAAGATAATGAATCCAGCCAATGCCCAGTGGGGCAGGAAAACCTCCCTTCTGAGCTCTGCTTGTATTGCTAATAGCAGAATCAAAAGAAATAATAAATTGTTGCTCTTTTGAGGTTGGGATGTTTTGTTATATACTACAATGGAAAACTGACACTGAGGTCTACAAGGAATATTCAGCATCTCTTTGACAGAAAAGTGAATCTCAGAGAAGTTTAGTCAACCTATCTAAGATCATGTGCTTAGTAAAGGGTAGAACTTAAATAGTGTTGCACAGTAAAAAAAAACTCTCAGTTTAGGGCTTTATCTTCAATACCACATGTACTTCACTGATACTCAAGTACATTCTCTGTATTCCTAAACAACAGCAATGTTGGAAATATGTATAGAATATTGTAGAACACAATCTAATAACAGGATGAATGGCTGATTTGTGAAATAGAGAAATCAACAGACTAGGAGTCATAAGACCTGGATTAGGGACCTACATTAGTGCCTTCAGTTCTGAGACCAGTTACTTCATCTGTACAATAAAGATCATAGAACTCATCTCTAAAGTCTGTGATAAACTTTAGATAAGATTAAGCTCTTTAGAGCCTTTTGTAAGCTATAAAGAGCCATAGACATATTAGCAAATAATCATCCTGAAATTTTAGAATCTGACTCAGAATATTTTGAATTATTTAAAGGTTTACCCATTTAACAATTGCCATTAACCTTTGGGGTGTAATGTTTATACCAATTCATTAGAATGAGGATAACAGCATTTCAATTATAACTCTAGGGGAAACTTATGCTCTGAGGAATAAATAAATTGCTTGTCAGAATTTTGTAATGATTAAACAAAATAGCCTGATTTTTGATAAGGCGCAGTACTACCCCCTGAATTCTAAAGTTTCCCAGTACTAAGAGGTCCTCAATATGCCATAAGCTCTGGAATAGAATTCATAGACAGTAACACTCATATCTAAAATCATTTCCTCCTAACTGATGGTACTGATGGACAGGCCATCCATTAATCAAGTGACTAATATAAATTTTCGCTGACGAATGAAGGAAGAAAGTCATTATAATATACAGTACAAGATGCTTTAAAAAAGGACTAGTACCCAATGTTGGGTTATGAGGAGGGAACTGAAGAGAAAGTAAAACTTGTTGGAGGGAGAAAACTTCTTTTTACTAATTCTCTATTCTGACCAGTCATCAGAGCATCTCAGAGGTTAATTAGGTGGAAATAATCAATGTTATGTTTTCATTATCATTGTCTTCACTTAACTTAGTCAGGCTCTAAAGTTATGCTTCTGCATAACCATTCAATTATCTCTCCTTTCCTTAAAAAGACTACATAGGTGAAGGGCAGTGCTAATCAATTTTGTTGATAACAAAAGCAGAGAATTCAAAAATAGTTGTAGCTGACCTTGACACTTTCTCTGGGGTTTTGCGGACTGAAAAATAATGGCAGCAATGGTGATATACTAACTAGTCTTCCAGGATATGAATCTCTGTTGATTTTATACCCTGCAGCAATATATCATTTCTGAATCCAAACTAATCCTACTACTCTTACTTTTGTCAGCTCAATGAATAGTTCATCTTCCCCCATAACATTAAGGGAGAGAAATCTTCTAGAAGGGCAGAAAACAATTTAAACTCTGTGACATCTAAGAGAAGAGAAACAAATTGACTCTAAGCCACCTAGACTGCAGCCCCGAGTTGGGGATAAAGAAGAAATTAAAACACACAAACCTGTAGCCATCACTTAATTCATAAATATAGAGTTTCAAAGAAAGATTACAAAAAGGAATAGAATCATAAAACACAGAATCAAATCCAAACACAAATTCTGTTTATTCTAGTCTGCTATGGATTGAAGCATAATTGGATACTAACCTCCTGCCAATCAGGTCATCTGCGTACCTGAATGTAAGGTGAGCTTGGTGGTTTTCAAAACTCTGTTCATCAAAAGCATGAAAGGACTTTGTGGAAAGTGAAGATTTGAGGTCGCTGTCCCAGGTATTTAGATATATAGCCAGGTGAACTAGTGGACTAGAAGATCTTGAAGTTCCCGTAGAAACCTCAAATTCTATGAGTTATATTCATTGTCTACACAGAACCCATTATCCTACACAGAAAACTAAAAATCTGTAGAGTCTAATGCATAAAATCAGAGGGAAAAAAATCTCAGTCTTTCTTCTAAATTCTCCATTATTATTATAGTAAGGCAGTGGTTTAGAGTCACCATAGACTTTTTAAAATTCAGTATTTACTAGGAGAGAGTCCTAGTGCCTTTTGACAATGTGGTTTATCCTGGAAAGGCTCTGCCAGCAAATGAATCCAAGACGTGCTAAGGCCACATTCGTCCTTGCTGAAGGATTGCCTTGCTCTGAAGTAGTCCTACAGAATAGAGCCTCTTAAGATGCAGGGGAACATTGATTAAAATTTTTCAACTTCCAAACACAACTTTTATGTCAATATTATTCCTTCATCTCCCATTGTCCTTGCTAAACCTTCAAGGGATCAGTGCTGCTGCTGCTTCTATGGGTACTGCTCTTGCCAACTACAAGTCTACTGGGGAAATAGTGTGAAATATAACCTCCATTTCCTATTCAAAACAATGGGGGAGACTGATGGGAAGAGTAATGCCCAAGTCCAGTTCAATGATTGTCCTTGGGTGTGTTTGTTGCTTTTGACTCTGCATTTGTGTCTTATAAAACACCATGGAGTGTGTTTAGGTATTGCTATTCTTCCACACTCTCCCTTCCATTCCCCATATGCAGCATTCCCACACTTAGGGTCTCATTGTTTTTAGGTTTTGTGAGTTCAATTAACTCACATTAAAGGGTTATAGAGTAATGTCTTAGCCAAATTCCATAAATGATTTTCATTTAAGAAAAAATCCAGTGTATAAAGTGCTTAACCCAAATGAAAGAGTCCCAACTGATGAAGTTAGGGCCTTGGTAGATGAGATATTTTGAGAAGGGTTGCCATACCATATGGGAAAATTTTTCCCTACATGCCATGCAAAGAAGGTATTCCATGTTTATTTAAGATAATATAAGAATCACAGTTGAACATTTTTAATCTCATATATGAGTAATTTCAATCTCATACCCAGGAAAATTCTTGTGGAACACACTTGTAAATACTCCTCTTAGAAACTGCCTGAAATGACCAATGGAAAACTTAAATAGGAAAAAAAAATCAACCTTCACAAGTTATCAAACCACATAATAATGAACTGAGTATTATAAAATAGGAATTTTTACAAGCTATAGACCAGGTATGAAAATTGAAGGAGAAGTCATGATGGACTAACTTGTAACTTATTTTCCTAAGACAGGAACACACAGTTGTGATGGAGGATGAGATTTGGAGGCAAGAGGAGGGCATGATGGATGTGAAATCAAACTCACTCTATTTGGAGTCATTTTATCTAACAAGAATTAAGAATATTTTGAGACAGCAACAATGTAGTTGTAAGAGTCAGTGACAGGTGCATAATACAAAAGCTTGGAGTGATGCTTGACTTGACTACTCAATAGGGTGGCTACATAAACTGTGGCCCCAAACAAGTTACTTTTATTTTTATTCTTTGACTTTATTATTGCATTTATTTATGTATTTATATTTTTACTCCCCATTGCTTACCCCTATCCCATACCCCCCAACTCCAACAGTCAGTCCCTCCATTGTCCTTGCCCATGAGTCCTATTTTCATGTTCCTTTGGTTGGCCCTTTTATTTTGCTCACTTGTTTGTTTTGTTGATTATGGTCATCTTATAGGTGAGATCATATGATATTTGTCCTTCACTATCTGACTTATTTCATTTAGCATAATTAACTCCATGCTGTCACAAAAGGTAGGAGTTTGTTTTTTCTTTCTGTTGCATAGAATTCCATTGTGTAAATGTACCACAGTTTTTTGATCCACTCATCCACTGATGGCCACTTAGGCTGTTTCCCATAATTGGCTATTGTAAATAACACTGTTATGAACATTGGGGCGCTTGGGTTCTTTAGAATTGGTGTTTCAGGATTCTGAGGCTATCATCCCAGCAGTAGGATCACTGGATCAAAAGGCAGTTGCATATTTAGTTTTTTGAGGAAATTCTATACTGTTTTCCACAGTGGCTGCACCAGTCTGCATTCCCATCAACAATGCACTATGGTTCCCTTTTCTCCACAGCCTTGACAACACTTCTTTGTAGATTTATTAATGATGACCATTCTCACTGGTGTGAAGTGATGTATCATTGTGGTTTTAATTTGCATCTCTCTGATGGCTACTGATGATGAGCATTTTTTCATGTGACTTTGGGCCCTCTGTATGTCCTCTTTAGAGAAGTGTTTGTTCAGGTCTTTTGCCCATTTTTAAATTGGATTGTTTGTCTTCTCAGTGTGGAAACATGTGAGTTTCTTTACACATTTTAGAGATCAAACCCTTGTTCAAGGTATCATTGGCAAATATGTTTTCCCATACAGTTGGTTCCCTTTCCATTTTGATGATGTTTTCTTTAGCTGTGCAGAAGCTTTTTAGTTTGATGTAGTCCCATTTGTTTTTTCTTTCCCTTATATCCCTTGCCCTAGGGGACATATCAGTGAAAGTATTGCTGTGTGGGATATCTGAAGTTTTCTTCTCTATGTTCTCCTCTAGGACTTTTATGGTGTCACAACTTATATTTAAGTCTTTTATCCATCTTAAGTTTATTTTAGTATATCATATGTTATTCTTTGACTTTTTTAAAATTTTGCTTTTGAGTTACCAAACAAGTTACTTTAAAAATAGAAGTTTGAAAACAAAATATAAATCAGGAGTGTTTTAACCAAATCTAAATGTTCAGTAACCCCTACTTCTGAGGAAAAAAAAGTAGAACTTACTTGAAAATGATAATAAGGGGTTTTTTCAGTATAGGACAATATTTGTGAAGTCTGAGGGAAATTTTTCTCACTTGAAGGAGCAAGAGTATAAGACAAATGCTCAGGATTAGAAAGTTGTAATGGATCCATTTTTGCCACTTCCAACTAATAGACATCAAAATCAATACTGGCAAAGTACAGGAGTTAGAAGAGGGTAAAGAGGGAATAAATGGTGATGGAAGGAGAGTTGGGTTGGAGTGGTGAACACACAATAAAATATACAGATGATGTATTATAAAATTATACACCTGAAGTCTATAATTTATTAACCAATTTAACCACAATATATTCAATACAAAATTCTGAGGAAGTGCATGCAGACACATCATTCAGAAGTATGTGGGCAATTGAACTGGGTTCAGCCGGTTCTCACCAAGTTGGTCAATGTATTCAGAAGCCAGAAAATTCCAAACATCAATGCAAGAGAGGAGCATTAAACAAGTTGCTTCCTGTATGCACCCAGACCAGGGATCACACAGGCCTAGACTGGGGATGGAACCCACAGACTAGGCATGTGCCTTGACTGGGAATCAAACCCACAACCCTTCAGTTACCCTTCAGTAAGAAGTGCTCCAACCAACTAAGCCACACTGGCCAAAGTGATACCTTTTAGATCTTAATTGGGTATTTAGAAAGGGGTTACCTGTATTCCATTTTTCCAGAAACCTCCAATCTCTGTAGATAGTTTTCTTGAAGCTTTCTTTGCTTGATTTGGTTGGCATTGAAGCAATTCTTCTCTTTTCCACCATAAAGAAGAAGAAGATAAAACCTAAAGTTTACTCTACTAAATAGTTATACCACACTATCTCAGTACTTCTCTCCAGTCTCTAGTGTCTTCTTATCTCTCTAAAAATATCTGGAGTTGGATCACTGGGTACTGACACAGAGCTATTAATAGCTTTATAGGTTTATATTACTGAGTAACAAATTGCTACAAAGGTAGTAGCTTAAAACAATACCCATTCATTATCTCACAATATCCTGTGGGTCAGTTGTTCAGGTACAGGTTAACAGGGTCCTTAACTAGGGGTCTTATAAGGCATTAGTTGTGTTCTAATCTGGAAGCTAAATTAGATAAGAAAATGCTTCCATGCTCATACAGCCAGAAGGCAGAATCATTTCCATGTAGCGTTATGACTGAGGGCCCAGTCTTACTAGCTGTAGACTGGGGGCTGTTAGGGGTATTAGAGGTTATCACAGGTCCCTACCACATAACCATCCTGACAGTTAGTTTTCAACATGGCTGTTTGCCTATCTAAGGCCATCAGAAGAATCTCTCTCTAAAGTTGTCTAAGATGGAGCCTCAGAAAGGAAATATTAAGTACTTATATAACATATATAACATATATAAGTGGCATTAAATCACTTTGACATATAATATAATCTCATCAAGGGAGTGACACCTCATCACCTTTGCCATATTGTACCAGTGAGAAGCAAGTCACAGGTTCCACTCACACTGAAGGGCAGAAGAATATACAAGGATGTAACACATTGGGGATCACCTTCGGTTGTGTCTACCAATATAGTTAAACCAACCCTGCAGAAATGTATCTAGAAACTCCATTTAGAATGTGTGAGTAATTATTTATTTGTTGCAGCTTTGAGGTTTTAATTAAAAAAAAGAAAGTCTCAGCTAACTTTCTGTTACAAAAAAATAAATCAAAACAAGATTTTATGAAAAAGAAGAAAGATTTAAACAAGGCATACAAGAGATATGGAAATTGCTTATGTTGGAAAATGATTATCAGAAATATATTTTAAACATCAGTTTATTTGTGATATTAAAGAAATTAAAACTAAGTGCCACTAATATTAAAGCAAGGAAAAACACAAGATAAGAGAACACATTACAATAACAAATAAAAATATCCTAATTAAACAAATAGTTTAAAAATGAAAAAATACATTGTACAATTTCAATGAGATGAGTAATAAAAAGGGATGCAACATTGTAAAAAATCTAAAAAGTGAAGGACAAGCTTCTAAATGACAATTAAAAGGAAATACAAGTGTGTCTAATATATTTATCATTTCCATGTACTCAAATGGTAATTTCATTCTCAATGTGGGAGAATTGAGAAATATAGATTTAACTGGTTTGTAAAGAATTGAATATAACCATAAGTAGAGTGAAAATCCATCTATAAAATATTATTTTCCTGGAGGGAAAATATTTATGATTTATACAACACATAGGAAGAAAATTGAAACAAGAGAAAAGAACACAAAATAATGTATCTAAAATAAAAGTAATTTGCATCTTATAAGTTTGCTGTGATTAACTTTCCTACTTAACATTTTATATCCATATATATGATATTAAGTATAGTCACAACTAAAACATGAATACAGATCATTTAAAAAGTTTAATAAGTCTTGCCCATTATCAGGCTAGGGAAATTAGATGCCATCTTTTGATATGCAGAATGTCAAATAATCTGCAGATATGTTCTAAAGAAGCCACAGTGCCCTCGTGCTCCTGTTGTTGTCCTTCTTGGGACTGCAGCACAGAGAAGAAGGATTAGAGCAGATAGTCATAATTTGGCTGTTGACAATTTCCACCATGGTGGGCATCCCTCTCGCATGAGTACATTTATTCTAACTTTGGAAATTTATTTTTAAGTCACCTTCCATCCTGCCTAGCGCCTTGAAAAACTATTGTGGTTTTTGCCTAAATCCTTCCAAGATTCTTCTCCAACACCTGAGTATTCAGGATGGGACAAAAGTAGGTTTATGGCTGTTTAAGTGTCCACCTGTAGATGAGTGGATAAAACAATTATGGGACATTTACACAATGGAATACTACTTGGCAGTAAAAAAGGAGAAAATTTTACCCTTTGTGACAGTATGGATGGACCTGTAGAACATTATGCTAAGTGAAATAACCCAGTCAGAGAAAGACAAATACCACATGATTTCGCTCTTATGTGGAATCTAATGAACAAACTGAACTAACAAGAAAATTAGGACAGACTCACAGATGGAGAGCAGGGTGACAGCTAGAGGGGGAGGCAGATTAGGGGATGGAGAGATTGAGCAAAAAGGAAAAAGGACTCACAGACATGGATAACAGTGTGGTGATTGCCTGGGGGGGGTAGAAGGGGACTAAAAAGTAATGTAAAAAATACAATAAAGATGAAATATAAAAAATAATAAAGAAAGAAAGAAAGAAAAAATACAGTAATCAATAAACAATAATAGAAGAATAAACTATGCTTTGCGTCCTTAGAACTGTAAACCTACTTTTGCCCCACCTTGTATTTGTACCACCTTTGGAAGACTATAAATCTGTACCCATATTGGCAAGCCACTGCATTGGGTGGGCACACCAATGTTCTGTAGTAGTGACTTCCCCACTGGTAACAGCTGTCTGTCTGCCCAGCAAACCATGGAAGTGATGCTTGCCCATCACTATCTACTCTTTCCTCTGCCCACCACCCAAGGAAGCTGAAGCTTGATTCCTTCTTCAGTATTCTCTGCATTAGATGTGGGAGCCAATTTCTTTGTTCAGGTATAACCTCAAAACTCTAGGGATGCATGTGAATTTGTCCCAAATCTCTTTTACCATGCATAACTCAGTCTTGCGTCCATGCTTGGGATGGGGAACAGGGAGGGAAGCCAAATCTACATGTGTACAAACTCTTTTCAGGCAATCTTCTTTAACATTTCTAGTGTTTTACCTAGACTGGAGGTTTGTGATCATGATGAAGTGAGGCAGAATAAATTCTGATATCTTTCGTAGGTTCTGCATGGATGTGTCTAGTACTTACTTTAAACTACATAATATTTCTCAGTTCACAAAGTTGATCCTGAGCTTTGTAGCTTTAGCCAAAAGTCTAAATAGACAGTAGGTTCTTTTTTTAACACCCTATAAAATAATGACTAACATTTGTTAAGTGTTTATGTTACAAACATTGTATGTTTAAAATGTCATTGTATGCTCACAACAGCTTTACAAGGTAGGCATTATTATTATGTCAATTTTAGTGTCTTGGGTAGGATTGTACCAGGAACACAGTCTGAAAAGGAGATTGAGGGCAGTTTTTTGGGAGGTTCCCGGGAACAATGCCTGGGAGAGGCTGTGTAGCAGGACTGGCCCAGACAGAAGCTGAACTTGATGGCATTTGCAAAAGGGGCCCTCACTGATCTCACAGGGCACTCCAGGGCTGATGTTACGCTTCAGATTTGTCCTGAATTAGTCCTAGGGGACCTGACCTTCCTATCTGCACACTAACCCCACTGGACCAGGAAGTTCTTTGTGGTTAAGGGCAATTCCTACAAAGGCCCTCAGCTGGGCGTTGTGATCAGATGGGGAAGGAGTGCCTCAGTCCCGAAAGCATGGTTTGGATGCTGCCCCACAAACATGTATTACATTTATTAATGACAAAATTTGAGGTTTTGAGAATTTAATTATATTTTCCCACACACAGTTTGTAGTCACAGGAAATTAACCTTGCACTATCTGGCTTTATATATTCTCTTCAGGAGGATAATTTTTCCTATCCTAAAATCAGGTTATGATAGGAGAAGAGGGAGCAAGCATGAGGACACATATAATAAAGGAGTAAAGGACATTAAAAAAAAAAAGGAGAAAGGAACAGAACAAGAAAATTTACCCTAGAAGAAGCAGAGAAATTGAATAGACTTGTTCCACTGAAGAAAACTGAAAGTTGCATAAAGATCTCCTATGGAAAAAAGCACAATGGCCAGGTGGGTTTATAGATGAAGTTCATCTAACCCTTAAAAACTGGATAATTACAGATTATTTAAAATCTATCAAAATGTTGAAACATTTAATACCTTAATCCATATTTGAAAACTAATACCAAAATCTACAAAATGACAGTACAAAAAAGAAAATTGTAGATCAGTTACATATTTTTAAAAATGCAAGCTAATAATTCATAAAGAGTAAATACTTTGTGGACAAGTAGAGTTTATTTTACAGATCTAAGACCAGTTAAAATAGAAGAAAAATTATAATTCATTATTGGGAACTCAGACCTTCTGTGTCAGCATGACTTAAATAAGATCAGACCACCTACACTTGGAAAACTTTTCCCAGGAGAGATGAGACTATGAACCAATAAATTACTTCACTATTTGTCTCAGAACTAGTTATTAAACACAGGGCCTGGTGATCTGGGCAGTTTACTTCTTAAATGACATTTTATTTACCAAATTTGTCTCAAGGCCTTTACTTTGTGGTATGTCTACCAACCCAAAACTACTATATCTTATCAATTGCCTTATCTCAGTTAGTACCTCAAAAGATCTACCTTAAATCCCTTGAGCCCAGACACCAAATTTTGTAATTATTTCACTTTAGATTTATTCCTTTTCAGTCTCTGTTAAACCTCTGTTAAAAGGTTTCTCCCTTACTGAAGTGAGCTTAAATGATGTTCTACTTATTACCAACTTATCTTGTGATCTTTCTGGTGAGTTCAACAATAGCAACAAATGTTATTTATTACAGCAATATGCATAAAATGTATTTAAGACCTTTTGCCAGTAAGGAAATGCAAATTTGAAATCATGATGATGAAACACTACACACCTATTAAATCCAAAAAGAGAGAAAGAAGAAAAGAAAGAGAGAGAGAGAGAGAGAGAAAGAAAGAAAGAAAGAAAGAAAGAAAGAAAGAAAGAAAGAAAGAAAGAAAGAAAGAAAGAAAGAAAGAGAAAGAAAGGAGAGAGAGGGAGGGAGGGAAGGAGGGAAGGAGGGAGGGAGGGAGGAAGGAAGGAAGGAAGGAAGGAAAAGAAATAGTGGTGTTACGAAATGCTGGTAAGGATTGTAGAGTTACTGGGTTTGTGTGATATTCTTGGCAGTAATGTGAAATGGACAGCTGCTCTGGAAATTGTTTGCAAATTTCTTATAACATTTACCATATAACTCAGCAACCAAATTCCTGGGGCGTTTATTGCAAGGTAAGGAAAACTTAGATCCACAAGAAAACCTGTAAACATAGCAGCTTATCTGTAAAGCTTTATTGGTAACATTGTCAAAACTTAGAAACAGTCCAAATGACCTCAATAGGGGAATTGTTAAATGAACTGTGGCAAATCTATCTAAGGGAATGCTACTCAGCAAAATAAAATAATAAAGTTTTGATATACTGTAACTACTTTGGTATAACTCAAGGGTATTATGCTGAGTGAAAATAATGTCAGTCTCAAAAGACTCCATACTGTATGATTCCACTTATATAACATTCTTAAATGTTAAATGCAAAAGTATAGAGTTGGAGATTGGATCTTTAATTGCTGGGGATACAGTAGTGGGGGGATTGCAACTGCAGAGGGATAGCACAGAGAGATGTTGGGGTGATGGAACAGTTCTGTCTTAGTTTCATGAATCTGAATCTATACATGTGATAAGATTACTTATACACACACACTCACAAAACATGAGCACCAACCCCCATGATGGATACTAAATGGGTGTTCAATAAATTCAACAGTCATTCCTAAGAAAAACTCTAAATAAATATAATATAAAGTATATAACCATAGTAATAGTATCCAATGAAAGCCAATAATAAATCTTATTTTAAATGACAGACTATTTCATTTACAGTTATTTATTTTTCAGTATATTTAATAGTATTTAGCCAATATGTAATCTTCTATTAAAATTGTTTTTATTACAAAGCTGTTTTTAGTACACACTAGCAAATTGACATAATCGAAATGATGGATTAGTAGCTAAAAATAAAACAATTGGTAAATTGAAAAGTAACAATAATAATGAAGATGATTTAATTGCTGATTCACTATGCTCTAAATCCTAATAGGCTTGTAAATCTCAAGTGAAATGTGGAATATGCAAATAGTTTTCTATCAGTAAATTAAAGATTGCCAATTTAGTTTCAGGAAAACACTTTCATTCATCATATTAATATAGCTGATTTACATGTTAATGGCCTTGTAATTTTATTATGAAATTGATCATTTTCTTTGACTTTATGGTCATTGAGATACATACCTAAGACTTTTGTAAAATTATATTTTAAGTGAAATTATTATGAATATTTTAAATTCAACATTTGTATCTATGAGAATTTCCTAAAAGGTCCTTTATCTTTACAAGTTTGATGAATATTATTATTCTTCCAACATATACTCATGGGAATATTCCATCACACAACCAGAAAGCTTTGAAAGTTTCTTGTGGGATTATGGTATAATAAATCATTATATAGACCCAAATTTGTGTCATAAAACTATAACAAATACTTAAATGCTAATTTGAGAAGCATGCCATAAACACACTGCAAAATAATTTTCTATAAAATGATTACAGCCAAGAAATAAAATTTGTGACCAATAGATGTACAAAGGAAGGGAGATACATAATCAGCATAATTTATAGCAGAAAGGAGAAACTTCATAATTATAAAAGCTCTGAAGTGGGAACTAGTGTAATAAATTATATTTTTTGTAACTATGCCATCAAAATACAAGCTTTTGTAAATGAAGTCCCTTTCTGCTTTTTAATGAGATTGATAACACTAAAAAGCATTAAATTACACAGCATTTATTTTACATAAAAAATAGTAAATGTAAAATAAACAATGCCTTGATGTACTCAAGGTTCAGAACAGGTGATGATATAGAAGGAAATTATCACCCATTTTTATTTAATTTACATTTCCAAACCAGAAAAGTTGTTTGATTACTGAAGTAATTTACAAACCTAAAAATCACTATAAATAATAGTAAACATATCATAGATATTTTAAAAGGTTAAAAACAAATTTTTTAACCTGAAAAATTTGTATTATGATTTTGATAGAATAAGTTTAATTTCTGAAAACAGAAATCAATGAACTTTATATTAATAGTAAAATTCTGACTTGCCATTTTTGATAGAGGAATTAACAATATAAAAAATATTAAACACCTACACACATCTGCATTGTATTTCTAGAACTCCTTAACAAATTACCACAAACTTGGTGGCTCAACATAATAAACATTTATTTTTTTCTTATTTCTGGAGGCCAAAAGTCTGAAATCAAGGAGCTGGCAAGGTTTCTTCCTTTGGGGACTATCTGCTTCCTGTGAGGGACTATCTGCTCCATGCCTTTTGTATTATTGTTTTTAGCTCCTGATGGTTGGCAATCTTGGGCATTCTTTGCCTTGTTGACCCATCACTCCAAATTCTGGCTGAGATGGATTTCATCCCTTTGTATTTCTGTTTGTCATACATCTCTCTCTCTCCTTTCTTTTATGAGAATAGCAAACAGTGAAGTTATACACCCACCCTAGATCCAGGATGATCTCTTCTCAAATCTTTAATTTAATTACATCTAGAAAGACCACATTTCCAAATAAGATCACATTAACCAGTACAAAGCTGTAGAACTTGGACCTCTCTTTTGGGGAAACATAATTCAAACCACTACAATTTCCATTGAGCATCTCGATGGTCTCCTTGGGTCATTCCATGAAATGAAAAATTGAAGAAACTAAGAACACTAGTTTAAAGAAAGAAGTGCTAGACCAAGATCACATGTTGACACCTGAAGCACATTTGCTGTTCCAATCAGCTGAGTTTGTGTGTATCTGTTTTTTGATGAGTTGACTGTATATAAACATTTCTAGTGTCCCTTCTAAGTTTCAGATTTCAAGATACAATATAAGCCAGTGTCAGATTGTTGGGGGGCTCTGCCCACAGAGACCACCGTCTGCCACGGATGAGAGTAAGTCTACCAAGATATGATCTGCTTGGGGAGGAAAGGTGGCCTATCTCTCAAAGGAGAAGGACCAGGAGCCTTTTCCTCAATGGGCTTTTATTGGGTTCAGTTTGCACAGAAATACAGGTAAAACTCATCAATCATTGTCAGGCAGTAACGATCAAACAACAGATAACATACAAACAACTATGAGGGCTTATTCTGATTCAGGGTCAGTTAGCTAAAGGGCTATAAAACTTTGGGAAACAAGCTCATTTCACGCTTGGACCCCTATCAGAAAATGGAGGGCATTCTTAGCAAAGCAGGTTTCACAGGATTTTATGCATTCTTTCTTAGGATTGATCACTGCAGTGAACCCACCCTTTCCAGCACAGGGCTGCACCACCCTCCCACATTGTTTCAGGCTTAAGTCAGGCAGGGAAAGTAAGGCAGCCAAGAGATTAGGAGACTTCTTGCAGACAGAATGAGGACTCAGGCTATGTCAAAGCTGAGGGGTGAGGGTCCATCAGCCCCTTTTTCTATAGCCCCCCCAAGTCCTTCCCTGAGGGCCCCTTCATGACCGTGCCTGTCTTAGGTCATTCCTTCTTTGAGGAATCTTACCCATCATTGGCTAACCAGTCACCTACTCAGGGCCAAGCAGGGTGAAGTAAAAGGGGGCAGTACGGAGATCCGGACAGAGAGATAAGCTTTGTTTCCTTAGTGGCTTATGATCCCAAGGTCTCTCACTCAGCCTTAGCCATGGGGGGTTACAGCTTCTAAAACCAGGCAGGCAGTTCCCAACATCAGATTTGTATGAACTTTTGTTCACTCCTTGGTTCTGCACATCAGAAATTTAAGCTAATGTAGGCAGAACTTTTTTAAGGATCAGTTTTTTGTTTCATTTTGTTTTGTTTTGTTTGTTTTTACTTTCACAGCTCCTGAGAGGTCTTGTAAAGAGGTAGAAATAAAGTGGCACATTATACCAGTCTCTCAAGATGGATTTCCAGACCACCACAGTTAAAACACAGTCCTCCTATTTGCTAGAGTGCTAGAGAACTGAAGTCACATAAAACAGAGCAAGAGAATAAGGAAGAAGATCATATCAATCACCTCCCTGATCATCACTGGCAAAATGGGGAAACAGTTACTTCCAGGGGAAAATATCAGATATTGTGGAGATAAAGCAGGCAGGGATGCAGTTCTAGGGAGGTAGTATGAGTGGACTGAGTGTGATAAGCCTTATGTAAGGAATTTTGGAGGAAATATGCAGGACAGTGAACTTATACTCCAGTTGTTAATAGTAATATGTGATACTCATTGAAATGAGTAAACCAACAAACATAATTTTTAATATATTAAAAATTTTCTTTGAGCCCACAGTATACTGCTCTGTGTTTTACATATCATATAAAGCCAATAAATAATTCTGAAGACCCAAGAAAGGGTTCAAAATTAACATTCCAATCAATAAAAAGTGACAGAATGGTTTTCAACTTTATACACCCTACCAGCTATCTTTCCTGTCTTTCTTTCATTTCATAGTCAACATTCTAGAGACAGTTACAGTTTCTGCTTTAATTTTTTTTATATTCTACAAATTCTGTAACTAACACTTACTTGGATTTTATGCCATTATTTTACAAAAATTATTGCAGTTAGGGTTATTAATGACCTTCATATCATTAAATCCAACAGCCTGACTCAACAATATTTGACCTTATCAACAATGTTAGTTTAGAAAAACTCTCCTGCCTCTAGCTGTGATACCCACTACTCCTGATTTTCCTCCTACCTCTATAACAATTTGCACTTAACCTAGTTAGCCAGTTTCCCACTTCCACTCAATCTCATTGAGGCTTTTTCTTAGAATTCTGTACTGTCTCAATCATCTCATCTCTCTTGCAGCCCCAGTGACCATCTATTTGTTGATGACTGAAAACTTTCAAGTCTATACAACCCAGACATCTGTGCCTTGAACCAAACCCACGTAATGCCAACTATCTACATGACATCTTATCTTGGATGACATCTTATCTCAGTCCACTCATACTACCTCCCTAGAACTGCATCCCTGCCTACTTCATGGTAGACATTTTAAATTCAATATATTTAAACTGAACTAATCATCCTCATCTCAAAATATACTATATCCAGTGTTTTATAATTTGATATATAGCACAAACAATCTTCTTGTTGCTTAAGCCAGAGACTTGGAAATCATATGTTATTCATCCCATATTTTTCCCTGCTCACCATGCATTTCGTTAACTATAAGTACCTGAACATATTGTATATGTGTATGTATATACGTGTGTATGTGTATATACATATATATACATATATATACATATATATATTAAACAAAACTTTGATCCAACTAATGCAATTTTACAAGTACAAAAATCTTTCATATTGCTATCATACAGCTTTAGGCTTCTTATGTGAATGTACTATTAATAAGACCTACAAGTGTGCTCCCTAGTCACAGACTCTATATAGCCTCCAGTCCAAACCACTTTTCAATAAATACATATGGAACCAGAACTGGAAGTGTGCAGATAGCTGGGTGCATTTCTGCTCTACTATTGAAGGACTAGGTAGGGACTGATTTCTACATGGTATGAATATGGACATCACACTTGCACTCAGGTCAATTCTTCTTTCCCTGTAGTTATATTTGTCTAGTATATTTGCAAAGAGCAATGGCTGTGCCGGGGTGGGGGGTTGTTTTTTGTATGGCGCTGAGCCACTTGCTACACCACAGATACTAGGGGTGGTGGCATTCTTTTCCCCTTGGTATCTCTATTTTGCCTGGTGGATGGTGACAAAATGCATTTAGAAATTATACTTTTCCTCAGTATGTTCTTGTTACTTTCAATAAGGCACAGCTCATGCCTCACTTCCCCTAATAGCACCACCACACAAATTTTATGTAGTTACAAGTCTTCGGGGAAAAACTAAAGAAAATGGCAACATGAGAAAAATACACTTAATTTGCTATGCTAAATGTAACTTCTACTATAGCCTGAGGTATAAAATCCTATTTAGTTTGTCTAATTCTGCATAACAAATCACACCAAAACCTATTATTATCATTGAGTATATCTGGTTTCACATTTACTTCTTGAAAAATGGTTTGGGCTCAATGTTGTAGTCTGTGACTACAGAGCACAAACTGAACTTGTAGGTATTATTAATATTTATTTAACTAAGAATTGGGGTCATCTGGATCATAGAAGCACATGTAATGGGGCAATTCTGAGCCTCAGAATACTCTTTAAACACACAAAAAACATTTGTAGGGTACTTCCTAGAATCTGGTTTTATCTAAGCAACATAAATGATTTCTATATTAGTGAAACTATGTATCAGCTTCCTTGAGATATAAAAAAAGTTTCATTTATTCATGATATATGTGAATGCATTTGTATAAATGTGTTACACATTATGTATATATGTGTTTATATATACATAAATATAAATTATAAATATAAATATAATCTTCTTATGCTCAGGCACTGAGATTTGAATGCATTGTGGGCACTAATAATGAAGTGACCAGAGGGGAGATGGGAGGGGATTTCAGGGGAAAAGGGGAAGGGTTTACAGGAACAAGTATAAAGGACACATGGACAATAACAAGTGGGGGGCAGAAACAGGAGGGACGTGGGGAGGGCTGGGGGTTGGGCTGGGATGGGGGGAAAAGGCAGAAAACTGTACTTAAACAACAATTAAAATAATTTTAAGAGAAGGACAACATAAAAACTATATAGAAAAAAAAGAAGGGTCAAGTTTCTGGATTAAGCAATATAGTGATTATTTGTACTGTATATAGCATTAGTTTATTATTATTATTTTATATTTTATTATTATTATTCCTTGAATGTCTAGGGTTGATGAGCTTAAGGTGATTCTCACTTAGGTCTCATATGTTTGTAGTCGGACAGCAACTGAGACCAGAGTCACCTGAAGTGTTCTTCAAACACATGTTTGGCACTTGGACTAGGATGGCTGCAATAGCTGGGGTTCTTCAGTATGGCACTTCTACATGGGTAGCTTGAGCAATTGTGAGTTCACATCTCTAGGAATAATTACTAAGTTTGTGTTCACTTAGCATGTATTTTTAAATTGATTCCCTGGAGAACTCTAGAGACATCCAAAATTAGCCTTGTTTGATTTTCAAAATATTAAATTTACTAAATAGGAACTGTTTTTTTCCAAGTAATTTAAACAGCACCCTTTGAATGAAAAAATTTGTAAAAATTTGCAAAGTTATAATTTTGTATCGGTCAACTTTTACTAGGTTTTGCTGCAGTAACACAAAATTATAATCCTAATGATTTACCACAAAAGGGTTCATTTCTTATTCACATTATATGTCAGATGCTGTTCTGTTCTATGTATCTTCTTTATTCTGAGATTCAGGCAGGACGAGTAGGCTCTAACAATGACATGCATTCCCATGGATCAACTGTTTAGTAGCACAAAGAGCTTTTGCTTAGATATTTTACAATCACTTCTATTTATATTCTACTGATCAAAACAAGTCAGATGGCCATGATCAACATCAGTGGTATGTAGAAGTATTGTCATCCCAGTCTACATAGCTTGCACTGCAAGTTATATAGAAACTGGTGGAGATACAAAATCCCCTCACAGGAGGGCAGTGGGCACTTGGGAACAAGAACAAATCTCACCCAGCTTTTACTGAGAAATAATTTGAAGGAGAAAATATGTATCATGTTTACACATTTATGAGGTCTCTTAATGTCTGATTTTAGCTACACAAAGATCCATTTGAAGAATTTATTTGAGCCCTTCCTGGGCATTACTTAAATTCTTAATCAAAGTTTGATCCTCTTCCCAGACTTTGTTGGAGGTTGTAGAATGTGCTGATGAGGGAAAAGAAGCTTAATTTTTTCAGATATAAGTACCAAGAACTCTGTGTTGTCATTTCTATGTCTATAAACTTATTTTTCCACTCCCAATCTTGCCATTCTTGAATGAATCCTAGTCTTACATTTAATTACATTTATTTTCTTTAGGGGAATTTATTTGCAATTTTGTCAGAGTAAATGATTGCAAAATCTTATCTTGAGACATGTTTTTACCATTTTCTTATGATTAATTTTATCTAGGTTCCAAAACATTTATTATTTAATCTTAATAATCATACAAAACAATATAATTGCGTAGGTGCTGGTCACCAATTTTTTTATGAAACTTAAATTTAAAAGGCATAGAACTTAAGTGGTGTTTCACAGCTTTTATTTTCCATTAATGCAACCCTCAAAGTTTAGCTCATGTGTAATACGGTGATTAAAAAACAGATTATGTTTTCCAAACTTTCCTCTAGTGTGCGTATATGTTTATCCTTTAGATACTTTATGGAAAAGGATTCTTTGTCATATAAATTTGAGAAACAGCATACTATATTATAATATGTGTATGTATACATATATATATGTATATGTATATATATGTACACACACATATATAAAATCACCATTCCTAATTAGCACATTAAGGTCTCAGAAATCCTACGAAAGAAATTTTTTACATGTAGGACAATTCAGTTAATAAACTTCATTATGATCCTAAGACATGTTATATATAACCATTATTAACATTATAAGGTTTTGAAAAACACAATTGGATATGTGCCTGCACTTACAGTTTATTACTTGATGTCACTAGTGTGCATTGAAAGACGTGTGAGGCTAGAAAATACAAGGAGATGGAAAATGTTACTCCTCACCCAAGAGAAATGGCATGAGAGAAATTTCTGTTTTAAGGTATCAAAAATTATGCAAAAAGTGTGAGAATATGTTAAATATGCTAGGGTATGTTAGCTTATAATTGAACGATGTAGCCTTGGACAAAAATAATTGGACACCTGAGAAATGAGCACTTGTGTCTTGACTCCTTTTGAAAACTGCATTTGCAAGTTGCATACAGAGCTTTCTGTGCTGGCTATAATGGAAAAGCATGCAACAAGCCAATTATCCAGTCAAAATCAACCAGATTAAGATTAAATTTAAAAGAAATCTGTTCAAAGGTCTGAGAGAGGTTCTGAGATAGCTAGGATTTGAGGGATTAGAACATGGAGAGAAGGAAATGTCATCAAAATGAGTCCAACATTCCTAGTGTTGCACTTTTTCTTGAAGCCTTTTCCCACTCTTGACATGAGAAAGGGAGCTTATAAACCAGGCAGAAAGCAACTATTGAGATATAAAGAAGCCATCAGAACTTTAGGAAACTCCCAAGACTGAGGAGTAAATACTGGAGTTCAAGGTTGTAGAGGCAGGCATCACTGAGGGATCCAGGTCCCAGAAGCGGGGAGACCCAAAGAAATGAGGCTAACACTAGGCATAGGTTTTCCCATCAAGGTATTTGCTTGTAGAGCTATACAAAGCAAAAGGATATGAAACCAAGAAGAAAGTGGCTGAATAATGGCAGAGATTGTTAGTGTCTTTTAGTCCTAGGGAGACAAAAATGAACTTCAGGACCCACAAGGAAGAAGAACCCTGTATAACAGATGCAGGCTCTTGGTTTTAATCTCTGCAGACCTATCCCTGAGGGATGCCATTGAACCAGTAGTATAACAAGTAGTACAAATACCATAAAGAGGCCACAAGTTTCTGACTACATTAAAGTTGCCTGTCCCTTGTCTGCCTTCCAGAAAATGGGATGAATCTTCTCTTTAGAAAAATATCATCTTGAGGCACTATAATTTTTTTAATACACCTCATTCAACATTTCATTAAAACCCATTACCAAAAATAGCACTGGAGGGTCAAAACAAACCATAGACATAGAACTTTAGGTGACCCCAGAATGTTACATATGGGTGTAACAGCAGATGACTAAAATGGAGACTTTCTTATAACAACTAAAGCCTATAAGAAGGAATGGGATAGGAATAGTTTTCAGAACTAAAAATAAAATTAAGAACTCATAGATGGGCTTAATAATAGGCTGGATCCACTGAATAAGGCAACAGTGAGCCAGAAGATAAGACAGTCGAAAGTATTTCTCTGAAGCACTGAGAAGCGTAGATCGCACGTGGTAAAGATTCGCTGAGAGGAGAAACTCAGGTCCCTGAGCCTTAAGACACTATTTTAAAGGATGAGTAATGCTAAAAGTCTTTAAATGCAACTTGAAAGCATTTACTTTCCAGAAAGCACCCCGTCCATTTTCTTGCATTATATTGTCATTGTGGTTACTCATGTTTGTTTGTCTCTGCTTTTGCCTAATTATTCTTCCTTCAGAGTTGTAATTAGTTTGGTGTTGAAAAGGAAGTCCTCTCCCAAGGCACTAAAATTGCTTGGAGTCATGTTTTATAATAAAATTACTATAAAAATGGTCAGAAAGGATCATTTTCTATCAGAAAAAGACAAGTTACAGTTGATTAGAAAGCTGTACCACTGTTGCTTAATACTGTAAAAGATTAGTGGGAAATCAGGCTAACTCATTTATATATTAGATTTTTTAATATTTTCTATTAAATTTCAGGAATGAGAATTATGAGTGACACCCTTGCTTTTTCAAAATTATTTTTGACTTAAGTGAAATCTGACCTTTGTTATAGTAGGAATATAGTAGAAGTCAGTATGACTTCTTTCCAATTATTAATTTTCTTTCTGTAGTGAAAATATTATAAATTTAATGACACCACATATGCCCTCATCTAGGTCTCTGTGTAAGTTTTTCATCCCTTCACTCTCTGTCTTTGAATGGGGTGAAGTGGGTAAAAAATATAGTTTAGTATACTTCTTACATCCCTGGGAAACTGATGTTTAAAATAATCCAGAAATCACACTCTGCTTATTTCCAAGATATTAAAATTGCTTCATAGAGCTGAGTTGTAGAGTGTAATCCAGGAAAAGTGGGGGAGAAACAGGACCAAGATGTTTAGTTAGGTGTTCTCATTAAATTAATTATTTAATTACTAGGTTTAGAAAGGTAAAATCATTATATTCTTGGAGAACAAAAAAGGCTGCCCTGTTATTAATTACTGAGAGTTTGGATATAAGATGAATTAATATACCAGTAAAAGATTCCAATAGGATATTTGGTCAAAACAATAGTTACGAGGAGTGGAGTGTATATGAACTCCGTATTGTGAACTAAAACAGTAACTGCATGCATTGTTTTTCTACCTGCAACTCTGTGCCTTGAGATTGGCATTGCCCTGAATGCCTCTCTTTGCCAAGCAACTGGGAAATGGGGTAAGCTAACTGGAGAGGAAACTGCAGTGGAATCTGGAGGCAAAAACTCCAAATAGCAGTGAGCAGCGATGTCCCCAGAAAGTGACTGGGCATTTGCTCAGCCAGTAAACTGAAAAGAACCAAAATTACTTTCTTATGGTGATGAAATTAGGGCATTAGAAAATCTGACAAAATAGTTCACAATCAACAGAATGCAATTGGCCAATTCAACAGAAATCATTGGAGTTAACAAGATATATGAATTTTTTAAAAGACTCATCATTCAGGATAGAACTGAAACATTCAAGATACATAAGTTTTTCCATCAGTGTATTAGAGTTGTTCAACCAATTCATAAAGATGCATTTGCTCAGTTACAGAAAAGCCACTGGAGAAATTGGTTATTTATGCTCAGTGCATGCTAGGTGAACATATACGGTCCATTCATAACTCTATACATTTTTTCCCCAAATTTCAAGTACTTTATAGGCTCAGGTTCTTACAGGCCACCATTTCCATCTACTGTTGAATTGGCCCTCTGTGGTCCAGTGGGCATTAATAAAGGGCAGATTTAGAAGCGTGCCTATTGGGTTCTTCAACAATGTTGAGTTTCCCAAAGAAACTTTCACCAGTGCTGTTAAGATTCTGGGACCTGCCATAATTTATCTGAGAGGAAGACTATGTTAAAGAAGGCTTTTTATTCTGCCTTTGCAGAAATCCTGTCAACCCTGTGAGAATCCAATGCAATTGTCAAACACCTGAAACAACAATGGTTTCTCTCTGGGGTTGGGTGGGAGGTCAGATCTTCCCAACTGGGAGAGGGACTTCTGTATTCCAAACACTTAGGATAGGTTTATTGTTGTTAGGAGTCTTTGTTTCTTCCTCAACCTATTGTTCCTTCCTTTGGAGTTGCAAGTACTTTTGGATTGAGGTTTTGTATGTTTGCAGATCTATTTGGGAAAGTCAGAAAGGGGTCAGCAGAAAATAGGAAAGCTGAGAATGAAGCTTAAGAACCTGGAGTGTATAACCAGTACCCAGAGGGAAAGCTTAGTTAGCCTGCTTCAGAAATTTGGGGTCAATTAAAAGCACATGGTCTGGGAGGGCAATTCAAGTGTCCCTTGTAAATAGATTACTCTACTCAATACATCTGAGGCAGGGCAAAGTCCCCAACAAATCCATGCTGTCAAGTGGAGGACCATGAACATTCTCAAGATATATGTCTCAGTCCTGAAGATCTTAATTGAAAATGCTGCTGCTGCTGTTGTTGTTGTTGTTTTAACCACAGATAGAAATAGCAGCTTTCTCCCATTAAAAAAACAGCTCCTACCGGTATTAGAATTTCTCCCTCAGGCCTCATATGGATCAATTATTCTTCTCATTCTTTTATTACAGACCAGCACTCAAACAACTCCACACAACTGGGAGCACAACTGAATGCATTTTGAGAAGGAGAGGATTCATTAGGGAGAAGGAAATGGTTAAGAGGAAAACTTGTTTAAAACATTTCAAGATGATTTGACTTTGGGTGGTAGGCACACAATGAAATATTCAGGTCTTGTATCATAGAAATGTACACTTGAGACTTATTTATTCTTATTAACCAATGTCATTCAAATAAATTTAATTAAAATATAAGTAAGTAAGTAAGTAAGTAAATAAATAAATAAATATTTTTAACTGCTGCTGAAAAGCTAACAAGGAGCATTGGGGTGTGGGGAGAAGACTGCAGCCTCTCACTCTCATTTGCCAGTGTAGGAAAAACGGGGAGAGGTTATCTAACAAGCAATGAACTTTCAAGAAGTTCAAATTGTTACTTTAGACTTCTTTTTTAAAAAGATTTTATTTACTTATGTTTATGTGGAGGGGAAGTGAGGAGAAGGAGAGAAACGTCAGTGTGTGGTTGCCTCTCGCACTCCGCCTACTGGGGACCTGGCCTGCAACCCAGGCATGTGCCCTGACTGGGGATCAAACAGGTGACCCTGTGGTTCACACGCTATCACTCAATCCACTGAGCCACACAAGCTAGAGCTGCTATAGACTTCTTTCCTGGTGATATGATTGAGCATAAAATCAGGGGTGTCAATGGACTTCTAGGAGGACATTAGCTAAGCCTCACTAATAGGAGGCAAAGGGGACATTTTTGTAGAGGAGGAATGGAAATAAGATCCATTCACAGGTTTGTACCAGAATGTGTAGGACTTTGATTAAAGGTAAATACATTTGGCCAATGACTTCAGCAGGTACAGAAGATAGATGGGACTAAGACTGAAAGGAAGAGAAAATAGTGGGTGTACAGTTGAGTTACTCAGGATTCCTTTGGGTGGCAGTGGCAAAATTCCAGCTCAGAATAGCTTAAGTCAAAAAGGAAATGTGTTGGCTCACAAAACTGAAAGTATGGAGGACCCAGAATCTGAAACATCACCTGAAAAGAGAGCCACATACTGGTTAAGGCAAGCACTCTGAAGCCAGACAGTCTGGGATTAAATCCCAATACTGGTAAATACTTGCTGTGTAATTTGAAGTTAGTTATTAACCCTTTTAAAGAATGACTCAGTTCCCTATCCTCTAAAATGGAGGTATTAACAATTCCTTTCTCATAGAGTTTTTGAAAGAATTAAGTGAAAATGAAATTGAAAACACTTAAATAGTGCCTGCCACCTTTGCTATCTTCACATCAAGATCCTTTCTCTCTCATCTCTTCTGTTTGCCAGTAGTTGGCTCCATTCTGGCAGGTTCTTCTCACCAGGTAGCCTGCTCTCAGCTTTCTGCCTGTCTTCACAGTATCTCCAGTAGGAAGACGGTTTCTTTTCCCCACTATATATAAGGTATCTGACTTACTCTGATTGGTTGATTGGTGACTCATGTTCAAATAGCTGGGGTTGTGAGGTGAAACAAATGGGATGGCCAGAAGGATGGACAATTCTGACAGGTTTTGCCTGGATAAATTGCCCAGTCTGCAGTTAGGACTTAGGCTCATTCCCACATAAACTCTGTGGATTTAGAATAGAGTGGAGTGATTTCTGCAAGGATAATTGAAGTGCAGTTATCAGAGAAAGAGGAAATGGATTCTAGGTAGATTAAAAACAACCGATGTATCCCATAACCCTGAAAAGGAAGTCTTGACATGATTTCAAACTGATTGAGAAGAATTGGGTGAAACAGCAACAACAAAAAAAGTACTTTTAATAATTTCTCAACTAAGCTGTAGTTCCTCTTATCAGCACTATAGTTGTCAAAATTGTCAAGCTAGTTAATTTTCTTTGTGATGTTCTCATAGCTTTCTTTAATCATCACTACCATTTATTCAGCACCTCCTAGAACCAGGTACTGTATATATGCCCTCTCGTTCTGTAATCTCACACACATTTTTCTGACTTTATTTGAAATCTGAGTACTTACTGATTCCCAGATATTGGCAATAAGGATTTAAACTCATATCTATCTGAACCACATGGTCTTGCTCTTTCTACCACATCATGAGGTCTCTGGATGCCCTTTCTTACTGTTCACCCCTCCCACTCCCAAATTGTGTCACTTCCTCTACCACATCCAGGCAGTTACACCCTGTTTCCTTCTCCACTCACCAAACTGTCTTCTTGGAAAAGCCTTGGCCATCAGTCACTTACCATTCAGTGACTGTCCAACTCTATGTCCCCTATACCAAGGTCCTTAGCATTGGAAGCCTCATTTCTTTTGGTGAAAGGAAAGGCTTTGCTCCTGGTCAAATGACCTCAGAAGTCATCAAATAAATCAGAGGACAGATTTGGGGTCAAGTATTCCACCCAGCTAATTCTCGAGAAGAGGGCTATTACCCTACTGGTAACTTAGGACGAGGATCTTTAGAAAGGCTTCAGCAGCAATGTTTTTGAATGACTGGCATCTCTGGCCATCTGTCACAAAAATCTAACACAGACCCTCTGTTTTAAGCTAGTGAGTCTCCTTTGTGCTCATTTCTGATAGTACAGCCTTAGCTAAATCATACCGCATTCTGAGACCCCACTCCTTCCATGTTCTTCCCAACATCCTCAGATCTTTAGGACACACCCTATGCAAGAAACTTTTCTAGATTCCATTAAGCCATCCTGACCTTTCCCTGCTTCAGTCATACAATCTGATTGTAACACAAACCTACTCTTTGATTCTAAACATCATTTTTGTTTTGTTTTGTTATCATTTTTATTTAACATCCCAAAGTACCTAGCCCAGGCATGGGCACATGGCTGACAATGAATGAAGGAAAAGCCTGCTGATTTTTCTAATACATAAAATGCTAGTTTCCTCCCTCTTTTGTTTCTCAGACTGTTACTAAGTTAGTTGGGGGCTGCAACGCCTTCATTCCATTTCTTCTCTCTGCCTTGCCGTCGCTCTCTACCAGCATAAAATCAATTAAGTCTCAGTACTGAGCCTTATCTGAAATATTCTGCTTTCATAAAGCAGGGACCTCTTTTATTGCCTTGTCACTTTTCTATAGAGAACAAACTAAACCTACTATTAGAAAGAAAATGCAATCTACTCTAGAAGTGTTCCCAGTATATATATTTTTAAAAATCATAAATTCTCAGTTTTCAGAGTCACAGTACAATTGCAGGAGTCCTAAATTTATGCCTCTGAACAGAAATACAATTTTCATCCCCATTGCCTCCTGTCTTCTCTATTGCCCTGCTTAATTTACAGTTATTCAATAACAATTAAAACAATACTCTCATCCTGGTCAGTTGCAACTGAAAATCATTATGTGCTGATGACTTCTGAGTGAGGATGTTTGGAGCAAGGGTAGCTGTAACCTCTAGTCCACGTTAGGACAATCACCCAGACATGGAGACTGAAGAGCAAAGAAAACATCAACTTGCAGAGTAAAAGAGGACAGGGTAAGGTATTTAGCACAGAGGAGGGAAAGAAGGAACATATTTGAATGCCTCTCACTACCCATGCTTCCTCTCTTTAGTGGAGCAGAACTGTAATTGATTTTTGGAGCAGTCCATCTAAGTTTTCTCCAAACATTCTGAAGCCTGTCTGAGATTGCTTCATTATCTTATTCACCTGAGAAAAAGGGGGAAAGCAGTAGAAAGCATAAAGCATAGGAGGGGCCCTGAGTGACTACAGTGATAGACTGGAGTTGTTTACTGTTCTGAAACTGATGTCCTGGATAACCCAAGAACATCATTTGGGACTTGAATCACTCTCCAGGACTCCACAGACGGAATACTAACAGCCGTGATGTGAGTGTACTGGACTAGGAGGGAGGTGACCTGGTCCCCGTCCTGCCTCTGTGCTTATTTTCAGTGAAAACAGACATACTCCCTTAACCTCCCCTATCCTCAGTTCCCCATCTGTAAAACTAGGAGGTGGGCAGGAGTCAGAACCTCAAATGATTTCAGAGACAGGAAAGCATTTCAGGAAATTCAGTGGCTCAGGAATGCAAGAAGAGCTTGGAAGTACAGCAACTGGGGTATGCATACCTGGTTTAAAGGTATTTAGCATTCACATTCAATTTTTATAAACAAACAGTGCCTATTATCAGACCTCCAGTTTTTGCTTCTAGTCTAGGAAATCTCTTCATCCTTTTCTATCCACACATCCTTTGAACATGAATCCCGGGAAGAACAGTGTATCATGGTCTAACCAACTCACCATATGCATCTCACATCAGATAAAGCGCCTGGACGAAGTAGTTGCAAATTATAATTTGTGGAGTGGCAGGCCATTCTTCAACCTTTATCTTTACAGTGAAGTCTTCTATTATTTTTAGGCTGCTCCCTCATTTGACAGTTCTTGGCTTTCAGCTATTTAATCATTTTCCTTACCATCCATCTGACTTGCCCTCAGCTAAGCCTTTTCCTGTGTGGGAAGCACAACTGTTTGCAGTTTTATTTGGAATGCCTGAAACAGCCTCAGTAACAACAATTCTTCCACAGGCAAAGACTGCACCACAAAGAAGACCACAGTCACCCAGCAGCCCCGTCAAAAAGAGCATCTTTAGCCCCGCTGCAAATTTTCTCCCTTTTTTAAGAAGCAACCCTTTCTCTGTCTTGCCCCCCTCTCTTTTTGAATTCCCAGTTCAATAATCCATTCAGCTCAATGGCTATTTCTCTTTCTGTCTGCCCTCCCTAAAGAGCTGACCCAAACTCTGAGCTGCTTCCAAGTTATTTCAAGACGGCTCTCTGGATCAGCTCCTTGGAGATGCTGCAGAGCAGAACACTAACGCCCTTCAAATTGGGCCAGACTCACACCCTAAACAGCCTTGGGGAAATTTCCCTTATTTACACTCGAGCCACACAAAATGCTCACTCTCATCTTCAGCCTCAAATGCTGGCAAAACAATCACAGTATTCTTTTTCTATAAATCCTCAAAGGCCTTCCAGAGAATCCATCTCAATGGAAAATCTAAAATCCAATCCCAGAAATATATAGGTGATTCTCTCACACTTCAGTTGAGGAATGAGCATCATATGCTTTGGATAGGAGTTCTCGTCTATTCTTTTGTGATTGAAATCCATAATATATTTAGAATTAGGGTTCACAAAGGAATTTTCATTTAGCATTTTCTTTCACTTAAGGTGCAAAACAATAAACAGAGTTGGTTAATGATTTCCTGGGTGAAAAAATGAAGCCTCAGAACTGTAGCTGCTTACCCCTCCACTTTGGAGTTGCTCTTCATTGCTGTGCCTGTCAAGAATCTAGGTGGGTTTGGTGCAATTACATTGTGTTTAGTGTGGTGCTAAGGACTTGGGAAACCTGTCTGTTTCTGTCAATTAACTGAAAACCAGTACGCATGGAAAACATTTTAGGAAAGGATGACAGCTCTGAGAGTGGGAGCAGTGGGAATGTTTTGGAGGTCAACTATACCACAAAGTATGAGTGAGATTTAAATAAAGGGAGCCAGGTGTTGGTTGGTCAAAAAAGAAGGAATTTCATTTTCATAGTAAGAGAGCTGGTCAGACTCTAGGAAGTGTGTGAGTGGAGATCAAATAGCACTACAAGAAATTTGAACACATAGGAAAGAATATGCTTAGAATAACTTAAAGGCCAGGCAAAGCAGTTAAGGCCTGATGCAGTACTCAAAAACTGATGAAATGACTTAAAAACAATAGTTATACTATGAGAGAATAGTTGTTTATGTTTGGAGGTGGGCCTACTTTCGATACTTGAAACATGGACACTCAGATACATGTTAGGGTCCCTCCATACCCGCTTCCCACTCATCCCTCACTTTTAAAAATTGAGGACAAGGGAGATTGTGTTATCATCACTCATTTAAACTTCCAAAAAAGTGTTAAAATTAATTTTGTTTTCTTATGACATGATGACATAAGTGGTCACACAAATAAAAACAAAGTAATCCCTAGGATTTTCCATTTCTAAGTAACCACTTCATACTTTGAATGGTGTCTGGTACTGTCCACTGATTTTGAAGTTAAAAGGATGCTTTTCTTACTGACATGGCCGTTTGTAGTTCATGTCATTGTTGGGTTTTTATAGTCTTGTAATCCAAGTTTCAATATTTCCATTTATTAATGGGGTTAAATATGCTGAGCTTTCACAACGTTATGAAGAATCAGTGAAATAAGTATATAAATGTACTTTTCCCAATGCAAACGATTATAACATTAGGTAGTTTCCAACTGTACCTCAGAAAACTGGTCTCTTTCTGTGTGTACCTATACATCTTGCATAGCTAAAAATGTAAGAAGACAAGTAATCAGCTGCTAAATCATAGTCTGCTGCTCTCATGGATGACTCATTGATCCCTAATTAGGTGTGCAGAGATAACACCCTTACCTTCCCCTGTGCTACTATGGCAAAGGAATGGTCTTAGGTAGGGTTCCTTCCAAGTCTATCCTAGTAGACTGATTGACATCTAAGTAATTTATTTGGGATGTGATCCCAGTAAGCACAAGTAAGGAAGTGGGAACAGTGAACCAAGAAAGGGAGAAAATCTATAAAGTGTATGTGAATAAGCAAGTCCCTATTGTGGACAATTAAGATTCATTTCTGCTGGACCCCTCTCTGTTGCCTATGGAACAGGTTTCAAAATTTTCATATGAGATATAGGAAATGGGATATTTATTCACTTTCTCTAGTCTCTAACTTGTTGACAATTGCTCTTGGAGGTGTGAGGTCTCTAGACATCTGGGCATCCATGATCGCTGACCGTCTCTCACTCATAGCTCTTCAGCAAAGCCCTCAGAGAGACATAGACCTTAAGGGTGAGGCTGTCCACACATACAAACACTGTCCCCTTCAGAGGTGGGATAAGTAGACATGAAATATCAATCAATAGCTTCTGCTATAGAAAATATGATTTGTTTAAACTTAAGAGGCAGAATTATCACAGACAACAAAGTTAATTACAAAAATCTTAACCAAAAAAAGATTCTCACAAGGGATGGGGATGAATGGTGACACTAAGAAATTATATTTTGGTTATGGGACTTGGGAACTACTGCTATCTGATATATTGACTTCGGCTTGCTCATATTCCATTAGGGACAAGGACAGGATAAAGAAGACTGAAATACTTAAAAAATTTAATCCTGTCAAAAACAAAGATGACTGGCTCAGTGAAAATTATGGCTTAGCAATTCCTAACTATCAGCAGGAATGTATAATTTTACACTCAAGAAACTTGTGTACATTCTGGATGTCTCTCAGATAAACAGCGATAAGAGAAAAGGGGGACTAGAGTGATTCACAAATGTTTCACATAAGTTTCTGGAAAAAATGAAAGAGATAAAGGTCAAAATATTTACATTTCCAAGGGCATTAAGAACTGAAGACTAGGAAAAGTGTCTCAAATCTAGAAGAAAAACTGCAAGAATTCTTTCTCAAAGACAGAGGGCTAAATTCTAAAGCAGCTCATCCAAAATGTAGGCTAATTTTACATAATAAACAAAGACAATATTTGAACCTTAATCACATCCTGAATTAAAGCTCACAGAAAGGCAGGCTATACAGAACATTTGGGGGGAAAAAAAGGAAGGAAGGAAGAAGGGACGAGAGAGTGAGTCAGAAAACCAGAGAATAAGAGAAAGCTCTTAGAGTGTGGGTGGTAACTACATTTTATGTCTATGATTTACTCTTAGGAGCACCTACGTCTCACATTTTAAGTATCAAGTTAGTTAATAAAATTACTTAAAGATTGATTGAATGTCTAATTAATTAGATAATTATTTGATGTAACCATTTGTTCAGACAAAATAAACATGGTAATAGTTCTGTCTAAACTGCCCAGTTTTGTTAAGGTCACTGTCTGCAAGTTATCCCAAAGCAAATTCCCAGTGTACATTACAGAGTTCACTGTGGCCCTAAAGATAAAAGAATTATTTGGAATTTTCTCAGTGAGCCCGTTCTTTCTCAATTGACATTGAGCTCAATTCCTCCCCAAAGTCTCCAAAGTTAAGTTGAATATATAACATTGGGACAGAACCTTCCAAATACTAATTTTCTGATGCAGGAGTGGCTACATCTAGAACCAGTTTCTATTTGCATGTGACCCTTCACACCTCCACTGAGAGCACAAGATAATGTCAAAGTCTGTCCTAAAGCCAAAAGGTGGAGAAGTACAGGCTTACAGATTATATATAGATTTCAAAATTCACTGTAGTTTGTATCTGCCCTCCCCCTGGCCTTTTATTTAGAACCATTTGTGATTAGAGAAAGCCCTGCCTTTGTTGCATCCTTTGGCTATTAGAGCTAAAGTAATAAAAATGAGGATATGCTACAGTATAAATATTCTTTATTGGAAACTTACCTAAGCAGAAGTAGAATATATTAAAATGTTCTAATTTTTCCTTATATCATGACCACATTAATATTTTTAAGTACTCCAGATTATCTATGCATATGTGAACTTTTTAAGTCTTCCTAAACTTTTGATCTATTTGATATTCAACAAAAAGAGGCAAAGCTGATAAAACTGTCTTGGTATTTGAAAGGTGACTTTTCAGGACAAACAAACTTAACAAAAACATTTCTTCAATTCCACTAGAGCACGGGTTGGCAAATAACAGCTGTCTGAACAAATCTGGTTTGCTGTCTGATTTTGTAAATAAAGTTTTATTGGAATGTAGGCACACTATTTGTTTATATAGTGTGGCAACTATAGTCTTTGGTAATTTTTCTGGCTACAACAGTAGAGTTGAGTTGTTGCAAGAGAAATTCTATGACCTATAAAGCTTAAAATAATACTATCTCGCCTTTAGAGAAAATTTTTGCCAACACTTGCTCCAAACCATTGTGGTAGCCACTCGCAACCTGTGACTATTGAGCACTTAAAATGTAGCTGAAGCATCTAAGGACCTAAAGATTTCATGGGACTGGGAGGTACTGAAAGTACATAGAAAGAGAAATAGAATCAATAGATTCTCTAGAGAACCTTTATATTGGAGGTTTATTTAATTAATTTTATATAGGTATAGATATATCTAGATACATGACAGGTATATTATATAAATATACTGTAGGTATATAGATATAAATATGCATAAGACATAGATATACAATTGACCCTTGAGCAACATGAGTTTGAATTGCAAGGGTCCACTTATGTGCAGATTTTTTTCAATAAATACATGTACTGTTTTCATGATTGGGAGTCTGTAGATGTGGAGGGACAATAGCATGCCTGGATCTACACCATTTTATGTAGGGGGCTTGAGCATCCTCTGTTTTAGGTATCTGCCGGGGAGGGTGGGGCTGGGTCCTGGAACTGATCCCTCTGAATATACCAAAGGATAATCAAGTTTGGGGAATTAAAAAGTTATACATTGACTTTCAACTACATGGGATGTTGGCACCTTTAACCCTGCATTGTTTGTGTCTACTATATATTATATGTTATATAATTATATAACCATATATTATATAATATTATATATAAATATATATTCTAGAAGAGAGACTGAAAAAGAGTTTTATTCTAAGTAATTGGATCACATGATTATGGAGGCTGGCAAGCCGGATTCGGCAGTGTGGGCTGGCAGGCTGGAAACCAAGGAGAGCCAAAGCATTCCAGTCTGAAAGCTGGCAGCTGGAGGTACAGGAGAGCTGATGGTGTGGATGAAGTTCGAAGACAGTCTGCTGGAGAATTCCCTCTTGAGAGGCTACCGAACTTTTCTCTTCTCTTCAGGACTTTATCTAATTAAACGAGGACTGCCCACATTATGGAGGGCAATCTACTTTACCCAAAGTTCACTGATTTAAATGTTAATCTCATCCAAAAACACCTTCCTAGTTGACACATAAAATTAATCGTTTCACTTACTATTTTAAAGACATAAAATTGCAAAGAAATTTTTACATTCTTGTAAAAATTTTTACATTGACTAAATGTTGAAGTTATAGGAATATGATATATTGGTTAAATATATCATTAATTTCATGTTTTTCTTAATTATCTTTATAACATGATTAGCACATGTAAAACTACCTATGTGGCTTACATTACATTTGTATTAGATAGCACTGCTCTCGACTCCATTCTCAGTCTCTGAAAATTCTTATTCCTCCCCATATTTCATACAGTTCTCCTGTAGTCAGTTTGAATGGCAAATATATCTATTTATACAAGTTTATAGAGTACTGGCATGAGTTATAAGAGAGATGTGAAATATAGTTTATAATTTGGCTGTGCTTGTTGCTGCTGCAGTTTTATTTTTTTTCCTCAAATTGGGTAAAATAATTCTGAGGAGTCATCTTGGAAACAACTAACTTATCTTTTTAATCTGTTAATTGAATATATGTACATATGTGTATGTACACATCTGTGTGTATTGAATGCTAAATGCATGACTCTTTACTAAAAAAAAAATATCTGAATTTGGTCTTTCATTTCTTGTTAAGGGTGGTGTATGCCTTTTTTCTATACTTTCATCCACAAAAATATTCTAAAGATTTTTATTTTTTCATTTGAAATCAAATTAAGGTTGGTTATATTTAAAAAAATAATCCATTTAAGTGAACAGCAATTTAAAACACGTTTGCAAATGAATACACCTGTGTAACCACTACCCCAATCAAGATACACAGTCATACCTCAGAAATTCAGTTCAGTTCCAGACCACAATAAAAGAGTATTACAATGAGTCATAATCATTTTGCTGAAGGGTCTTGTCTTCATTTTGTAAGAAATGAAACATCGGTGAAGTACAATAAAGCAAAGCACAATAAAATGAAGTATGCCTGGATGTTTTAGGCAGAATTCTAGAATCCCCCTACCCCAAAATTCAAGTTCCTGGTTATTTGGTCAAACACTAACTAGGTATTTCTGTGAAGGGACTTTGCAGATGTAATTAAGGTTACTCATTAGCTGAAGGAGATTATTCCAGATTATCAGGTGGGCCCAATTCAGCCAACCAAGACCATGAAAGTAGAAAAGGAAGGCAGAACAGTGAGAGAAGACTTGAGATGAAAGAGAGGTCAGAGGGATACCAAATATAGGAAATACTCAACCTGCCTTTGTTTTCTTGGGGGTGGAGGAAGGGGGGCATATGGCAAAGAATGTTTCTATAAACTGAGAATAACCCTTAGTTTACAGCCAGCAAGGAAATGGGACTGCATTCTGATAGACCCATGGGACTGAATTCTGAAAACTTAAATGAGCCTGGAATAGATTTCCCCAGAGCCAGCAGAAAATAACACGGCAGTGCTGAAACCTTGATTTCGAACTTGTGAAGCCTGGAGTAGAATGTAAGATATCTCTTACCGGTCACAAGTACCTGGACTTGTGACTTCCAGAACTGTGAGACTATTAGTAAGTGCTGCTTTATGTTGCTAAATTTGTGGTAAGGTGTTATGTTAGCAATTATAACAAATTAATTCCATATAGACATCTTATCTCTCCCTAAGGCCCCAGGGTAACAATTTCAATTCACCTCTGCCAGGCAACCAGTGTTTTGCTTTTTGTTGTCACAGGTAGTTTTAATTTTAATAGAATTTGTATCAATGAAGTATATATCTTTCAGTGTTTGTCATCTATTGTTAAACTTTTTAAATTCACCCATTTATCACATGTGCCAGTAATCATTTCTTTTGATTGCTGAGTAGCATTCTACTGCATTATATCACAACTTGTTTATCTCTTGCTCCTGTTAATGAACATTTGGGTTGTTTTCAGCTCTTGATACTTTTTAAATGAAGCTCAATGGACATTTACATGTAAGTCTTTTTGTGGACAAAAGGTATCCTATCTTTGGGGGAAATATCTAAGAGTGGAGTGCTATATCATATAGTTCACCTATAAATAAGTGTCAAACTGATTTCCATAGTGGTGGAACCATTTGACACTCCTGCCATCAATGTATTGAAAGTTCCAGTTGATCTACATTCTTGCCAACACCTAATATTGTTGATCTTATTTTTAGTTTTACTATCTAGTGGCTATCAGAAAAAATATGTAAATGGTTTTAACTTACATTTTCCTCATGATTAATGACATTGAGTAGCTTTTTTTGAGCATATTGGCTTCTCAGGCTATTTTTGTATAGCGTCTGTTCAAATCTTTTGCTAATTTGTAAGGCTTGTTTGTCTCTCTTTGTTGAGGTGTAGAAGTTCCTGATTTATTCAGAATAGAATCTTTTGCCAATTATTCCTATTAAAAGTATTGTATTCCAGTCTGTGCTTTGTTATTTTATTTTTATAATAATGTTCTTGATGAGCAGATATTTTTAAATAAGTACTACATTTTTTTGTTTCTTTGTGTATTGCTAATACTTTTTTGTATCCTAAGAAGTGTTTGCCTATGACAAAAATTTGCAAAACTTTTCAATTGTATTTACTTATAGAAATTGTGTAGCTTTAGTTTCTATGTTAACTCTATGATGTACTTCAAGTTGATTTTGTGATTAAGATAAGATAAATGTCCAGGATCTTTTTTCCTGTGAGTTCCATTTGTCCCTTCACCTCTTGTTGGAAAGGCTATATTTTCCCATTTAACTTAGCATATTTCTTAAAAAATCAATCATGTGTGATCTCGCAATGATTTTTCTTCAGTGTCTAAGTTGTTTGGAAATGTACTAACTTCTAAATATTTAGTAATTTCCAAGGTATGTTACTGTTATACATTTATAGCTTAATTTACATGAGATAAGATTACTTTGTATGATTTCTCTTAATGTTATGGATTCATTTTTAATAATCCAGAATATGGTCCAATTTGGTGAACATATTCCATGTGCACTTGATTAAAAAGAATATTCTGTAGTTTGGTGGGATGGACTATAATTGTCAGTTAGGTCAAGTTTGTTGATATTATTGTTAAATGCTCTATATCCTTGCTGATTTTGCCATCTATATTGTTCTATCAAATACTGAAAAGATTGCCGGAAGATTGCCGATTGCCTGTGTTTCAAGCATTGCAAGCGAAACCGCGCAGCAGGAGGGGAGTCCCTGAGCCGGTGCTGAGAAGCGGAGAAGCCTTCTGTAACGGTCTCACTGAGATTGCTCAGTGTCTAAAACATCGTGAGCCGGAGGAAGAGGAGGAATCCTTGAGATTCTGTACTGGGAAAGGGGGCCGCTGCAACAATTTCACTAAGACAAAGAAACTTTTGCTGAGTAAAAAAGCCTTTGAAGCTCTGTGTATTATCCCCAAGATTTAGAAGGGAATAAGGAGAGATACCTCTATAAGCCAGCTGAGGTATATAACCCCTGAACCCTAGTAGTCAGCACATTTAGCCAACTACCCACTTGTAGACTTGGCTCAAGTATATAGAACAAACTTACTAACAATTTTCTTTCCTCTATGTGTGGGACATTTAGACTACTCCGGTTCCTGCTTGCAGCTTTATGCTTGTATGTATTTCACAAATAAACTTGCTATCTTATTTCCACCAAAAAAAATACTGAACAAATTATTGAAATATCTAACTACAATTGTATATTAATTTCTTGTCTTAGTTATATCATTTCTTTTGTTTCATATATTTTGAAGGCTCTGCATCCTTAGTATTCTTTTTCTTTTCTTGATGAATTATTTTTATTTCTAAATGTTCTTTTTTACTGTCCAGTAATATTTTCTTATTCTGAAGTCTTCTTTTTATGATATTAATAATATAGCCTGTTCAGCTTTTAAAAAAATAGTTTTAGCATGCATATAATTTTAGTTAATTTGATCCTTTTACTTTTCACATATATACAAATTTATATTTAAATTAAAGTGGATTTAGTTGTTTTGCCTTTTTTCTCCATTCTAATAGCTTCAACCATTTACTTACATGTAGACCGCATTTAATGTACCATTGACATGCTTTTGACTAGATCTATCATCTTTATATTTGCATGCTATTTGTCTCATCACATTTTGTTTTATATCTTCTCTTGCCTTTTTTATTTTTATAGTTCATTTTGTTTCCTCTTTAAAAAACTTTTAGTGGCTGTTCCAAATTTATAAAAGAAACTTTTAACTTATCACAGTCTACTTTGTCTATTCTACTTTTCAAATAGTATAAGAAAATATTAAGTATATTTTCATTTTTTCCTAGTTCTATTTTTTGTCACATGTTACTTTTCTATATATTATACACCCTTAACGCATTGTTATTATGCTTTGGTCAGTTATATTTTACTATTTTATTAATGATGGAAAAAAATCTCTATAATTACACATACCATTTCTGGTGTTCTTTCTTCCTTTATAGGGATCTGAGTATCCATTGGCTAACATTTCCTTCAGTATAAAAAAATATTTTTAACACATATTTGTAATCTAGAATTACTGGTGACAGATTCTCCTATACTTTGTATATTATTCAGTAAAGACTCAGAGGGGAATGTTATGCATAATTCCAAAACTCTTTCTCTGTATAGTTATCTCTTCTCCAATTGGGTAGCTGTTTCAGTCTTCCGAAAGTTGGATATTTTCTGCTAATTTTCATAGTATTACTATTCTCTGATTGAGCCTCCCCTCCCTGCACCAAAATAGAGGAAGAACCTGCAGACATAAAGCCGGGGCTCACCCCTTATATTTTTTTCTTGGGAATCATATTACTGACCTTCCTGTTGTCCAATGTCTGCTTCATTTGTTGCATGTACTTGCCCTGTTTTCTACAATACTTATTTTCAATAGGAGGGCAAGTTCTATACTAGTAACTCTACCATACCAGAAATACAATAGAAATTTCTATAGATGACTTTCAAAATGTATTTCTGAGTACTACCTTTTCTCTGATTCCTATATTAATGTTTAGTTACATTTATGAGAGTACTATTTTTTAATCTTATTTGTAGAACAACATTGTGAATAAGTATTTCTGAAAACTCAGTTGTTCTTTTTTCTTTTTTAACTGAAGTGTATTAAAGTATCCTGAGTTAAAGTATCTGTACAGTCTTAGGCAGATAAAATAGGATTGAGTGTTTAAGTGAGAAAGAGAGGAGTAGGTGAGTTCAGAACTATCAATGATTTATATGTATAGTTCAAGATTCATGTTTCTTTATCATAGTTAATGTGGTCTGTGCTTATTGATTTGCTTGCCCAGTATTTACACAAGGGGCCTAACAAATACAATAGCCAACCAAGAAAACCATATATCACTGTGTCATCTTTTTATGCAGAAACCCGCAGATGCAGAACTTATGACAAAGTAGAAATAGAAATAGAAATCTACTGTGTCAAGAATTTTATATCTTGTTGCTCCAGTATATAACAAGGTAGGGTACCCCTGTATAAAGTTTAACTGTGCTATATGATTTTGAACAGGTCTTCATGTTACATTTTAATTCAAAATATTACATCCTGGAATTTCAAAACTGTCTAAGTGTAAGGTGGGAAAGAAGCTTAATGCAGACATATATGTAAGTGTATTTAAATATAGATTTTATATAGAACTAGAGGTATTGTGGATGTGATCATCAACAAAAAAAACTAATACAAACTATAACTGAATCTGTACAAATAAAATAGATTCAATACAGCAAACAATAATCCCATTCTATTCTTTTCTTGTCAAGACCATACCTAGATAATTTTATTTTTGACACTTTTGTTTTAATAGGGATATATTAAATTTGGAAGTTTTTTTTTCCAAATTAGAGAGATGAGGAGGTTAAGTAATATAGAAATTACATTTTGTAATCTGGGCTGGACTGGGTCATGAGAATTAACAAAACTGTGTCATCATTTTCTGGCCCTCCCAAGGGAATTTTTGTCAAGTTTTTATTTAATCCTAATTCAGAGCACAGTCTGAGCACTACAAGGAAGAGAAGAATCTGGCCCTCTGGTGACAGCTCTCTACCCTGTTTTATTTCCTCAGGCAACTAAGCACTGGCCCCAAATCCCCTTAGAGCACTCAGCCAAACAAAATCCTGTGAATAACTAGACCCAGTTACCATAGAAGATAATATAGGAATGATTTACTTTTTCTCAAGGTTTTCCCTTGAGAGAATATATTTCACTGCCTTCTTACTCTATATACTAAGCAGTTTATCAAAGCATTTCATCCTACCTGATAGAGTACTATTCATGACAGAAAGTCTGGCAAATAAAAATTTCTCTATCTCAGTATATATGTAGTGTCTTTTCTGTGCCCTTCATAGACTGGGGCCTGATCTGGTGTCTAGTCTTTTACTTGGTAAATATTCCTTATGAGGAATAATTGGAAAAATTAGTTCAGAAAGTTTTAGTTTAAAATTAATTTATTTTACCAATCATAAAATGCATTGTAACTGTCTTCAAATGCTTTAAGACTTTCTTTGGGAAGACTGAAAGATAAATTTTATGTGTACTCCAAGGTTTAAATGTAAGGTCAGAGTGTAGAAAATTTAAGAGATCGATTTAGACTTTCCACTAAACACCAACTGGAAGAATCAAGGGTTTAAAGAATTATAGCACAATATTTTCAATTCTTCCCATCCTATGGAACTAGGCAGCATTCATGTCAACTCTATCTCAGAAATCTTTACCTCAGATATCCTGTTTAAGATATTTTCCTAGCTTTGTAACAGATAAGTGCACATCTCAGTTACTCAATGCTAGTTTTTGACTTACGAAAAATCTGAAGTCAGCCTTGGCTGGTGTGGCTCAGTTGGTTAGAATGGTGGTCATCCTGTGAACTGAAGAGTCATGGATTTGATTCCCAGCCTGGGCACATACCCAGTTTGAGTGATTTCCAGTCTGGGTGAGTGCAAGAAGGCAACTGATAGATGTTTCTCTCTTTCTCTTTGCAGTGAAAAAATGTCCTCAGGTGAGGATAAAAGAAAACTTGAAATCAACAATTGTGATTGGCTAGATAGAGGAGGAAAAACAGTACTCTGCTCTGTGGATTTGTTTAGGGATATGAGCATCATTTTTCCTCACTGCAAAATGAGGATTCAACATTTTGTGAATAGTGTATACATCTCTACAATGTCCTGTTATGCACTTCATTATCTTGTCCTGTTATCTCTTGCTTTCTTCTTATTATTAAAGCCATATTTAATGTTATAAATCTTCTTGATTCTCTAATTGTTTATTTTCTTGTAACCTGTCTGGACTTTCCAGGGCTTTCTTTTTCTCTGACTATCTTCTCTACAATGTTTATTGTTTGGACCATTTCCTCACCAGCACCACTATCCTGGCATGCTTACCTTTATTCCCTAGTGAACTATAATAATTTGGATTAAAAATAAGGACTGTTTTAATTAATACTAAACCTGAGTAAATTAAGTGTCATGGAATACAAAAAAAATAAGATCTAATAGACTGAACAAATCCTTGGACATCTTCCTGCCAGTTACTACACTGGATGGAGGTAGTTTCATCTCTACGTCCATTACCAACTTTCCTAAAATGTCACTACCCACTTTAACTTTTCATATACCCCTCATTCTTTTTATTTCAGGAAAATACCATACCTGCTGCAATGAAAGTGGTATATTAGCATCATTTTACAGTGTTGATAACTTCAAATACATGCCTATTTTAGTTAAATCAACAATCTTAAGCTAGCTTTTATTTACTAAAGATTAATCCTAGATTGCATGCACTTAAAAAGCATTTGGATTGGTTTCTGTTATATTTATTCGATTCATAATAGCACTCATTTGTTTTTAAGAGGGTAGGGCCCCTTTAAATTCTAAATTTAAGTTTACAAATTAATTTTGGGCATGCCATCCACAGGTAGATAAATACCATATCTAAAACTATACATACACACATACATATATATACACATACACACACGCACATCCATAAAGAGACAGAGATGTTACGGCTTATTTTTATGACCATTAGTTGTGTCCTAGCCACAATACTACAACACTCAAAAGAACAATTAGATAGAAATTATGTTTCTGGCACATGGACTAAATTAGGATTATCTACTAAAATAACAAGTTTTCTGCATGATTTAAGGATCCTTGTAAAGCTGTTTTTTAAAAAAGTCAATCTATCAGTTAAAAAAAGAATATAGTCCACTGTCTCTGAAAAGTTTATGATCTTGTCTTTTAAGTCCTTAAGGTGGACTTATGTGCACAATAAAGTTGGAGTGCTCAGAACTCAAACAGAGCAGCCTCAGAAGGCCTGAATTTAAAAGGGGGAGATTTTCCTAAGGAGGGGGAAAGGAAGGTGGAACCCAAGTAAAAGAACTGTTGCACATCTGGTGACTGAAAAAGATGGAAGATGGGAAGAGGCCTCAGAAAGTCATTTTTACTTCTTTCAGTTACTGGTTTTCTTTAGTTAATTTAGAATGCTGAGTACATTTTGAAGCCTAAAGGTACTACTTAAAATAAATATACCATTCAGTTTGTCTTATTTTAGAGCTGTGGTTTCCTAATACAGTTTTGAAAAAGCAAGTTTGGGAAGATCAAAAGTTTCTCCTTATGGCCAGTGTAGCAGAAAGTCATCTCAGATTACCAAAAAAGGTGGCTAAGCAGTAGAGGAAAGCTTAAAAGCATGAATTACTCATTTTCATTCACCTGATGAAAGCATCCCTTCAAGTGCAGCTTAATCATGAGCATCTTTACAAAACCTATAGATGATGACCACAGAACCATATGAATAGAGTTCATAAACTGGATGAAGGGTCCCATCCCAAAGTGATCCCCCCGCAAAAAAAAATCTGTTTAGACAAATGGGAATGGAAAAGCCAAACCCTGAATATCAAGCTTGAAAACAAAAGGAGATGCAAATCCTTGGGCCTGAATTTCCCACTCAGAGGAGTAAAGATGAAAGCCAGCAGAAAGAAAAAGAATGCTCAAATAAAGGCCAGAACCTCAACAAAGGAGGAAGGCTCAGATCCAAGAGGACTTATCACCAAAAGCTGGGAATGCCAGAGGGGAGGTAGAGAACAATGGTCTCTTGCAGGTACCTTGCATGAATCTGTGGTGCCACCGGGATTGGAGGACAGTCACTCTGGATCTCACTCCTCATAACCACATAATGTTAACAAAAACAAAACCCCAGGACCCTGGCTGGTGTAGCTCAGTGGATTGAGTGCCGGCCTATGAACCAAAGGGTCGATGGTTCGATTCCCAGTCAGGGCACATGCCTGGTTTGCAGGCCAGGTCCCCAGTAGGGGGCGTACAAAATGCAACCACACATTGATGTTTCTCTCCCTCTTTCTCTCTCCTTTCCCCCCTCTCTAAAAATAAATAAATAAAATCTTAAGAAAAAAACAGGGATAACAGTGTTGTGAATGTAAAAGAGAAAGAGGGTTGGAGGGAAGTAGAAGAGGGTAAATGGCAGGATAACTGATGATAGAAACTTGACTTTGGATGGTGAACACACAATACAATATACAGATGATGTATTCAAGAATTGTACACTTGAAGCCTATATAATTTTATTAACCAATGTCTCTCCAATAAATTCCACAATAAAAAGATTTAGGCTGTAACAAAGAATAAAATGCATTTATTTGAGCAAAGGATTGTAATCCAAGAGATACAGATAGAGGTAGCCCCTCAACCTGTGCTCAGAAAAACAAAGAAGGGCATGGTCTATAAGGGAAAACACACAAAATGTACTTCTCACATGCAAATTAAGGGTGGCTGGCTAGATTAACAGGGATTGGTTAGTTGTGGGTGGTGAGAGACTGAGATAAGCAAGTTCCAGATGTGCCTCTACAGTACACACAAAAGTCCAAGCAGTCAAATCTAATTTAGGTCCTCTATGCAAATGAAAGATACTGGCTGGTAAATAAGATTGGCTCCTTTCATGACGAAGAGTACAAATGGCCTGGTTGCCATGGTAAGGAGGGAGTAATGTATAGGTTGTGGTCTCTCAGCTGGTTCTAGAGTTCATAAATGGGATGAACATAAGGCAAACTTCTTCAGGCTCCATTTTAGCTCCCTTGATATAAATGACTTTGTTGTGGCAGTTTCCATTTACAATTCCCACAGTGACCTGAATGAATCTCCAGAAAATTATGTTGTATAAAACAAACCAATCCAAAAAGGTTACAAGTTGTATGATTCTATTTACAAACCATTCTTAAAATAACAAAAATCATAGAAAAAAGATCATATTGGTGCTAGGAGGGAGGTTAAGGAGAGGTTGAGAAATGAAGGGAAAAGGATTTGGATACAAATGGCATGAGGAATCCATGAAGTAAAGAAAATGTTCTGTATCTAGACCATGTGAATGTCAATATGTTCATTGTGATACAGTTTGCAAGATTTTATCATTAAGAGAAACATGGAAAAGGGCACATGACATCTTTGTATATTTCATTCAATCTTATGTGAATCTATAATTATCTCCAAATGAAAAATATAACAACAACAACAACAAAAACAGAATGTGTACTGAGATACAGAAGCCAGACTGCAGTGGGTTGGAGAGTTAAGAGGGTATAGGGAATTGAATATTGGGAAATATTATGTTGTCACCTAAGGCAAGTGTGGTATTTATTGGTTATATTTATAGGCTTTTCTTTCTCTCACACTACTTAGCTGTACTTATCCATCCTGATTCAGGGCTCAGTTCTATGTTCTCCAGACAGTTTCCCTGAGCAACCTCACATTCTCATGGTTTTAACTGCCTATATGCTAATAATTTCCAAATTGACATTGTCAGCCCTTTCTCCTCAAACTTCAAGTTAGTGCATAGGAGACATACTCATGGGTGTTCCGTAGACACCTTACTCAGAGCAGAGTTCCCACTTTCACTCTCCTGCAGTCTCTTTTTCAATTTGTGTCACCACCATCCAACAGTTCAGCTTAATTAGTAACCTGGGAATTATTCTTGACTCCAGTATAACTTTCAGACCCCTTGCTATTCAAGCACCAAGTGTAGACACTTCATTTTCACATCTATTTTTGCCTTGTTCAGGTTCTCATATTTCTCTCCTATAGATAACTGATATGTTCTTCTAACTGGTTTCTCTGCCTTCAGATTTTCCCACCTCAAATTAATCCTTAGCACATCTTTCTGAGTTTTCTAAGTTGCAAAGTATCTATCTCATTCCCACAGAACAACACTTTAGATCCTTGTCAAAATGTATAGCCAGCCCTCTAGCATCTGGTCCCTTCTACCTCCCCATCTTATTCAGGTCTTTGTCTGGAACTTTATGCTCCAGCAAGATTTAAATTACAGATAATTGTTCTATATTATATTATATTCCTTGCCTTTTACTGCAATGACTCTCTGCTGGCAAGGCTCAATATCTTTTCATACCCAACCTCTCACAGAAACCACTCCCTACTTTTTTATCTGTTTACTTACTGTTCAATTTTTAAAGATCACATTAAGTGTCATTTCCTTTTATTGACCCTAAAAGATTTCATATTTGTTCCCCACAGCACTCTGTATATATCTTTATTATGGTCTCTTATAGATACTATTTATGTATCTGTTTTCCTGGCAGATATTCAAGGGCAGGAAATATATCCACAACTCCAGGGTAAAGATGTGAAGTGGTTGTAGAACTTTGAAAAACTATCCCAGATTTCATTTTACAAAGATGACCTCTTACAAACTCTCAGAATTCAAAATATGAGGAAGATGTGTACTTGTCATTCATTCATTCATTCATTCATGCATTTATTCATTTAGCCAAAATGTACTGACTACCAACCACTGTGTAGAAAGTTTACAAAGATGAGAAATCATGTTTTATGTCCTCAAGAAGCTTATAGTGAAGCCTAATATCACTCTGAAAAATGTTGTACAGTGAACAAGATATAATTCTAGAATAAGTTTCACAAATCAGTACAATTATTAGGGAAGTCAGTATGGGTGACACTACAGAAAGCCAAAAACCCAAAAGTCAGATTGGTGAGACGGATTCACCAAAATAAGGATCCTAATTCAGATCCAATAATCAGGTGCAGAAAGAAATATCTGGGACTAGTTTGGTGGGAAGAATTAAGAGTGGAGTTCAGAACCAAATGATACAGGGTGAATGGCTAAAAAATTGTTGATATGCATGACTTGACTTTATGAATGCAGTGAAATGTGTGGTGGAGGTGGTGCTAATTCTAGAGATCTAGCAGATGACAGGCCACACCATGTCCCTAGACAATCTTAACTGACCCTACTTCATTGAAACTTGGCTTCACTGAGTATAGGAGATTCTGGTCTTTATTGTTTGCAGTATCTTTCTTATGTGGTGCAGATTTCTCCCAACAATGAGATGACTCTCTGGGCACTGTCAATTCTGACTACATTGTTAAAATAAGGAAACAAACAAGCAAAACCATTGGTTACCAGAATTTATTCTCTTGCCACTCTGTTGGAGCTAAACAGTTTGAGCCTCATGATATATACATTTACTATACACAACAAAAGTGGTGAAAAATAATTAAGAAATAATAAATAACCAGCCAATGCATTATGGCCCCTGACCCCATTCCATGTTTAGAGAGTCTGGAAACTCTAAAAGTGACAGTATTCACTTGCATTTATTTCATTAGTCAATGTTCATCCAACAAATACGTACTAAGTCCCTACTATAGGGCAGACATTGTTAAGTTCTTGGTTCCTGCATTTGCGGACCTTTCCATCTAGTCTAGGCTCTGACCATTCAACTACAAACTGTCTCTTCTTCCTACGTCATTCACATTCAGAACGCTACAGAGCAACTTACCATTATTTAAGGGATGAGTGCACTTCTGGGTTTGTGGCTTCTCACTCTCTTGCCTTGATGCCCACAGTTTAGGCTTTTCTGTTAAGATTTTCAACACCTGCATCAGTTAATTTGAATGGTCATTCTCTGCCCTCTGCATCCAGTATATGGGATAATTCAAGCTGAGATAATGCATGTAGCAGTAGCAATATTACCAATATAATGTCTGCCTAAGTAGGGTTGATAATCTCACTGCTATGATTTCAGATCTGATATGCTTCAGAATGAATTAGAATATCACATTGCCCAAAAGTCCTTAGCTCTTCCTCAACCCTTGCCTTATTGGTCTGACACATTCTCTCTTGGTTTTTTGCTTTATACTTTAGTTCATTCTTAAAGTAAGAGTGCATTCCTGAACTTCAGGAAAGCATGGGACTCTAATACTCTTCCAAGTTCCTCTACCAACTTTATCCCTAGGAAAGCTATCAACCCTTCCTCACGATCTCTACTCACTTACTAAAGTTTTCCTTTCAATGAACCAAATCTCCTGAAACACCACAGTTCAGCCCATCACTAGCTTCCACCCTCCTGACTTCAGGTACTCCCATGCTCTGTAGTGCTGCTACTATGCCCAGACATAAGCCCTGCATTTTGCCAAGATTCTACATACCTTGAAAAACAATTATGATACACAGATGGGTCAAGGGTATCTTGAGTATTTCTTTCCAAAAGACAGCAGAAAAAATCAAAATTAAGCACTGGTACAATGGATTGGAATAATTTACAGATATTTTTAATGTTGGAGAAAAAATAATGATCTGATTAAATCTTCCCCTAAGAAATCATTTTGTTGAGTTCATCCAAATAGCAGGGTGTGATTTTAATTATTATAATGGAACATAATTGTCACTAAACTGAGGAGTTAATTATTCTGAAAATAATTGTGCCATTCTTCTACAAATATAATCATACAAAAATGTATTTTCTTGTTTTGAGTGTTGAATAAGACCAACACAGCCAATATATTTACTCATGTGAAACTTAAGCAGTAGTCACTTGTCTCACCCAATTTTCTCCCAAGAGTAGGATTTGCAATTTCAAACTTGCAAATTAAATGGAGACTGCATTATTTTTCTAATGGGAAACATAACATTTTTGCACAAGTGTCTCAGAATTGACATTTGCCATCTATCTTAAATGACACCATTTGGTTGGAGCATTGTTATGGGTCTCATTGAAGCTTTCTAATGAGTTGTATTTTTTAATTGAGATATTTAATAACTCTAAATTCATGGGATACTTTCCAGACAACACAGCAAAGACCCAAAGATATGAAATTATCAGACATTCAATTACCCTCAAATGAAGGACAAAATTGTATCCCTGGAGAAAAATGGTGAATATTTTTGAGTTAAGATTAAATTAATGGCTCACCAAGAATAATCTAAGAATAGTGGTAGGGGAAAATAATGGAGTAAAATTATTCAGTAGCCTAACACTACCTTTCACTCTGGATTTTACTTCAATGAATTTAAGCATAATTTCATACCTTGTTTCTAGGTTTCTTTGTGTTAATCTATCTTGTCCCACCACTATCAACACCAAACCATCCTCCAGCAGGTCATATTCTGGGACATCTAATGTTCACAGCTTTATGAATCCTATTCTTTCATGGAACCTATTCTCTAAGCACTTGAATTCATTAGAACCATTCACATGACTTGCTATCATGAAAATTTTTTTACTTAAAATTAATTTTCAACTGTCAGATGTGTTATTTAATCAAGAAAATTTGAAACTGACCCCAACAAATGTGATCAACAAAGGGTCTCCCGCAGAGATCAGAGAGACAGATGAACTGAGTGAGATTGAAGTTTTAGGTGAGGAAAAAGTCAACTAAAGATTAATGAATGTAAAGGTCCCATTGGCCTTCTCTAATATTAGTATTTGCCACTATTCTAAAAAGGCCACAGACTCAGAATTTAAAAACATAATGCCGTCTCTATGAACATCAATGCAGGAAGGAATCAGGGGTTGAGGACTACTACATACTACTTCCTTAACACACCAAAAATATAGGCTTTTTAATACCTGATATTCTAATATTTATGTAGGTTTATCACGAAGTAAAATGCTCATGACACTCAGGTGGTAAAGATAAGAAAATGTCATGCTCAGTAGGGCAGTGTGATTGGTCAGAGGAAAGGAAATACAGGAAGACTTTCGTCATGGAATCTCGGGAAGTTAGAGTATTTTAAGAAAGAGGGAGAGGTCAGCTGTATGAAATGTTCAGAATTAAGTGAACTGAGGATAGAAAAATGCTCAGTGAGTTCAGCAACCTATATGTCACTGGTGACTTGAACAAGACTTGATTCAGTGAAACAATGAAGATAGAAACCAGATTAGAAGGGTAAGGAACATAAAACAGAGGCTAGTATAGTTGGTTAATAAAAGATTTGGAGTGGGGAATAAAAGATTTGCTTGTTTTTGTTTTTGTATTAGGAGAGACTTATTTGTGCTTGAAAATAGCAATTCAGCTAAGAGGAAGTGGTTGCATATACAAGAGAAATGGAAAGGATTAAACAATAAGGCATGGTCTCTGAGCAGACTAACACTCATGAAACCAAAGCAGAGATACAAGGATTGGCCATAGATTAGAGAACAGGCAATTCTTGGCTCTGTCTTTAACTCCTAAAGAAAACCCCAGAGATCAGTAATTCCATCCTCTCAGTGAGACCTGCTTCTCTCTTCTGAAATGCCAGCAGCATATTCAAGTTTTATTCCTGGGAGTCTATTTCCAATTTGAGATGGGAATTACATTATTTTTACTGTGATGAGAAACCTGAAACTCCACCTGCTGTCAGATAGGAAGGTGAACCTGCGACAACAACCATGAACATGTGTAGCACACTCCCTGTGGAATGTCCCTAACCACCAGTGACAGCTTGTGACTGTGTTGCTTATATATCCTCATCCTGAAAGCAGAAGCCTGGGCTACTTCTTAATGGATAATTGAGAAAAACAAAGCCAAGATAAATTATTCTAAGTGTTACTTCTTAGATTCATGGGATGTGGGGGGATATAAGGGAGAAATGAAGTATCTTTGCCCCCTGTTTATGGTCCATGTCATACCTTTGTCATAATTAGCCACCTTGGGTGGGTTACCCCAAGATCATGGGAGTCCCACAAAAATAAATTAAGCTAAAGGAATAAAAACCTACCAGTGGCCTAAAACAGGGTTCCAGAAATGAAACTAAGCACAAAAGCAACTTTTGCATACCCTTTGTGTTTGTAAATAAAGTTTTATTAAAACACAGCCATACCCATTAATTTCCCTGTTCTCCACAGCAGCATTTGTGATATAGTAAAAGAGATGAGTAATTGTGACAGAGACCATAGGGTCTCTTAGACTAAAATATCTTATCCAGCCCTTCTTTTCTTCAAAAGTTGGGAGACCCCCTGTGATGAGGACCCTGGCTCATGGGGTCTGAATCATTATGGATGAAATGAGACATTCACAGGGATTACCGAATCTGGTGGAGGAAAAGGGACAGCATGGCTTTTCTCTCAAGAGGAGCAAAAGCCCCTGCCCTTGCTTCAATGAGTTTTTATTGTCTTACTGAGCACATTACAAGAACATCCTCATTAACTATGCACAGGCTGGCTTTAGGTGGTTACCTTTTACAGAAAACAAAGGAGCCAATGCTGTTAATCACATCACAGAAGAGGGATATTTGCAAATGAAAAGGCAAAAGTAGTTGGACCAGTTACACTCATCCTTGGAAGGGTTAGCATGATTTTTAGGAATTTGCTTTGCAGTAAATGTCCTCAATTCAGGGTGAGGGACTTTTAGCAAAAAGCAAGACTCATAGAGGCCTAGGTGCATTGCAGGCCTGATTCCCCACAGGAGAACCTATCCTTGGGCGTGGGTCCTGTGCATCTCCCAGTGGGAGCTGGGCCCACGCCACATAGAATGGTCTACTACACCCCTGGCCTTGAAGTGGAGAGCTATGTAATTAATGCCCAAGGCCACTGACACAAAAGTAGGCAAGACTTCCTATTTTGCCATTGAGGAGAGGATTTTGGACAAGTGTCATTGTCAGAATCCATAAGAATTCAAATATCATGCCTCTCTCTTCTATTGAAGGATTGAATTTCTGAAAGGAATATGGGTTATGGGAACAAGGCAAAATCCAAGAATTAATACAGTAATGCAAGCCTAAACTAGAAGAAGCATAACACTGGACTAGGATCACTTATAAACAAGAAGAGTCTGGTGGTACTGAACCTAAGGTGGAAGAGTCTGGGCAGAGGGAGAAGATCACAGTGTTGACAGGAAGGCAGGCATCTAGGATCCCTAGAGGCTGTAAATTCTTCATAAATTAAAAAGATAAATCATGGCTTTGACTTTATTGATATTAGTGAAAATAATAGCTAACACTTGTTGAGAGCATAGTATGTGCACTGCTCCTTCTATGAATTTTTAAAATTAAATCCTTATAGCAAGTCTATAAGGTAGATTCCCATTTAATTGTCATTTCAGAGATGAAGAAGCAGAAGCTTGGAGAATTTAATTTGCCCAAGGTCATATAGCAAGTAGCTGATCCAAAATGTAAATATAGGCTGTCTGAGTTCAAAGTCTATCTCTAACAACAAACTTCTTAAGTATGTCATAGGGTAACATCTAATATAATTGTCATAACAAAAAAAGAAAAAAATGAAGGAAAAGAAACCTTTAATAGGAACAGGAACTAGAAAAACTATAGCTCACAAAGTGAACTTTATTTAGTGTACATGACAAAATTAACTGCACCATTAAAGTGTTATCTTTCTATTTAATTTCAGTATTGCTTTTTCTTTGGTATACCACTGTTTGTCTTAGAAAAGATACCATTAAGAGATAGTACTCAAGAAGAACATGAACTCAAGCTAAAAGCAGATCAAAATATAATATGGAAATTAGAGGATTGTGAATAAAGCAGAACTGATTAGAGAAACACACTGTGCCAAAGTATCATTCATATTGGTCAATGGGAGTCTGAAAAGACCCCCAAATAGTTTCTCTTTGAGTTAAAACATTATTTACACAAAGGGAGTTACAATCTGGGCCCCTCCATTTTATTATACTTGAGTTGAGGCTGAGGATTGTTTTCAAATTTATTGAGGTATAACTGACAAATACAATAGTAAGATTTTAAAGAGTACAACGTGGTGTTTTAGTATATGTATATACTGAGAAAAGATTCCCACTACCAGGTGAATTATCACATCCATCATCTCACATATTTACTTTTTTGTGGTATTAATATTTAAGTTCTACTCTCAGCAAATTTCAATTATATAATACAGTGTTATCAACTATAGTTATCACATTATATATAATTGAATCCTCAGACCTTATTCATCTTATAGCTAAAAGTTTATATATCCTTTTACCAACTGCTCACTAAAATTTCACCTACCCTCCAACCACTGACAACTACCATTTTACTTCCTGTTTCTGAGTTCAACATTTTTCTTAGATTTCACATATGAGATCATAGAGTATTTGTCTTTATCTGTCTGACATATTTCACGCTGCATATGGGTCTCAACATCCACATATTTTGCTGCAAATTACAAAATTTACTTATTTATTATGGCTAAATAATATTCTATTATGTGTGCGTGTATAAGATAACTTCTGTATCCATTCATTCATGAATAGACACTTAAGTTGTTTAAGTTGTTTCCATATCTTGGCTATTGTAAATTATTGTTCTATAAAAATGAAGATGTAGATCTTTTCAAATTTGTGTTTTTGTTTCCTTTGGGTATATTCCTAGAAGTGAAATCACTGGATTATATAGTAGTTTTATTATTCATTTTTTGAGAATCCTCCATACTGTTTTTCATAGTTGCTGTACCAATTTAAATCTCACCTACAGTGCATGAGAATTCCCTTTTCTCCATATCCAGCATTTGTTATCTCTTGTCTTTTGATGATTGCCATTTTAACCGGCATAAAGCGATATCTCATTATGGTTTTAATTTACATTTCCCTAATGACTAGTGATGTTGAGCACCTTTTTATGCACCTGTTGGCCTTTTATGTATTCTTTGGGAAAATGTGTATTCAGGTGTTATTTGCTGACTTTTTGGTTCACATTTTTTTTTTTAGTTGTATAAGTTTTTTCCGTATTTTGGATATTAACCCCTTGTCAACTATATGCTTTGCAAATACTTTTCCCATTTGATAGTTATCTTTTCACTCTCATGGTTTCCTTTGCTGAACAGAGAAAAATTTTAGTTTCATGTAGTTCCACTTGTTCATTTTTTATTTTGTTACTTGTGCTTTAAGTGTCAACTCCAAAATGTCATTACCAAGGCCCATGTCAAGGAGCTTTACTCCTATGTTTTTTGGTAGTAGCTTAATGGCTTCAATCTCACATTTAAATCTCTAGTTCATTTTGAGCTAATTTTTGTGATAGGTATAAGATTAGAGGTTCAGTTTTATTCTTTTACATGTGAATACTCAGTTATCCAAGCCCTATTTAATTAAGAGTCTGTTTTTTTCACTGAGTATTTTTTACTTCCTTATAAAATATTAGTTACCTGTATATGCTTGGGTTTGTTTCTAGGCTCTTGATTTTGTTCCATTGGTCTACTTGTCTATATTAATGCCAGTACTATACTACTTTGATTATAATAGCTTTACAGTATAGCTTGAGTACTGGGAATATGGTGTCTTCTCTTTTAATCTTTTTTTATTTCCCTCAGGATTTCCTTGACTATTCCGAATCCTTTGTGGTTCTATATAAGTTGCATTGAGCCTATAATGGGCTTTTATTAGTATTGACATTTTAGCAATATTAATTCTTCCAATCCATGAATCAAATATATGAATAAATCCATATATTTCCATTTTTGTGTTTTCTTCAGTTTTTGGTTTTTGGTGTTTTTATTTCACTATTTTGAATATGTCATCTCATTCTCTCCTGTTTTAAAAAGGTTCTGTTGAGAAATCTGCTGATAATCTTGTAGGGGGTATGCAGTGAGGGATCTTTTGTATGTAACTTGTTTTTTTCTCACTGACTTTAAATTTTTCTCTTATTCTTTGTTTGACAATTTAATTTTAACATGTCTCAGTGTAGCTCCATTCATGTTCAATCTATTTGGAGTCCATGGACCTCATGGATCTGGAAGTACATTTTTCTCCATAGGTTTAGAATATTTTCAGTTGTTATTGCTTTAAATATACTTTCTTTCCCTTTCATTTTTTTCCCCTCCTGGAATTTCCATAATGTGAATATTTTTGTTTCATAGACTTTCCTTGCTGTGTTTTGTTTTCTTTTTGCTTTTCTTACTGGACAATTTCTAATTTTCTACTCTGCAGATATTTTTACCTCTAGATTTAGTTTTTATGTTTTTTGTTGCTTTGTTATTCTTGTTTTTTTCATATATTATTTTCCTAATTTGTTATATTGTCTTTGTGCTCTTATAGTTTAAACTTTTTATAAAGTATTATAAATTCTTTGTCTGATAGTTTATAGATTTCCATTTCTTTACAAGCAGTCATAAGAGCTTTATTACTTTTCTTTGATTGTGTTATATTTACTGAATGTGTGTGTGTGTGTGTGTGTGTGTGTGTGTGTGTGTGTGTGATAGCTGATTATTTACATTGCTTTCTGTGCATTTAAGTAACTGAGGTTCTCTTACTCATTTTACAGGTTTGCTTTGGCAGAGACAGATCTTTACCAGTCAGCTCAGTTTGGGTTTTGGGGTATGTTTGCTGGTGATGTCCTTGAGCTTGTAGGGCCAGCTATTATGGTCTGTTTCAGGGTGAGACAACTGAGTTCTTAGGTTGGAAATGTGAAGGGTGCACCACTGGCTGAGAAAGTTGCATAGAACTGATGGCTTGTTCTCCTACACAAGTGAGAATGTGAGATGCGCTCCATGGCTGTCTGTCATCTCTCTTTAGGTTTATTAGATGGTCAGAACAGGGTCTAACACTCAGTGTAGATGGAGCTGAAAGTTAGTTTTCCTACGTGACCTGTGAGAGCAAGACCCAGGAGTTGTACAGGTCATTGTTTGGGAAACTGAATCAGGCTTGAGTGTGTACTTAATTCTCTGGTCAGGTGAGGTAACCGGTTTTGCTCTGCAGGTGGGAGAGCCACACACTGTACCTTCTGTTAAGGTGCCACTATAAGCAGGGCTTTGGATGGGCTTTGCAGTTTCTTGTGCACTCTCATTAGGTTCCCTTTTCAAGTAGGGTTGTACTCAGTAAAAAGCAGGGCTATTAATTAGCTTCTCTTCCGTGGGCCCAGTACAAGAAGCAGCTCTAGGTCCAAAAAAGCTCTTTGTTGTCTTAACTCAAGATGACCTACACCCAAAGTTTCCTGGATAAACAGGTCCACTGTTTTTGCTTTATAACTATTATCTCTGCCTGATCTCTTGCCTAGAGTACCACTGAGTAACACAGCTTCTAGGTATTCCCACCAGCCCTTCTGGACACATGTGGAAAGGATGGAACTGTATCTCAGCTCCCTTGCCTAGGTAGGAAGGGGAGGTGTTTCCCCAGGCCATTTGATTTCTGAAACAACTCTCTGGTTGGAAAGAGCCAGGAGCTTCACATAACCTTAGCTGTAAATTAATTCTCTTGCCTGTGCTTAGTGCAAGATCCCTCTACACTGGTACTGGCTTCCTCGGTGGCAATTCATTCTGCCCACTTGCCTCTCTGCTTGAGCATTGCTGGGCCACACAGCTTCCAGGTATAACCACCAGCCCCTCTGGTCAGATGTGGTTAGAAGAAATTCTCCACAGATTGTGCATCTGTCATTAGCTTTTCCTTGGCTGTGGGAAAACCAAACTTTAGGGCTAGCAAAACTCCTTTGAAGATTCAAATCAGGTAGAACTGCATCCGTTTGAGTCCTCTGGTTAAAGTAAACTGCCAACTAGGTCCTGCAGATGAGCCAAGCCTCTGGTTGGGATTACTACTTGGTTTCTTTAGGTATAAACTCAGTCTTCCAAGGTCCATGTACTATTTGTTTCAAGCCCCTCACTCCTTCTCCACTGCAGTCAGATCTCAGTGATAAAGCCTTGCAGATTCTCTTGTAATACCTGTGGAGTGGAAATGGAGTAGTGGCTCCTACAAAACTACCCATGATGTTGGGGGCTGCTAGTTGTCCTCCTGGATTTTCTTTTCCCACTGAAGAAGCCAGAGGCTCAGGGAGACCTCTGTATAGCACTGTGCTGGCCTTGGAGAGGGCAATGCCGTCAACGTGTAATCACTTCTCTTTCCCTTCTAATGCAGTCTGTCCTTGTATTTGTCATATGGAGGGAGGGGGCATGGTGCTTCAGCCACATGTTCTAGGATTCAGTGGTTCCTTGCTCTTGAATAGTTGTTAAAGTGAGAGGGTCATGTGAAGTCACGAATGACATATATCACCATCTTGGTTTTGTCACTTGGGATCATTTTCTTACTTTCTAATACTTTGTTGATTGTATATACAAATACAACTTATTTTTGCATATATATTTTGTATTCTGAAATATTACTTAATTTGTTTAATAGTTCTAATGCATTTTGGGTAAAATCATTAAAGTTTTCTGTATTAAAGATTATGTCATCTGTAAACCAGAGGGGAGAGGGGAGGGGATTTCAGGGGAAAAGGGTGAAAGGTTTGCAGGAACAATTATGAAGGACACATGGCCAATAACAAGCAGGGGTTGGAAACAAAGGAGGGAAGTGGGAGGGCTAGGATGGTAGGGAGGGGTGGGAGGGAAAGGCAGAAAACTGTACTTGAACAACAATAAAAAAAAAAAGAAAGATTATGTCATCTGCAAATAGAGATAATTTTACTTTAAATTTGAATTTCTTATATATATGTACTTTTCTAACTGCTCTGGCAAGGACTTCTACTTTTATGTCAAATATAAGTGGAGACAGTAGGTTTTGTTCCTGATCTTAGGGGGAAAGCTTTCATTGAAGCTTTTGAAAAGCTATGAATGTTAGTTGTGAACTTGTCATATGTTATCTTTATTATTTTGAGATATGTTCCTTCTATACCCCAGTGTGTTGAGAGTTTTTATTATAAAAGTCTGTTAAATTTTGTGAAATGCCTTTTTCTCCATCTATTGAAATGATCATATAATTTTATTCTTCATTTTATAAACATTGTATATCACATTAATAGATTTTGGGGGTATTAAACCTTCCTTACATCCCTGGAACATATCCCACTTAGTTATAGTATATAATTCTTTTAATGTACTGTTGAGTTTAGTTTGCTAATATTTTGTTGAGGATTTTTACATTTATGTTCATCAAAGAATTTTGGCCTACAATTATTTTATATTATGATGTCCTTGTCTGTCTTTGGTATCAGGGTAATGCTGGTATTACATGAATTACATGAATCCAGAATTCAGAAGTGTTCCCTCTTCTTTTTTTTTTGTGAAGGATTTGTGTTAATTCTTCTTTAACAATTTGGTAGAATTGTCCAGTGAAATCATATGGCCCAGTAAATTTCTACATTGTGAGAGTTTTGATTACGGATTCAATCTTCTTACTTGTAATTGACCTGTTCAAATATTTTATTGTTTTGTGATTCTGTCTAGGTAGGTTGTATGTTGCTAGGGATTTTTAAAGCTTTTCCAATTTGTTTGTATATAATTGTTCATAGTAGTTTTTTACAATTCTTAGTATTTCTGTGCTATCAGTTGTAATATTTCCATTTATTTTTATTTTACTTCAATCTCTTTCTTAGTTTAGCTAAAGTTACTTGATTTTGTTTGATTTTTCAAAAATAGGTCTTAATTTAATTAATTTAGTCTCTATTTTATCTATTTTCACTTGCTTTGATCATTTTTTTCCTTCTACTAATTCTTTTCTTAGTTCCTTAAAGTATACATTTAGGTTGTTTATTTGAGATGTTTTGTTTTCTTAATGTAAGTATGTATCAAAGTAAACTTCCCTTTTAAAACTGCTTTTGCTGCATCTCATAAGTTGTTATGTTATAGTCCCATTTTCATGTATCAAGATAGTTTTTGATTTTTTATTTCAGTTGTTCTTTAACTGATTGGTTGTGCAGGAATAAGTTGCTTAATCTCCAAATATTTGTGAATTTTCTAGTCTTCTTCTTGCAATTGATATATAGTTTCATATCATTGTGGTTGTAAATATGCCTGATATGATATCAATTGTGTTAAATTTATTAATACTTGTTTTAGGTACAACATGTGATCTATCCTGGAAAAAGTTTTATTGAGAAGAATGTGCTTCTGCACCATTAGACATTTTACAAATGTCTGCTCAGTCCCTCTGATATAATATGTAATTTGTTTGTTTTATTATTTTTTTGATGATCTATTTATTGTTGAAAATGGGGTGTTGAACTCCTTTACCGTCATAATATTGCTGTCTATTTCTCCCTTCAGATATGCTAATATTTGCTTTTTATATTTAGGTGCTTCACTGCTGGGTACAAATTTACAGTTGTTATATATACCCTTTGGTTGAAAAGACTTCTTTATTATTATATCATGACCTTCTTTGTCTCTTGTTACAGTTTTGGCTTAATGTTTATTTTATTTAGGTATAGCTATACCTCTTTCTTTTGATTTACATTTTCATGGTAAATCTTTACCTATCCCTTCACTTTTATTCTTAAAAGCTGTAGTGATTCTCTTATAAAGAACTATGCTATTGGAGCTTGTTTTCTTTTAACCTTTTCATCTACTTTGTATCCTTGAAGAATTTAGTCTATTTACATTAAAGTAATTATTTATGGAAATAGACTAACTATTGCCCCTTTATTAATTGTTTTAGAATTGCTCTCTTTCTCTCTCCTTATCTGAAATGATGATTTTTCTGTTATGGTAAGCTTTGATTCCCTTCTCTTCTTTTTTGTGTATCTACTATAGGGTTGTTTTTTTTTTTTTTGTAGTTTCCATGAGGGTTACATAAAACATCTTACACTTAACAACAGTCTGCTTTAAGATAACAACTTAACTTCAAATGCATACAAAAGTTCTTGTTTTCACTCCTCACATTTTGTTTTAGTGTTACAATTTACATATTTTTACTGTGTATTTATTAACAAATTATTGTAGTATGGATATTTTAATACCTTGACTTTTATTTTTATATACTAGTCATAAATGATTCATTTACCACCAATGCAATTTTAGGGTACCATATTTTGCCATGTATAATGTGCTCCCCTGTATAAAGTGCATCCATGTTTTGACCCAAATTTCAAGAAAAAATGTTTTCTTTTAATTTTCAGTTCAATTTTTATTTATTTATATTTAGGAACAAAACCAATGATCATATTCCAGGGTAGTATTTTGCATACAGATATCATTATTGCTTTTTAGAGTTATACTTTTAATGTATAAACATAAAGAAAGGAATTAAAAACATTTATATAGATATGGAATTAGTACTACCTATGTATAATGTGCATTCTTTTTATTCCCTTAAAAATGTGGCCCAAAAAAGTGCACATTATACACAGCAAAATGTGGTATTTTGAATTTATAGGTTTACCTTTACCAGTGAGGTTTATGCTTTTATGTATTCTTACTACCTTTAGCATTCTTTTGTTTCAGTTTGAAAAACTTCTATTTACATTTCTTGTAAGGCTAATTCAGTGGCAATTAATTTCTCCAGCCTTTGCTTGTCTGGAAAACTCTATCTCCCTTAAATTTTGAAGTATATCTTTGCCATATAGAATATTTTTAGTTGACCTTTTTTAGCACTTTGAATATATCATCCCATTCCCTTTGCAGGCAAAGTATCTGCTGAAAAATTCACTGGTAGTCCTAATGAGGGTTTCCTTGCTCCTAACAAGATGCTTTTCTTTTGCTGCTCTTATGATTGTTTATTTAACTTTTGGCAATTTTAATGCCTCTTAATTGTACTCTTTCAATTTATGTTCTTTGAAACTCTCTGGGCTGCCAGGACCTGGATGTTTTTTTTTTTTTTTCCCTACCACTGGTTGAAGAGGTTTTTGGCTATTAGTTCTTTAAGTAAACTTTCTGCTTCTTTTGCTTTCTACTTTGTCTGGGACCTCTGTCATACACATTGGCCTGATTAATAATGTACAATAAATTACTTAATCTATCTTTACTTCCTTATTTTTTTCTCCTGTAAGTGGATGAATTCCATTGTCCTGTCTTCAGGTCACTGATAATTTCTTTTGTTTAATCTAGTCTGCTATTGAACCCCTCTTGTAAGTTTTTCAATTTACCTATTGTATTCTTCAGCTCCATGATTTCTATTTCATATTAATTTATATTTTCTGTCATTTTGTTAAAATTCTTTTTCTTCATTGTTTTCCTGATTTCAGTGAACATTTTTATGACCACTTTGAATTCTCCACTGAATAAGTAACATTTTTTCTTACTGAGATTTATTTGTGGAGATTTATCTTGTTCTTTTGTTTGGACAATATTCCCTTATTTCTTTATTTTCTTTGACTTATTTATTTTCTTTATTTTCTCAGAGAGAACCAGTCTCTCTCTGTTTTGGCTTCTGCACATTACATAAAACAGCTACCTCTCCTTGTTTTGACAGACTGGTCCTGTGTAGGAGATAAACCTTGGAAATCAGCCTGGCTTGAACTCCTAGTTGTTTTTCAAATCTTTGTGATTGTCCTAGACACCATATTTTTCTTAGTGGCTCCCAGTAATTGAGGGTATACCAAGTCACATCAGTATCCTAAACTGGAGGATCACAGTCAACCCTAATGATGAGCTGATTAAAGTCAGACTGTGAAGCAGCAGCTGAAATATATATAGTTAGGCCCCTTCTAATAAGAATCTGGGAGATGGGCTTTTTTGTCTGTTCCTTCTGTGCTAATTCTGTGTATATATTCACTGGGGGAGTGCTCTGATATCCATTTAAAAACTGCTTCTTTTTTTTTCTTACTATAGTCATGTGATACTTGTAAACACAATCTCTGCTGAAATCAGAGTCAGGCAATTCAGAATCCCATTCTTTCAGAAGAAGCCACAAAACCAGGGTGTCATATGTGTGTAAAAGCTCCTTCCAGAGAGAATCTGGCAACTGAGTTTTATCATTAGAGTGCACTGAAAGCAGAAGGCAAGGAAAGTGTCCATTCGTTTCCCCAATCTCCAGGGAGGATTGCACGCAGAACCTAGATGTATACTAAGTTACAAGATGTGCTCTCAGGCACATCTTATATTCAGTCATAGCCCTTTCAATGAAAGACTGGGAGATGGGCATTTCTTGCCTACTGAGCCATGGGGGAGAGCTATAGCAAGTGCCTGTACACATGTCCAGTAAGTTAGATATTGTCTCATGGATACAAGTCCTTTTGGCTTTCAGACACAGGTTTTCTGAGGACCCACCCCTCAAGAAGCAGTCTTAAAAGTTGGGCGACTATATGCGTGGCCCAAACCCTTTGTTCCTTGGGAAGTAGCTGAAAGTTGGAAATTCCTTCCTGATTGTATGGCACTGTACTGAGGGTGGAGTTTATGAACAGAGTGTGTCTCAGCCTTTCTTACTCATTTTAATCTGGGTATTTTCTTAGTGGCCCAATATATAGGACTCATCCTGCTAGCTTTATTTCTGAGGGAATTACTCATGTGTAGCTGTATATTTGGTGCATTTATGGAAACAGAGAAGTTCAGGAGACTCCTCTATTGCCATCTTGGTCCCTTCTTCCTGCAAATTATACTATATTTTTGATCATTATTGTACTGGCTTTCTAAAATCCCCCTAAAAATATGAACTCCTCTCTTGGCTTTTAATGCTGTATTTTAATACATCCCATCCATACCACTAAACTTGTTTTTTTTTAAACCAGGTATGTTATTTGCACTTAAACTCTCATGATCCAAACATAATCTCTAACTTTCTACATTTTCTGAAATTTTGGTTTCTCTCTCTTGAATTATTATTTCTCCCTTCATCTCCTTGTAGCCATATTATACCCGGTGAAATTCTCCATAAAAACCTTCCCGACTTCCAATATCTGGTCAACATGGAAGTGTAGATAGACACACTTCACCTCCTCTTATAACCACAAAAAGAACTACAACTAATTCTCAAAAGAGATAATGCCCACAATTGTCAGAAAATCAAATTGTATGGAAGTCCAAGTACCAAGGATTTAAAGAAGCCACATTCATCCAGATGAGTAGGAAGGGCAGAGAAGTCGGGATGGGTAGAGGGATGAAGAGATGCAGTGTGGTGTGGAGAAGTTGTGATGGCAGTGGAATGGGCTGGGGTGATCCCACATTTATGTGTAGTAGATAAAAATTGGTAGGTTTATGTTGGGAGCAAGTGATCCCAACCTCAGGCCAAATCACACAGCCCAGGGTTCCAGTGCCAGGAAGATAAATCCCCATAGCTTTACTTGTAAAAACCAGGTGGATTAGGATAGCAGAAGAAATGCCATGTTTTCAGGAGACCTCACTTAAAGGGCCTGCACAGTCTTAGAATGTAGGCAAACCCACCCACTCTGGGATTCAGCACAAGGCAACAGTCGCATTTGAAGAGTGGGTGCTGGGCAAACCTCCAGAAGCCAGACAGCGGCACCGATCCCTCTTCAAGTTCTCTCCCCACACAGAATCACAGAGCAGTGAGGCAGGTTGCCCTGCCCTCGTGATTACCTAAGGCTCCACCCCACAATTTATAGGCACCTTTTCCAGTAAGGCCACACTACTAAGACAAGGAGTCAAAGCAGCTCTACCTAGTACATAGAAACAAAAATAGGGAGGATGCCAAATTGAGGAGACAAAGAAGTATGGCCCAAATGAAAGAACAGAACAAAACCCCAGAAAATGAACTAAAACATGGAGATAACCAACCTATCAGATGCAGAGTTCAATGTTGATCAGGATGCTGAAAGAACCCACTGAATACAACATAAAGGAAGAAATGAAGGTTACATTATGTGAAATAAAGAAAATTTTACAGGGAACCAACAGTGAAGGAAAGGAAGCTGGAATTCAAATCAACAATTTGGAACATAAGGAAGAAATAAACATTTAACCAAAACAGAAAGAAGAAACAAGAAACAAGAATTCAAAAAAAAATGATGATAGTATAAGACTCTGGGACATCTCTAAATGTGCTAACATCTGAATCATAGGGATACCAGAAGGAGAAGACAAAAAGTAAGAAATTGAAAACTTAGTTGAAAAAAATAATGAAAGAAAATTTCCCTAATTTTGAAAAGGAAATAGATATGCATGTCCAGGAAGCACAGAGAGTCACAAACAATTTGAACCCAAAGAGGACACACCAAGACTAATCATAATAAAAATGTCAAAGATTAAAGATAAAGAGATAATCTTAAAAATAGCAAGAGAAAAGCAGAGAGTTGCCTACAAAGAACTTCCCATGATTTCTCAAAAGAAACTTATGGCTTCTCATTAAGAAGCATAATAAGTAAGTACAAAATAGACAGGGGAGGTTAAGAATAGTATAAGAAAGGAGAAGCTAAAGAACTAAATGCATGATCCATAAAATATACATACTTAAAAAAAATCTTCCTGGCTTCCTTTTTTTATACTTCAACTTGAAACTATTAAAGTAGTTATAATTTAACCATTATGTTTTTGTTTACTCTTAAAATCATTCCAAGCCTAAATTTCAAGTGTGGGGAGGGGGTTGTCCTATACCACACCTAGCAATTATTGGGACAACAACTGGGCATCCCACAATTCAACTCTTCACAATAAAATTTTGACACTATCTACCCAGAGATAGCATTAGATCTCATAAGTTAATGTTTCAGTCCTACAAGACTAAACCCTCCCTTCTGCCACTTCAGATATCAATTGCAAATTCAGGTTATTACCTGCACTTCTGATTGGCTATAAATTAGTGATTTGGACAACCCTTTCCTTGGGTTTCACTGATTTGCTAGAGCTACTCATAAAACTCAAATACTTTACTTACTAGATCACTAGTCCATCATTAAAGGATATAACTCAGGGACTGCCAAATGAAAGGAGATGCATAGGACAAGATATAGGAAATGGGCACAGAGCTTCCATGCACTCCCCAATGCACCATTCTTCCAAAATCTCTACATATTTACCAATGTGGAAGCTTTTAGAACCCGGTCATTTTAGATCGTAATGGAGAATCTGTTACATAGACACAACTGATTAAATCATTGCCACGTCAATTGATTCTGCCTCTAGAGCGTGTCCCATTCCAAAAGGTTAGAAGATGGGACTGAAAGTTCCAATCCTCTAATCATATAGTTGAGTCTCCTGGCAACCTGCCCCCATACTTAGGTGAAGTTCAAAAGTCACTCATTAACATAACAAGAGACAGGTTTGTAACTCATCACTTATTAAATTCCAAGAGTTTTAGAAACTGTACTGAATAAACTAAAAGAAAAAAAAAGAAAAAAAAAGGAAAAGAGTTTTAGGAACTCTGTACCAGAAATTCAGACTAAGACCAAGTATATATTTCTTATTATAAATCACAATATCATATCTCTAAATTATACTCTTTGTTGAGTCCTTTGTTTACATAAGTACTGTCCTCTTAGATTAGTGTTTCTATTATATTGGTTAATTTTTTTCATTTTCTTTCCTATGTTTTGTACCTAGCCATGTCTTGAGTAACAGGCTTATCACCCTTGTCTGAATTCAGCTATAGGAGCATGAATAGGCTTTATAATTTTTTATAAGCCTCAGTTATCATCTGTAGTAGCATGATAAACATGTTTTAAGGTTTGTTATGGGCACTGACCTTACAACAAGAACATTCTCTGAGTAGTTCCCTGCTTCAAACCAGAATACACAAAGAACAATACTTGGTAAATAGGGATCAGTAAAAACTCTAATAAAGGTCAAGATAATATGAAATGATGTTTATCAAATTTGTTGCAAGCACATAGTGGAAATTCAATAAATGTTCAAATCCCAGAACTATTCACTTGTCAATTAGCTTTGCCATTAGCTTAGCTGAGATTAAGTGATTTAAATCTCTTTCACTGCACAGGGAATAACAACACATCCTCACTGAGCGTTACAAGACATATGGAAGGTAATAGCAATGGTAGGGCTCACAAGAAAGGTGCTAGGTAGGGCATAAAGGTGTCCTACTAAGTATATATTTGTTACTCTTGTGCTATCTATAAATATACAGATGATGTGCATTACAATGTCAAGTGTCATTTCCACTTCTAGTATTCATGATTTATGCATTTCTCATATTTCAAAAGATTATTAACAGTTTCTTTTAAATCAATAGAGCTTTGACTTAATTTCGGAATGTTGGCTTTAGAAGTTTCACAATGTTCTAATTGTCTTAGGGCCATGGTAGAATTTCAACAAGCCCTCTGGAGGGTAGAAAGTAGCATAACCACATACCATGGGCTTTGTTCAAGATGAGTTATTAACAAAGTTCTGGAAAATGTTCTTCTTGGTCCTCCAGTTACCCTTATATCCTTAAATACCTTACTGACATATCAAGCTATAAATGGTTCTTCAGAAGTTTTGTATTCATTGTAGGTTGAAAAAGAGATTGTCGCAATTGTGAAAAATTACAGGCTCTTTATAGATTCTGGGACATGATAGAAAAAGTGACATAATGTAAAGAGTCTGAGCTTTGCCACCAGACCAAATAGCACTGGAATACTGGTTTTTCCATCATCTACTGCATAATGTGGAAAACCACTTAATTTTTTGAGCCTCTTTGTCTTTATCTGTAGAATAAGAATAAATAGTAACTGAATTTCAGGTTTGTTATCAAATTACATGGAATGAAAGTGATTACAATATTTTACTGCTTTGTATTTAAAAATACCTGTCAGTTGAGGTCAAGTGGCCCAAATTATAAAGAAAAGAGGGTTTACAGAGAAGGGAATGATGGAATTATAGGAAATATTATGGAGAGTAATGAGGAATAGTGTTAAGTGGTATAAAAATTAGGGTAATGCCAGCCTGCTATTAGAGATAAGCCCCCAGAAATCTTAGTGGTTCACCATAATAAAATTCAACTTCTTGCTCATTTGATAACCCAAAGAGCAAGTTCAATAGGTGGTCTTTCACATGGTGATTTAGAGATCCAGTTTCCCTTCATCTCATTGTCCCACCATCTTTCAGAGCATCTGAGTTTTTTATTTCTACCTGTGCACAGGAAAGAATGAGGATGTTATGGGAGGTCTTTATAGGCCAGGTCTGAAAAGAACACTCATTTCCAGACATTTCAATGACTTCTGTCATATGGTTGCACTAAACAGAGTCACTAAAATACAATCTACCTCTGTGACCAGGAAAAAAGTGAAATAGGTATGGTAAGCAGTTAATTTCTGCCAAAAATGGTAAAAACTGCTCAGCATGGATATTTGGTGTAAAGAAAAAAGTACCCACATCAATTATGTAAATTAGCAAGTTTTGAAAAAACTGCTAGTTATGGGTTCTTAAGAGAAAGGTCGTTTGATGAGAGACACAAAATGAGATCGACAGGGACACAGAACTTGAAATGGTGTGCATTCTTTGAATGGTAACCAGGAATCCAGAAGAAATCTGATCAACTAGAATTTAATATCTCATTCAAAGCTTTGATTATATTAACATTATAATAAAAGAGTTCATACATGCAAGTAAAAATAAAGGATTCACAAGGCCTAATGTTACTTAGTTCCACCTGAGAAGACTTCTGGATAGAAAGATAAGGATTTAGGAAGAGCTTATTCCACAAATTAAAAAAAAATAAAAAGATGTGTCATAATGAAGAAAATTGAAACTCAAGTTTTAAAGGCTATTAAAGGTTCAGTGATTATAATGCCTCAGGGAATTTTTTGTTACTGCTGACTTTGACCATAGTAAATCCTCAGTGAATGACATATAGCTGTGTATTCACTTTGTTTTTGTCTGGTGTGTTCTGACGTAGCTGTTGGATGGAAATTTCCTACAGCAAGTGTCTTGACCTAGTAGACGTATACTCGGTCTCTCCCTTGCTCAGAGCAGTCTAGGCAGTCTGTCTCTTGGATTGCTTTTCCTACCTTAAGTTTCCTAGAAGTTTAAGCCACCTCAAGAGTAACACATTTACAAAATGAGAAGAAAGTTACTGCCACGGTCTCTTTCTTAGCTGACTTCTTATGCAGAGTTTTACTTTTCTTTTAATATTACAGAAGAGACCAGGGTGGACAGTAAACAATATACTATTACCAAATGGACCCACCCTTGTGCTCCGGGGTCCCCAACTCCATGCCAGGTTCGCCTAGGCTGTCACCAGGGAAAGACTTCTCTCAATGCCAAAGTTTGGTAAAAAGGAAAGGGATTATTTATTTAAAGAGTTATACAAACTTAAGAATAATGACTTAATGCCTTCATTGAGATTCCAAAGTCCTTTAGAGTACCCACAAATGCACAGTCCTTCCTTCCCCCTCTGCCCAGTCTGGGGTACCGTATCTAAGAAAAAAAAATAGAAGTCCATGCTTCTTCTCTGCCCAAGCTGCGTGGTCCCAAAAAGACACTGCATGGTTGCTGTGCCTGGGTTTAAATCCCAGTGCCAATCTTCCTCTGCTGCTTTCTGACTCCTCCCAAAATTGGCCACAGCTACCAGCATTCCCGTATTTTTCCTGCTTTTCTGGACTACTATAGTAGGTCCCGACAGGTGTGGCCATGTGGTGTGGAGCCAATCATCTCCAAGCTCTTACGCAGGCTGTGTAACCAGGGGGAGTTGCCTTCCAGTTACATCATGGGTTGAAGTCACTCCCATCCCCCTGGCTCAAAAGCAAGGCTGCAGCTGTTTAACATATCTATGAAACCAGTTAAAGGTTATAGATATGTTAAAGGGCCCTTCTAGAGGTTAGCTGCAAAGTTGTTGGTATTCAAAACAACTCTGGAGGGTCCTGCTCTATGCATCCATCCCCCAGCTCAAATTTGTGAGGTGAGGACATCATATATATATATATATATATATATATATATATATATATATATATTTAATATTTCCTGGACACAAGGTTCTAGATCCCATTACAAATCCCTATTTGCCCCCCCTTCATGGCTGCACCCTGCTACATTAAACACTAGAGGTTCAGGGGGCATTGATTGGTTCTCTTATTTTGTTTTTTATTCCCATGGTTATTTTGTTCATATTTAATGACAATGTCACATTGTGCTAGGTAGGAAGCACCCAGGTTTGATCCAACTCTCACTAGATTTCAAACAAAGAATTAGAGGAAGATTACATTTGGCAGGAGTAGTCCCCTTCCTTAGTATTCAAATTGTCTCACCATAGTGCCCCAAATGAAACATCTCATTTTCTTCATTATTTTTAGTCTCCAACATCTCTCTTCTGCCTCTTTCAGTGTGTGTGTGTGTGTGTGTGTGTGTGTGTGTATAAAATCACAAAATATATATAATCATAATTATATATAAGCACAATCATATATTTTATGTAATATATAATATATATGTAATAACAATTATGTAATATATAATGCATATATTTTATATATGTGGTTGTGACTATATAATATATAATATATAATATGTACTATACATAATATATAATTGTAATATGTGTGTGCATATATATAATCTCCTTACCCAAGAATATTTTTACATTGCTGAGAGAGAGAGAGAGAGAGAGAGAGAGATTGCGCACAAGCGCACATCAGTTGGTTGCCTCCCATAGGCACCCTGACTGGGGATCAAACCTGCAACTTTTGGTGTCTGGGATGATGGTCCAACCAACTGAGCCATACTGGCTAGGGCACCTCTTTCAATTTTAATATCAAAGAAGTTTACACTTTTGCCCAAAAAATTAAAAACTCAGAAATGAGCTCAAGTAAGGCAGGGACAAATATAGAAGAGTTCCTGGATGGAGAAAGCTTTGGAATTCACAGATAGTCTACATCAGCAAACTACAGCCTGTGAGCCAAATCCATTGTGCTTTGTGGTTTTTGCAGCTGTGAACACAACCACACCCATATTTGTGTATCATCCATAGTGGCTTTCCTGCTATAAGGAAAGCGTTGAGCAATTTTGACACAGACCGAATGCGGACACTAAAATATTCCACTTTGGAAAAAATGTTGCCAACCTCTGACCTAGATTGTCATTGATTGAACTGAATAATCCAGGGATAGAAGCTTTCATGGCAGAGATGCAAATACAAACATGTTATGAATAGTAAACAGCAAGTAGACTATGAATTAATTTAAATAAACAATAAAAATACAAAACTGCATGTGCATATGTGTGTGTATATATGTACATTTATATGTTTGTATTTCCTTCACTTATACAATATATGCATACATATGCACATGTATTCATGTATATTTGTATATGTATATACATAAAATATATATTCATATATGTTTATATATTCATACATGACACAAACATCTGCTCTTTGAAACTAGTGATCTTATGTTTTACTCTTTGTAAAATCCTTTTCAGTACTTAAAGCAAGTCTAAGGACATAGAAACTAACAACATTGCTGGCTAACCAAATGCTTTCAACTTCAAATAACTTTGTGACTCCCACGTCTCTATCTCTGGGCATTTCTCTCTGTTCTCAGTTTGGGCCAATACTGACTGTTTTAAAATGGAAATTCCTAGAGGAAGTTCATTTATCCCTGCTCAGTTAATGAATACAGGATGTTCTCTATTCTTCTTCAGGGTCACTAAACTGGAACTCGTCTTGAGAATGAAATGTACTTTAATGAAAGCTTAAATCTAACAAGAATGTTTGCCACTTTTCATATTTTTCTTGTGGCCAGGCTTCATTGATAATGAGACTAAGGTCATGGGCTTGGTCCCCTTGTGGACCACTTCACTCTGGTCTATTCTAAGCTTAAAACACATTATGAAGCTTCTACAATGTGCCAGGCACTGTGCAAATCATTAAGATTATAAAATTGAAAAAGGCACAGCTACATTCTTCAAGGCTCCCAGAGCCTGGCAAAAGACTGAATGAATCTGGTGCATAAATGACTGGGTCTGCAAGTAATGTTATATGAGATGTAGACAAATTGCTAAAAATATTAAAAAAGAAGAGAGTTGGAAAGAGTATGAAAACTGTTATAAAATAGCCTGTATTTGCAGTGTGCCTCAAAGGTATATATTACTTTTTTTAGATGGGGCAATGAAGGCAGGGAGCTTTGTAGGTGAAGAACAAAACACAGAGCTGAAAAAATAGGTGATGTATTCTGTAAACTGCACCAGATTCTAATTGGCTCAGAATACAGGGTATACTTATGGAAGTAGGGATATTAAATGTTTACAAAAGGCCTGGAAAGTTGAAGATGGGGGCTTTATTTGGTAAACCAAGAAGACTCCTGTGGGGGGCGGTTAAGCTGTAAATAATTTAGCAGAAGCTAAGAAGAGCAGTCTGGCAGTTTGAATGCAATCAACTGGAGTTTGAAAAGGCAAGAGGTGAAAGGCAGGGTAGAATGAAAAGTTAATGAACTATTGCAACAGTCCTGGAGAGTACACGAACACTGAGATGCTGGTAGTAGAAATGGAAAAGGAGATCTGAGCAACAATGCTGAGGCCAAACCTACAAGACTTGGATTATAATTTGCATGTTAATAAGTAGAAAACAGAGAATAAAAATAACCTTGTTTTCAAACATGGAATATTTATTTAATTTTTTTTAAAAAAGATGTTCTAGTATATGAAAAATAAAGAAGTCAAAGCAAAAGCTTTGTGGAGATGTTTTGGAAATTGGGTGAATTCCATATTAGGCATGTTGATTTTAAGGTGAAGGTAAACTCTCCAACTAAGTTATTTGACAAGTCTGGAATAGAGAGAGAGATTAAGGATGAACAAACAGACCTGAAAATCTCTTACATAAAAGTTATTTGTGTGTTACAGGCCACTGAGTTAAAGTGATGAGACAAAAGAATCCCGGCTCATGCATATGTTTGAAAAAAAAAGTAATCTGGGGGAAAAAATAGTGAAGAGTCCAAAGAAATATATGAATTACTAGGGTAGTTCTGTATCCAGGCTAGAAAGTCACATGTCAGGAAATTTTACAACAAATAACCATAAAGATCCTTAAAACTATGATAAAACTTTCCCTTGTGAAACATGCAGCCAAGAAAACTTAGTAAACAATAGTAAGATCAATTTGTAGACGTACTTAACAAAAATGTGAAAATGTCACCCTAAGGACTAGCCAGCAGCTAAGGAATTTCGGGAGCATCAAGTACATTCTTTCTAAGTGTTCTTGTTTTGTTTCAAGAGAACATATTTGGGTCAGTCTAATTCAATTAAGTCAATGGAAGAAACTCACCCAGTCATAAGCAGTTGTTTGCTCACCCTCTGTGGAGGAAGACTGTTAACTAACACGGGCGGGCAGCAGGAAGCCTTTGGAAGAGAGACCAGAAGACTGGAAAGTGTCCATGTATGTCTGGCAGTCTCTGGGCAGAGGGGGTTTTCACAGCTGCTGACATGCATATTCTCTCCTCCTTACCAGCCTTATCCCACTTAGGCACCTCAAATTATCCTACTTTTGTGATTTCTGCCATTAAGAGCATAGGGCTAACTCCTCATGTTGAATCTCATGCCCATCATGTAATGTTTTGATGACAAATTGGCTGTTCATGTAGCCTGTGGACTAGAGGAGTGAATGTGCTGATGAAAACTATTCATCAGTTCATTTGGCATAATATATTAGTAAATTGGCATTCTGATTTATATAGACTATTAATCTCTGCATATGTTGACAAATTTGAGTGTCTGGATCTGCCTTCATGAGAACCAGACATGAAAACTAATATACTACCCTCTGTTTTCCTTAGATTCATCTCATCTCTCCACTTAGCTGCAACTCAGTCTTCATAGATTTATGTCCTACTGCTGCTGGGCTCCTGGCATTATTTTGGTTATTCAATGCTGTTTAAAAAACCACCCCAAAACTTTAGTGGCTTAAAACGATTTATTATTTCTCACAAATCTACAATCTGGCTGGACTTGGTTTGGCAGTTCTACACCACATGGCACCTAATAGGATTGGCAGTCCAGGACTGCTTCTTCATCCACATATCTGGGATGGTTAAAACCATGAGGGATTAGATGAATATCACCCTCCTCTCCATATGACCTCCCTGCATGTCTGGGCTGGGATTCCTCAGAGTTCAGTCTTAGTGGTGCTAAGCATCTTGCATACAAACTGGCTTCCAAGAGAGAGGAAGTAGAAGCTGGTAGTTATTTTAAAAGCTAGGAGAACCTGGCATAACATCTTTTTTGTTGCATTTTATTTGTGAAAGCAGGTTCAATCAGATTCAAGGGGAGGGGAAATAGACTCCATGTTTCATGTGAGTAATGACTGCTTGTATAGCCTGAGAAGGAATTGATGGCTGTCATCTCACACATACAGGGCAACAGGCACATGATAGACCCTCAATAAATGTTGAAGAAATAGAAATAAATGAATGGGTTGCAACAAAGGAACTCCTCTACTGGGAAAAAGGTCAAATAGCCTTTCCTTGAATTTATATTTGTGTAAAGGAGCTTGATTTAGGTATTAAATAGAGCTGAAAATCTAGTTTTTCTAGATAACACTGTTTGCTTAGGCTATTTGTTAAAAAAAAACATCAAGAGATAAACTCACAGAATAACTCTGCAAATAAAATGTTAATATTAAAATAGATAATATATTGATATTTCTAAGTGCTAGGGATTATTATGTATTTTATATTTCATAATTATAAAATCCTACTTCATGGATGAGAAAATCAAAGCAAAAAACTGTGCATCCTATCTAAATCATATTCCATAATAAAGTACAGAGACTACATTCAAACCTAAATCTTAACCACTATGCTGGCCCACCTCTCCTGCTGAAAAGAAATAATAGGTTTCACCTTGGAAAAATGTTTTGCTTTTCACTCATCCTCATCATATTTCTATCCTTGCCTTCTATCGGGTGTCTCTAGTAAAAGTAGAATTTTGATTATTATGTAACTGTGAAAATGAAAAATTGTCTTCACATGGTGCTTTCAGATATGCGTGAGTTCATGCTTACTAACTACAACTATCTATATAACTGAGAGTATTTGAATTGGAAATAAGACCCCCTTAGCTGATTAACATGTCAGCCCTCAACGCACCCATCTTGGAGAGCAGTGAAGGAAGACTAGAGCATTTTAATGAGCAAAAGTTAGGATTTTGGTAGTAAAATATGTTTGCCATACAGTTTTTATTAATACTTTTTATTTAAAACTTCAGATGCTCATTTTTGCAAACAACACATAGGAAACCTAGAAGGAATTATACCCAGAAACTCCCTAGGAAGATTTTGATTTGTTGAGCACTTCTTCTTCAATTCTAAACTTAGTTCATAATTATAAAAGTAGTTATTTTAACATATTCAGTCAACATATTCTAACTATTTTACTAGATTTCTTATTTACACATATAAGAATATTTTGGGAAATGGATATCTAGATTTGGTCATCATGGATTTTAACTTTATAACATAAGTTTTAATCATGAATCCTGACTTCTCTCTAATGGGTTAGTTAAATTTGAGCATATGAGTAAGTATCTCAAAAAATGTTACTCATCTATAAAATGAACAAAACTATACTTACCTCACTGTGCATTGGGGAAGATTAAAAAAGAAAATTTATTTAAATACCTATTTCTATGTCTGGCATATAGCATGAGTACTTTATAAATTTACATTTCCTTAATTTAAATTCTAATTGTTACCTATAAAATTACTTAATAATAAAATGTTTTAAGATATAAATATTTTTAAAGTTTTTATATTAGACTTTTTTAAATTTTCATAGCTGATTATAATGAAGGTAAAACCTTATTTTATATAGGATTTTTCCATTTAAAATATGATATGTTTCCTGGAATTTTTGCAACATACATTTAAAAATCAATTGACAGTGACCAGAGGGGAGTAGAGAGGAGGATAACGGGGAAAAGAAGGGCAAGGGTGAAGTCAAGGAACATGTATAAAGGACCTGTGGACAAGGACAATGGTGAGGGGGGCTTGAATGTGGGAGAGGGTGGGCAGGGCATGGGAGAATAATAGGGGAAAAATGGGGACAACTGTAATTGAACAATATTTTAAAATAAATAGTCAGTATTCCTATTTCCAGGTGAAAAATACAGAGGCCACTGAGATGTAGTTATTCACCCAGAATTCAGGTCTTTCTCTAGAACTCAACCACATATAATAAACTCAACAGACATAGCCTTTAAGGTACTTTGAAAGGGAAACCTTTATGATATGTGTTACTGAGAAATTTTACCAAATAAGCTGGTTATTGAATTTTACTTAGCTCAACCCTCGAGCCACTGGTTTATCATCCTTCTCCAAATAATAAAATTTTCAAAAATTTCTCTACTCAACTGTCTCCACTGCCCCCTTTTTATTTCTTTCTCATTTTGCTAACCTGGTCTTATCCCCACCCACCACAGTAACAAACCTCTGACATAAAAAATTTAATTTCCAGTTCTTCTAGTCCAGGAGGACTTTCCTCATTTTTCTTTGTTTTTTTTTTCTATTGAAATTAACACAAATGATCACCCACTCTTTTCAACTTTCTCCTTGTGCTTGCTTTCTGACTGCTCTTTCCCTGCTGTGATTTATCTTTCCACCAAAGGATGTATAGGTGGTTGCGGTGGCTTCTTCTTCTTTCTTATTATACTCACTTCTTTGTGGAATTCATCCATCATTGTTTCTACTCTGACTCATTTTAGTGACACAAACATCTACAGCTTTAGTCCAAACCTTCTTATGTAGCTTCATATCAATAGTTCCAACTGTTTCTTGTCCACCTCCACCAGGATGGCCGACTGGAAGGGGATTTAAAATCTATTCAGAAACTTTTAGTGACTTTACAAAGGCAGTGTACATGAGGCCTAGGGAGTTGTTAGCATGTGTGAACAGCATAGAGGAGAATTACCTATTTTTACTGGGAAATAAATTACATAAAGGCAATAGTTGGTGATAAACTTGCCAAGGTACTTGGATGGAGATTATGATGTCACTAAAGATTTTGGACTTGTTTCTGCAGGAATCTGATAGAAACTTTCCTTGTTTCCTTCCTTCCTACTTTTAACCTGAATCTTTGATTTTAAATCTGTTAAGATATCTATATATATGGTGGTACCCCTAAATAAGAATGAGTCTATAAGCCCTTCTTTTAAAAAAATTAATTATGTCCCAAATTCCAATTCTAAATTATTTAGCATTATACCATATTCACCAAGTATCCTAGTCTTCTCAACTCAGAGTTTCTTGTCTTTTTTCTGCCTTTGTCCTTGTATCAGATATGCTTACTTTGCCTCTAGCATTGGCCTTGGCTCTGACACTCTCAGGTGCAAATTGTTGTTAGGACATTAGATCATACTTTGTTGCCCTCAGTGTTTGTGGGAATGATTATTTACATTTCCCTAATTCCTGTGAGCAAATGCCTTTTGGGTTGTCTGAATCTGACAAACCAAAGCATTTTGCTGAACTAAAAATGTTCTGTTTCCCACATAAGTGAGCACAGTATCTCATGAAAATCACCTCTTGAATAAGACCAGAGAACATTACATTTATAAATCTACCAGGTATCTAGTTGACGATGTGTGTTGTGCACATTCTGGTGTCAGCCTCTATGAGACTATGATTTTGCCTAGACCTCAGTATCACCTCATTCAGATGCAAACAGAAATTCTGTAATGAGAGAACTAATTTTCAAGGAAATCTGTGATCCAGAGGTATCAGGGAAAGAGCAAAATCGAAGGTTATTGCTGATTCCAAACCTGGCCCTTTCTCCCAGTTGTTTGAGTCCAGTGTTAATCTGCACTAAGAAACTAGGACTTTAAGCCTCATTACCCATTCAGGCAAATTTTTCACCTGGCTATCATCCATTTGAAGACCTGGCATGCCTTTTTTGAATGAGATATTTTGATTTGGGCAAATTAAATATCTGAAAGATTTAAATAAAACAAATTAGTTTCACCTACTTTTTTCAATGTTACTGGAGTATTGGAGAAAACGGTGAAATGACAGATCTATTTCTGCCTTTTGCAAAATGCATCTCTGTATGCAGGCCATTCTGATTATCCTCCTGATGAGTTAACCCTGTAGGTTACTGAGCTGTCTTTTAAAAAGTGAACAAGAGCAGTTCCTGCCTGTTGTCACCCTCATATCAACTCTTTCTATTAATAGAAAAGTTACTATTTTAACAAGTACTTTTTAAACAACAAATATCAGGAAATGGACCAGTACTGAGTTCCTACCATATAGCTGTCACTATGCCAGGCTTGGGGAAAGATGCCCTGCTGAAAAAGCGAGTTTCTGACCAGAACACAATCATAAATATCATTGTGACCTAATAAAATATAGAATCCACCAGCTTAAATCCAAGGCCGAAAGAAGCTGATGTTTAACAGAGTTACAGCAGGTGCTGTGCTAAGCACTTGGGAAAGGATGATGTCTCGGCTCTGCATAGGGGCAATGAACCATCTCCATGAAGAGCAGTATTTGAGCTGGTCTAAGAAGACCATATGGAATCACAAGGCTAGAAAGAAAGGCCCAGAAGCATGAAAGGACCTGCCATATTGAGAAATTTCCTCTCTGTAACCAGAATATCACTCAGTGAGGGAAGCAGTTAGTAATGAAGCTGCAAAGGTGGATCCCAGACCAATATTTTTTCAGTAGTTGAAGCGTATCATGGACTTACTAATTAAGCAAAACAACTCTGATATTTTAACTGACAGAATCCTGACTATGGCTAATGTCATTGGTGCTCAGAGAAAACAAAAACATCATTTCATTTGATTTTCTATTCCCAAAGGAAGAATATATGTGTTGTGAGACCAAGCATTGTACTGAATTAAAGCCTAACAGGACATGCACATATTTTGCTGGCCTCATTTCTGATTTGAAATCCAGAGTAACTTGAGAAATTATAATAGTTACTATTTGTGGTGCTTTATATACACTTTTTAGAAACTATTTCCAAAAGTGGTAGTAATGATGTTAGGTATCATTTATTGAAGAGTTATTATGTATCAGGTATGTTATATTATTCTCCATGAATACTAACAATACTTGGTGATTAAATATTATTATCCCAGTTTACAGAGGAGAAAACAAAGTAAACACTTAGGAAGTTTAAAAATAATGCTCAAGGCACACTGTTATTTTGTGACAAAGCTATAATTTAAACCAGAGTGGCTGTGTTGCTGATCTCTTTCCATGACAACGTGCTGCCTAAGGGAACCAGTGATGCTGATTGGTTTAGATGTTCAGGTTGCTAAATTATAAGCTATAAATGTCAGGGCTTTCTAAATTTTTAATTTTTTCGAGGAAATTCTTGCAAATTCTTGAAAATATGCTATTTATGACTTTGCCTTCTACAGCACAGTTTTGAACATAAAAACTGTTTTTTCCCCATAAACTCTCAGGAACCTTTCAATAGTCAAATATGTCAAACAATGGCCACTATTTTTTGACATCTTTGAAGAATTCAGCATTCATTACTATATTTTCCTTCTTGAAAAATCTACCTTTCCTTAGCCTCGGTCATACCCTGATATCATGATTCCCTCCAAACTTCCTTCACTGCTTTTTCTCATGATTATCTATTGAAGTTTCTTTTCTTCTATTTTTCATTAAGGGCCAATGCCCCCCCAATCATCTTCATATCCCTCTTCTCTCATTAATCTACACACTCTCCTTGTTTAATTTTACAGTCTCACAGTTTCAATCCTCTACCCCGGGTTAGGCTGAATAGTGGCCACCCAAACATGGCTACATAATAGTTCCTAGAACCTGTTAATATGTTACCTTAATGAGCAAACATGAGTTTTTTATGAGTGAATTCAAGATCTTGATTTGGAAAAATCATTCTGGATTATCTGAGTGGGCACAGCATAATTGTAACAGTCTCACGAAAGGCAGGAGGTTCAGAGAGAGGTAAGAAGTAAGGATGGGATCAGAGATCAGAAAATAGAGTGGATGCTGTGCTACAGTGTTTGAAGTCAGAAAGAAACCCAGAAGCTAAGGAATGTAGGGGGCCTCTAGAAGCTGGAAAAGAGAAAATGGATTCTCCTTTAGATCCTTCAGAAGAAACGCAGGTCTGCCAACACCTTGATTTTAGTTCAGTGACACTGGTTTCAAACTTCTGACTTCCAGAACTTATAAATAACAAATTCATGTTCTTTTAATCCACTAAATTTGTGGTGATTTATTGCAGTAGCAATAGGAAACTAATTGGACAAAGAATTTCCAAGTCTATTGAGTTCAGTCTATGAAATCTCTCTTGAACTCTAAATTACGTATAAAACCACTTGTTAATCATCTCAACTCAAACATTTCAGTAATATATAGCCACACTGACTCCAACCACCATTACCACCCACCAAATGAATTAGCAAGAAGCCTTAGGAATCATCTTTGACACCTCTTCTTTGCCAATACTCAGAACCGAGATATGACTCAAAAGGTCTTGATCTACCACAGCGCACACACACACACATGACAGATTTAGCTGCATCTTTGCATCATAGGATATATCATAATTTCAGCATAACATTTATTTAAAACTTGTCTTACCATTTATCAACCAAATGTTAAAATGTCTTGATAAAGCATTACATAGAGTCTGTAGCTATAAGACATATAAATTGTGCTGAACTTTGTAGTAGAGGATGGCTTCAGTAGGGGAAAACAAAAGATATACAGACCAAATGTGGAGAAAAAGAAAATAAAGAGTGGTACAAATAATTTTCTAGGAGCCCAACCTATCACATGGTGCTTAAAGGAATTTTGATTCAGGAAATGTCAGTCAAATCTTACAACACACTTTATCTCATCCCTAGAGAATTGTTTTAATTTGTAATGGCACGTGTTTCTTTGAGTGATGGTGGATCAACTGGTCTCATTCAGAGGAGAATGGCTGGAAAGGGTAAGAATGAAATCATAGAATTTTTATATGAGCAATGGGAGAAAAAATAAAAAATAAAGATTTAGCAAGCCTAAATTGTTAAAGTGCTGACATAGTATGAACTCAAAGGTTCAAACCAAAACCCAAACCTGAAGATGCATTTGTCTTACTTGAAAAAAGAATTACCAATAATAATTTAATGGTAAGTTAATTATCAAGTTGAATGGCATCTCAAAAAATGGGAAGCCTGGTATTATTATTATTAGCAATTGAGAATAAGCTGGAGAAAAAAAACAAGCTGAGTAACCAATAGATATCAAAGCTATAGAAAGGAAATACCATGTACTGGGAACAAATGGACTATGATAAAGATAAATCAAATAAAGTAGTCGGGCCTGACCTCATTTGGGCAAGTGTGTGAGTAGTTTTAAGTGTGTGAGTAGTAACCACACTGAGTAGTTACATAAAAAGAGGCCTAAGGAACCTAAGCAAATACAAACAAAAAAGTTAATCAGGTCATATTTATTATGGAACACTTAAGGTTCTCCAAGGTACATACCATCCAATATGAGGTCAGAGTGCAAAATTAGAAATCCATGAAAAAATCACCATAAATTAGTAGGCAGAAACTATACTGAAGGAAGTTAAATTTTAAAAACTGATAATATATTTATCAGACATGAAATAAAATAATTATGCTTACCATGATTTAATAAATGAAAGAAGGTTCAAAATATGAGGGAAAAATCTGTTACTAAGTAGATAAGAATACTTGAAAAAGTACCTAATGGAATTTCTAGAAATAAAAACCAAAGTCTTTGAAATTTTAAAACATTAATGGATTCTTTAAATATTACATTAGCACAGCTGAAGATAGGTTTAATAAACTGAAAATTAAAGAACATACTTGCAATCAGTCACAGAAAAATAAAGCAAGGAAAATAAAAATAATATTAAGAAGTACAGATAATATAATGATAAGCTTTAAAATGTGTAATTTTCAGAAAGAAAAAATAAAAAGGGAGTTATCTATTTAACTATATAATGGCTGAAAATTTCAGAATTTATGGAAAGTAAAAATCTGCGGGTTTAGGAAGCACAATATGTTTTACATAACACAAATACAAGATCCACACTTAGGCATGTTATAGTGAAACTACAGAATGTCGTTTAAAAAGAAAATTTTCAGAGTTGAAAGAAAGAAAATGTACTGCATTTGTTTTCTATTGCTGTGTATCAAATAACCACAGACTTTGTGGTTTACGAAAATCCACATTAGTTCACAGTTTCCATGCTTAGGGTTCTGGGTATAGCACCACTAAACCCTTTCCTCAGGTCTCAGAAGGATGCAATTAAGGTGTCAGCCTGGCGGTTATCTTATCTGAATCCTGAGGCCTTCCTTCAGGCTCATGCATGTTGTGGATAGATTTCCTTGCAGTTTGTAGGACAGACCCTCAGCATGTAGAGGCCTGCCCTAAATGTATACCCTTCACAACATGGCTTTTCTTCCTTTAAAGCTAACAGAAGAACATCTCTTTATTCAGGAAGTTCCTAGTACATTCTCTGTGGATCTTCACCTCATTAAATTTCTCTCACACAGGATAATCTCCCTTTTATTTACCTTAATATTAACATATTTAACATGTTAATCATATTTGCAAAATCCCTTCAACTTTGCCATATAACCTAATCACCAGAGCATTACCCATCATATTTACAGAACCTGCTCAACTCAAAGAAAGGAAATCACACAGGATTTGTACAACAGGGTAGAAACTGGAGGCCATCTTACAATTCTGTCTGCCACACAGGGATTTTTCTGGACTAGAATTACAATTATATTGTAGTAGCTACCCCAACAAAACCACAGAAGCAATAGTTTATAAAATACTATTTCCAAATAATGACAGAAAATAACTTTAAATATGTTTATCAGGAGAAAACTATGAGTTTTATTTCAATAATTTTTGTGAAAGTGACATAAGAATTGTATTTTGAGATGGAAATTAAATACTGAAGGAAGAATGAAAACACTAGAAGCAAAAGTGAGCAATAAAATTATAAAATATATGAATAAATCTAAAACACTGTCACACTGTCGACTAGACAATAACATTTAAAACAAGTAGGAGATTATTAGAATAAAATCTAAAGATATCTTAATTTCTCTTCCTGACAGTTTGTTATTACTATATAAAAATGCAACCAATTTCTGAATAACAATTTTGTATCCTTCAACTTTACTAAATTCATTAGTTTTAATAGTTTTTTTGTGGAATCTTTAGAGTTTTCTATATGTAGTAGCATGTCCATGAATAATGAGTTTTACTTTTTTTTATTGTGGGTAATTTATTTGACTAATTGCTGTAGCTAAGACTCCAAGACTACATTAAATAAAAGTGGTTGGAGTGGGCATCCTTGCCTTGTTCCTGATATTAGAGAAACAGTTTCAGCTTTTTATCATTATGATGTTATACTTATATTTGTCATATTTGGCCTTTGTTATGTTGAGTCATGTTTCCTCCCAATTTTACCAAGCCTTTTTATTATAAATGGATGTTGAGTTTTCTCAAATGCCTTCTACATCTATTGATATGATCATATGATTTTTCTTCTTCATTTTGTTTATGTAGTATAGCATATTGAATGATTTGCAGATATTAAACCAACCTCACAACCCAGAAATAAATCATCCCTTATCATGTTGTATGATTTTTTAATGTATTGCTGAATTTGGTTAAAGCAGTAACTTCTTAAAGAGAAAAGTGGCTTTGGAATCCTCTGAACCTATGAGGCCTTGATAATACATGGATAAGGGGACTTTCTTCCAATGGAACCACACAAAAGATCCTAAGATCAAATAAGTTTGGGAACTTAGTTTCTCTATTATAGTAATTCTCAGAACTGTTAGTGAGATAATGGACATTATAAATCCCTAAGAAGTAGAATACATATAACATGCTGTGCTTCCCCAAATCACTTACATATGTATTCTATTTTTGTGTGTGTGTGTTTATGTCACTGGTTTATTGTGCCATTAAACATTTGACAGAGACCAGTCAGAAACCCCAGTGAGTTGTCATTGAAAATGCACTGACATAACTATGAGATAAAACTGGACAAGGAAATCATGTCGTTGAAAGTGAAAGCCCAAGAAAACATAATTCTCCTGAGGAAGCTCCCCATGAACAAAGGCCATTTTTTGCACTGTGCAGTTTTTATTCACTGGTGGACTATAAGGAGAAAACTCAGTTTTCCTTCTGTGCCTGGAAAAGCCCAGTTCTTCTCTACTGTGTTTCTCATGTCATTGAGTCCCCTTTGTTACACAAACAGAAAAGTTCACTCTTGTTATTTCTGGTCACCAAGTGCATGGAGGTTTTTCACCACAATAAGCAATTCCTATGTCACCAGCTTGGTGTCTTATGACTTAATTCAATTGTAATACTGTTTACCAGGAAATAGCATCAGATCCCACAGGTTAAGGGCCCAGTCTCACAAGACTCTCCCCTCAACTCCGTGCACACACACACTTCAGGGGCCAGCTGCAAGCCCAGGTTGTCACCTGTGTTTCTGACCAAACATCTGTAGATTAAAAGTTCTGATGACCTCCTCCTTAAGTTCAATTAATTTGCTTAGAGAACTTCACAGAAGTCAGAAAAACACATTCTTATGTTTACCAGTTTATTGAGGAGTCTGATAAAGCATACAGATGAACAGTCAAATGAAGAGAGATGTAGAGTAAGGTCTGGAAGGGTCCTGAGTGCAGGAGCTTCTGCCCCGTGGAGTTGGGGCATGCCACTCTCCCAGTGTGGATTTGATTGCCAGCCTGGAAGCCCCCTGAGCCCCATAGTACTGGAATTTTACTGAGGTTTTCGTACATAGGCATGCTTATCTCCATTTCCAGCCCTTCTCTCCTTTCTGGAGGATGAGGAGTAGGGCTGAAGATTACAGGCTTGGTCTGTCTGGCTACCAACCCCTATCCAAAATTCATCCAAAAGCCCACTGAAAGTCACTCATGCAGAGTCACTCAAATGGAAAAAAAAAATTGCTCCTAGTATTCTTATTACTTAAAAATGTACAAAGGTTTTAGGAGCTTTATACTGAGAACTGGGCACAGAAACCAGCATACATATTTTCTATTATCTCACAGTCTCTGGCAATTGACATCTTACAGCCAAATGATACATAAGTCAAAAGATACTGGCAAATTACTAGAATGCCATGCAGTCATTAATAATCATTCCAGTCCATCATTGCATCATAGGCAATTTTCTCCCAGGACAAGATCACTCAGGTTTGTGGGCTTCCATTCAATCTTGTCAGGTTCCAAAAGCAGTAATGGTCTTGGCAAACACATGGCTTTACCCTTTCAGGTATCTGATATAATTGAGCTAAGTGATAATATCATCTCTTGCTCTGACCTTCTTTTGAGATGTTAATGTAATATTGGATTTCCCTTTTTACATAACTCATTCATTTATTACTTAATTCATAGTCACTATTCCATTTTCTCTTCATTTATACCCAAATTCTTCCACCTTTGAACATGTTGTTAGGTTCAGCGGCTGGGCTGGTCTAGATTCAGGCAGCAATACTAGTCTAGTAAGAGCTTCCTCTTTAGTCCATCCTCTTCACATGGGGTAAGGTTACCCAGGTATAGGATTAATGAGATATCTTTACCGCCAGACAATGTAGCTGCATTTGTCAGTAGCCCCAATTTTGTCAGATGGGGTGAAGGCACATTCTGCTCCATGAGGCCATTAAAAATTTCATCTGATATAAGCTTAAAAACATAAGGTTCTTACTTATCTATCAACCCTGCTTCCAACTACTATAGTTGCAGCCCTGGTCCTGTGACCACAGCATGCAGTAGAGAAAAAAATTGAGGTGATGTGGGAAAGAAAGAAAAAAAGTATAGTACTTATGCCTTGGGCAACTAGATAGACATATCAGCATTTTTCCTCGATGTTTCTCCCCCAGACCCATCATTAGAACAGACAAGTCTCCCCCGTAGAGGCACCACTTTTATCCCATTTGTGTTGAGTGTGAGCACTTTCTTATGAAGGGGTGCAAGCCAGACCTTTAACACCTTTTTTTCCTCCCATTTTAGAAAACCAATATTTCAATTTTCAATGTCAATTCTCTGTGAAACTACTTCTCTGAACAGGACCTTTCTCTGCCCATTGTTGGACACTATGGGCTATAAAATGTGTTCCTTGACCTAGAGAATGATACCCAGTGACCTAAATTGGTTCACTCTCTTCTGTTCTGTTTCTTGTATGCCACTGGGTAAGCAGAGCCTAGTCCAGAGTCAGTGTCTGTTCCTGTCAGGACACATGTGTAGCTTCCAGGGCTACCAGCATCAGTATCACTTGCCAACTGTGATCAGAGTCTTCCCATAAGAGAATCTGCTGTATAGCCTTCTCAGTATTTGTCTGTTTTGCTGGCAAACAGAGCAGTTTTATTAGTGTTTTTTTACATCAGAGGGTGTAAGAGGATTATGTCTAGAGTTAGGCCAATTCTGTTTTATTGAAATAGCCCCATATTCATTCATTTTGTGTACCCAAGTGACCATCTCAAAGGAGCACAGGGGAATAACTGCTTGTTAATTCCAATCACCTTTTACACCTGGAAAAGAATTCTTCCAGGAAACATGAATGTGTCCTACTTTAATATATACACTTCAAGTTTCCACAGGGCTGTGCCCCACACGGGCATTCCTTTAATAGTGCAGGTTTCTGTCTCCTTTTTATTTTACTTCATGGCCAAGCCACTGCCCATTGCCTATGGTTCAGAAAAAGCTACAACATAAGGACATTTTCAACTGTTCAGCTCTTCCATCATGGCTAGGAAAAAGCTTGCAATTTTGCACACCAGGCTGATCTGTTTTTACCTTGTTAACCAGAGTCTTTCCATCCACTGGTTTGAATGCAGCAGCTTTACAAAAAGGATGTTGTTCCTTTACTGTGAAACTGCTGTTTACAACAAAGAAGCTCTTTGCTGGTCAGACAAGAGCTGTGTTGTAGGGCACTGTCCAACCAACAATAGAACCAGCTGCTCCTCATATAGGTACAGAGTCAGTCCCAGGGGAAAGAGGTCCTATGCTCATGAGTATCTGCTCCTTGCATTCCCCAGGCAGTACAATCCTATACAAATCATTTCTATGTCATTGTGGAACTCTTCTGGGCATTGCCATCCCCATTAGAACCTTTCTATGACATCATGCTAGACATTATGGGTAATTCAGGTTTTAAGATCATTTTACGTCCTTTAGTCATCAGGGTGGCTTCAATTAATGTCAGATAGCAAGGTAGTAAACGCCCCTCAAATGGAAATTCTGTAGTCTAATCTCCGTATGCATCACTGGGAGGCATTCACATCTTTGTTATAAACCCCAGTCTATAGTCTACATAAGGCTGTCTCACAGAGAACTGGCCCCTACCAGCATTCAAGTTTCTATGACACACTGTGGACTCTGGTGATCTAACAGATTCCCATTAAGCATTTTCAATTGGTATTGCTTAAAGGGGGGATTTACATGCACTCTGTTTTACAATAGTAAGTAGTGGAAATATTCCCCAATCAGATAGTTTTCATCCCCATAATACAGTCAATTAAAAGAGGTACAACCACATCACATAAAGCCTGTTCAAACATATCAAATCTCCTACAAATTTTTACTATAATTCCATTAACTGTTATGTTTCTAACTATAGTCTCTATTAGGACTTCATCTATAGGTTTTGGTTTTATAATGCTGAGGAGGAAAAAATGTTCCCAGTACAATATATCTAGTAAAGCACATAAAAGGAGAAACAACTTCTTTACACAAAGCCTTTTAGACATTTCAAATTTTATAATCCTATCAACCCTTACAATTTTGATCCTTCTAATTTTAGCTCATGTCAGGTCTTTACTAGTGGGTTTGGTACAAGCTTGTGGGACTCCTGTGCCAAGGAGTGCCAAGCTTCCCTTTTCCAAAAGTTGTCATTGTACCCACTCTTGTGCAAAAGGCTTTGGTGCCCCAGTGAGGGGTTGAGCCAAGAGACCCTGGCCCTTTTGTCAGTATTTAACCTGATTAATATGTGTGACCACAGCCACAAGCTTGAGCAATTGTTAATTAGATTTCTCATTGTAATCTCTGTTCTCAGGCCTTGAGTTTTTTTCCAAACCAGGAGAAATAGACTCAATTTGATTGGGCATTGTAATACAGGGGCCAGCAGGAGGTTCCTTTACCCTACCCAAACTTTGGCAATAAAAACTTTCTTTTCACCTCATCAGTTTCTGTTTTATCCATCCATTTCTTAATAACCATCTAAAGATTTCCAACCTGCCAAGTCCTGTGACTCCCCGCTTTCTGTTCCTCTCAATTTTTCCTCTACTGACATTTGCTTTAGCCACCTTATTCTTTAATAATGGTCTAAAAATGCCCACCCTGCTAAGCTCAGCCTCTGGATTCTTCCATCTGCCTTTCCCCATTCTCTTGTTAATTATTCTAATATTTTTTATTAGTGTCTGTAAGAATCATGAGGAAAAGCTAAGATAGCAAATTTGATCGTTTTTTAGATTATCCTTCTGTTTTGCAATAGTAAGGCTATATGGGGTACCAACGTGAAAGGGTCCTCCTTAGCCATAGCATTTACCATGACCTGGGTAATAGGCATGTTCAGTGGGTGAACATCCTGCTCATCATAAAGCAAGCTTCAAATGGCTTGTAGACAAAGTATATTAACTGCTTCATTGGGGCGATCCACTTGGCATTCATAGGGGGAAATGAACAGCACCCCTTCTTAGGGTAAACAGTGGCTTTTTCCAATCACTAGATGGCTATTTCCTCTGGGACAGCCTCCTGTGTGTCAAAATCACATAGAGCCATCTGTGATCATTTCATAGTGGCTTGGGTCCTGAATAATCCCAAATATTCACTTCTATTCTGCAGCATTCAAAACTGCAGAAAAATCTAAAAAATTAGTGGCTCTCAAAGTATATTCCAGTAAAAGTCGTTTAGGAAGCTGATGATACCAATCTACAAAATAAACCAGTGCTTCACATCATAATCTTCATTTCAATAGTTTCTTGGTTTTACCCTCCCCCCATATTTATTACCTTCTTGGTAACCAGAGGTCTTCGAGTTACTTTTTGTTGCCCTGCATAGTTTTTACCTTGGAGGCTGGTTTGGGGCATACAACTGAAACTCAGACACTGAAATCTGAGATCGATCTAGCATCAAGATCCACTGTAGCACTCTCTTTTACTTTTAGCTTGGTTATTACGCATAATAATAACAAAGCAATAGAATATTTTGCCTTTTTTATTAACTTGAATTTTCTTATTCATCCAGTGAACCACTTTCCAAGAGTCGGAAACATTTAGGAATTCCAATGATAACTTTTACCATTAGTAACTGGCAGCAGTACAGTTGTTGCTCAGTACAAATGGTGACAATGTGACCACACAGAAATCAAAGGTTCTTATCTGCCACCATTTTATCTTTTCTTTTCCCAAACCACATTTTTCTGTGAGCCAGTCTCAATCCAGCTAATCCCACTTCTGACACCAACTGTAAAGGAAAAACTTGGTTATTCTTCTGTGTAGGGAAACCCGTCATTATCTACCATGTTTCTCTTTCCTGTGAGTCTCCTTGGCTACTCACAATGATCACTTTATTTCTGACATTTCTGGTCACCAAATGTGGGGAGGTCTTTCCTAGCAATTCTCTATGACATTGGCTGGGTGTCCTATAATTTATTTCAGTTACTATCTATGGGTTGCCCAAAAAGTTCATTTTTTTCATGTAAAATGGCTCCAGTAGCACTTACTTGTCTTTAACTTCATTCTAAACAGTTTCTTAGATTTATTGTGAGAGCTGTCATATCAGCAGGCATTTAAAAACTTATTAAAATTGGTGAATTTTGTGTAGCCATTTTAATATTGAAGATGAAAGAAAATATGCAACATTTTGGGCATATTATGCTTTATTATTTCAAAAAAGGTAAAAATAACTGAAATGCAAAAAAAAAATTGTGCAGTGTATGGAGAAGGTGCTGTGACTGATCAAATGTGTCAAAAGTAGTTTGCAAACTTTTGTCCTGGAGATTTCTCACTGGACAATGCACCATAGTTGGACAGAATAGTTGAAGTTGATAGTGATCAAACCACAAGATTAATTGAGAACAATCAATGTTATACACATGGGAAATAGTCAACATACTCAAAATATTCAATTCAATAAAGTTATTTGTAAAAAATGAAAAACATGTCTTTTATTTTACAGAAAAAACTAAACAAACTTTTTGACTAACAGAATACATAGAAATAGCATTAGATCCCACAGGTTAAGGGCTCAGTCTCACAAGACTCTTTACCCCAGTTACGCACCCCCCCCACACACACATTTCAGAGGCCAGCTGCAAGCCCACGTTACCACTTTTGCTTCTGACCAACCAACTGTAGATCAAAGGTTCTGATGATCCCCCCCTTTTAAGTGTGATTAATTTTCTAGAGTAACTCACAGAACCCATGGAAACCCTTACTATATTTACCAGTTTATTAAATAATATAATAAAGAATACAGATGAACAGCCACATAAAGATATATGTAGGGTAAGGTCTTGGTGGTTCCTGAGTGCAGAAGTTTCTGTTCTCGTTGGAGTTGTGGTGCATCACCCTCCTGATATGGATGTGTTTACCAGCCTGGAAGCTCCCTAAACACCTTACTACTGGAATTTTATGGGAGCTTTCTCACATAGGCATGGTCAATTATTAATTCCATTTCTACCCCTTCTTCCCTTCCTGGAGGATAAGGGGTGGGGCTAAAAATTTCAAGCTTTTAATCATGGTAGGTTTTTCTGATTACCAGCCCCAAACCAGTAGATATTTAGGACCCATTCAGAGTCACCTCAATAGGAAAAAAAAAAATGTTTCTAGTGCTCTTATCACTGAAGAATTTACAAGGGCTTTTGAAGCCTTGTGTCAGGGATGGGGTCAAAGACAAATTTAGAACAGAGATGTTCCTAGAACATTTAGGAAATTGAAAGGGTTCAAGGAGCTCTATGTCAGAAACTCAGGGCAGCTATATCTATCTATCTATCATTTATCTATCATCTATCTATCTATCTATAATTAGATGTATATCTATAATCTCTCTATATATATATATTTCACATGGGCCTTCCATGAATATAAAAACTGTTTAACTAATTACATATTCATAGTTTGTTCAAGTCAATAAATATTTAAATGGTAAAACAACTGTTGCTTTATAATATTTATTTCTTCTTCTTCATATTGAAATAATTGTCTGTTAATTGACTTCTCACTCAATCAAACATTTATGTCCCATATGGCCCTCTCCTCTGGCGAGGATTTTGGTAAACTGATCACTGCTAATGATGGGTTAGCATGAACTTTTTTTCTTATGAGCAAAATATTTTCATTCTCATGTGGGCCTTCAGAGAACAATGCTTTAACTTGCCTATCAAGGTTGCTCAGATCTCAGCTCTCTAACTGGATTGATAATATGAAGATGTTAACATCAGACCTACCCCATTTTAAGTCTTTATAAAATATTTCTTATTTCTATTTATCTTACCAGGTTAATTAACTTAGAAACAATTTAGACCTCTATTCTTCCATCTATAAAAAAGTGTTAGTAACAAATCCCTGAGGGTTGATCTGATGATTATATGAGATATATAAAATCTCCCAGTGTGGTGTCTACCACAGAAGTTACTCTTTTCTCTCTGTTCAGAGCTTTCACTTAACTTAGCTGCAGTTAATGAGTAGTCTTACAATTAGCCTATGATCACATAATCTGTCTGAGAGAGAATATAGAAAAGGCAAGGCATGGTCTTGGAAAGTGACAAACTTTAGTTCAAATGCTATAGTTCTAGTGTTCCTGGAGTGGCCCTCAACAGATCACTATCCTCAAGAACTTTACCTGTAAAATAAGGATAATATAACTCACTATTCAAGATTTCCTAGAGATTAAATTCATATGTAAGTTTTATATATTTAATATACTTTATATACTATGTATGGATGAATATATGTAATATATGTTATATACACACAAATACATGTATATATGTCTGCATAAAGTATTTACTATGAAAGAATTATTATTATCATTGTTATTACTGAGTGTACTCGCAGAAATTACTTCACTTGGGTGTCTGTGTCTCTTGTGCCTATGACTTATTTTGACACTATTAACTGGAATGTCAGCCCCTGTGAACCACTTTCTAAAAAGGCACAAGTGCAACAAATACCCTTTTCTATCTAGTCTACCCAAATTTACATTTCCTCTAAGGCCATGACTCCCACTTTTCCTCTTGCAGCTCAAAAGCTAACATGGTGCAGAGCACACAGTGCACAGGAGGTGCCTGTGGCTGGCAGAAAGCAGCCCTGGGGTGTCTTTGGACTTAGGCTGCCTGTCTTGTATTGCATGACTGTGGACTGGTTACCCTTTTCCCTCAGTAGAGGGAGCTGATGGGCTGTGACCACTCTTTCCTCCTACTTTTCTTGTCCTGACGATCTCCTCCAGTAATGGTTATGTCCTTTCCTGGTGCCACATTTTGGAGAATAGGAAAGAGGCTAGCCCTCATTGCAGACAGAGGAACTGCTGTGTTCATGTTGCAGAGAGGGCTCCTAAAGGTTCACCAATCACACATGCCACCATTGTGCCTGCCATAACATGAAGACAGGCTTGCACAGGCATTGCTTATTTAAGACACTTAGAGAAAGTAAACAATCATGATAGAAATCATCAAAATTTATATAATTTACAGAGTTCTTGGATGTCTTCTTGCTTAAATATATCTCCTTTACCAGAACTGAATGCTGCCTAAAATTTTATCTTTAGAGTGTCAGTCCTTTCATTTAAAATAGGTGGCATGCAAGTTCCCGGGTGGGTGCAGATGGGGAAGAAATGGTATAATACAATTTGTACTTGCTAGTGTTCTAAGCATGTTAGTTATTAAAATTTCTTTGAGATTATAGATAGACCTAAAAATCAGAACACTGATTTTGAATGAACAGATTGAGGGGGCAGAGAAAGTGTGGCAAGCGGATCATGGCCATACCACCTTGGATGTAAGTCAGATGAGCTAGAATGCTAAGAGGAAAAATGCCAGGGATCAGTAAGTTCTAGTTATAAAAACTGGCCTTGGAGGGAACAGAAAGTAAGGTGGAGATGGCTCCATGGTTTGTAGTTACTAGGAAATTGGAAGGGAGGGCAACCATGAAAAAAAGCCACTAGTAGATGAACTGGAGTTCTCTGGCCACTGCAGGATGATTGCATTGGGTTGGCCAAAAAGTCCCTTACATTTTTTTTCATACAATGGCTCAGTGCTTAGTAGTACTTAGTTGTCTTTAACTTATTCAAAACAATTGTTTTAGATTGTATTGTGACAGATGTCATATCAGCATGCATTAAAAAATAACTTACCAATATTGAAGAAATTTTGTGCAGCCATTTTAATATTGAAGAGGGAAGAAGATATGCAACATTTTGGGCATATTATGCTTTATTATTTCAAGAAAGGTAAAAATACAACTGAAATGCAATACAAGAAAAGATTTTTGCATTTTATAGAAGGTGCTGTGAATGATCAAATATGTCAAAAGTGTTTTGCGAAGTTTCTTGGTACTATTGATGTTTTGGCCAAATAACTGTTTTTGTGGGGCTATCTTATACATCAGAAAATGTTTAGCAGCATCCTTGGCCTCTATCAACTAGAAGCCAATAGTGGCAAATAGCCAAAATACTCAAAATAACCCAATCAATGGTGTTATTAGTGAAAATGAAAACAAACATGTCTTTTATTTTATTGAAAAAAACATAACGAACTTTTTTGCCAACCTAATACTACCCTCCCTCAGAACTGTGACCTTTCCAGGACCTTGTAATGTATACCAGTTTTAACATCTGTACTATGTTTATATACCTTCCTCAAACTTCAGGAACCACAAAAAATACCAAAAAGAGGGAGTCATGAAAATTCATACAAGGTGTCCACACACAACTTTCTCTGATCAGAAGTCAGATATCAATATTATTGGGGTGGCCAAAATATTTGTTCAGTTCTTAAGTACCATATTTTGCCATGTATAGTGCACACTTTTTTGCTCAAATTTTTGAGGGAAAAATAAGGATGCGCATTATACATGGGTATAATGATTACATACTATGGCTACAATAATGGGTATAATAACCCCATGTATAATGCACACAAAAATGTGGGCACACATTATACATGGTGAAATATAGTAAAAAGACATTTTTTACTTCTACCAAAAACTTTATTGAAAAATGTATTCACCATTTTGTTCAACTACCTTTTGCCATCTTCCAGGCAATTTCATATTTCATCTTCCCTAAACTTTTCATCTTTTTGAGCAAAGAACTGTTCCAGGTGCTTTCTGTAGTCTTCCAGGGAATTGACATATTTTCTATTAAGAGAACTTTGTAAAGACTAAAATAAATGGAAATCCAAAGGCGCAAGGTCTAGTGAATACAGCAGATGAATCAGAGCTTCCCAGCCAAGCTGTAAATTTTTGGCCTGGTCCTCAGACAACCATGTGGTCTTGCATTATGCTGATGGAAGATTATGCATTTTCAGTTGACTAATTCCAGATGCTTTTCATTGAGTTCTATTTTCAGTAGGTCTAATTGAGAGGAGTACTTGCTGGAATTAATAGTTTGTTTTTCCAGCAGGAGTTCATAATAGAGGACTCCCTTCCAACCCCACCATATGCACAACATCACCTTCTTTGGACAAAGATCAGAATTTGGTGTAGTGCTTGGTGGTTCATTTCACTTGCCTCAGGAACTCTTCCGTTCCACATAATTGTAAATTATGCACTTTTCATAGCCAGTCACAATTTGTTTTAAAAGCAGAATATTTTCATTACATTTCAATAGAGAATTACATGCAGAAATATGGTCATGAAGGTTTTCTTCACTTGTCTGATGTGGAACCCCAAACATTGAAGTGATTAACATAACCATACGGGTACAAATGATTTTCAGTGCTTCATTTGGGTATTTTGAGTACAACAGCTACCTCCTGCATGGTATAACATTGATCTTAGTTAATGTCTCAATTTGATAGCTATCAGCTTCAACTGCTCTATCTGACCATGGAGCATCATCCAGCAAGAAATATCCAGCACAAAAATTTGTGAACTACTTTTGACATGTTCAATCAGTGACAGCAACTTCTCCACAAAATGCACATTTTCTCATTTCAGTTGCATTTTTACCTTTTTTTAAATAATAAAGCATAATATGCTGAAAATGCTGTTTATTTTCTTCCATTTTCAATGTTAAAATGGCTATAAAAATTCACTAATTTTTAAAAGGTTTTGGGGGGTATTTTTTTCCATTAGCATTTAGTCCCCTTAAATCCCCATCCCCCCCTGCAATCATCCATGTTGTCCATGTCCATGAGCCCTTTCTCCTTTTTGTTCAGTCCCTCTACCCTCTAAGCTCCCCTGCCTTAGCTGTAATCCTGCTCTCTTTGCATGAGTCTGTCTCTATTTTTCTTGTTAGTTCAGTTTGTTCATTAGATTCCACATATGAGTGAAATCGTATGGTACTTGTCTTTCTCTCACTGGCTTATTTCCCTTAGCATAATGTGCTCTAGGTCCATCCATACTGTTTCAAAGGGTAAATATTTCTTCTTTTTTATGGCTGAGTAATATTCATTGTGTAAAGTTCCCATACTTATTTTATCCACCCATCTACTGATGGACACTTGGGGTGCTTCCATATCTTTGCAATTGTAAATAATGCTGCAATGAAAATAGAGGTGCTTATGTTCTTTCAAATAGTGTTTTGGGTTCCTTCAGATATACTCCCAGATGTGGGATCATTGGGTCAAAAAGCAAATCCATTTTTAATTTTTTGAGGTATCTCCATACTGTTTTCCACAGTGGCTACACATGTCTGCATTCCCATCAACCTTGAAAAAGGGTTCCCCTGTCTCCGCAACCTCACCAGCACTTGTTTGTTGATTTATTGATAATCGCCATTCTAGGTACATTCCCTCTATTCCCACTTTGCAGACAGGTGTGAGGTGATATCTTATTGTTAATTTGCATTTCTCTGATGATTAGTGATGGTGAGCACTTTTCATATGTCTACTGGCCATAATGTATGTTCTCTTTGGAAGCATATCTATTTATGTCCTTTACTGATTTTTAATCAGGTTGTTTGGGCTTTGTTTGGTTTTGAGTTTTGTAAGTTCTTTATAACTTAGAGGGACATTAATGCCTTATCAGATGTATTGGCAAAAATGTTCTCCTATTCTGTGGGCTGTCTTTTTATTTTGTTGAAGATTTCCTTTCCTGTGCAAAAATTTTTAGTTTGATGTAGTCCCATTTGTTTATATTTTGTTTTGTTTCCCTTGCCTGGGAGATATATCTGACACAATTGCTATAAGAAACGTCTGAGATTTTGGTGCATATATTTTCTTCTATGATTTTTTTGGTTTTGAGCCTAACATTTAAATCTTTACTCAATTTGAATTTATTCTCATGTGTGGTGTAAGAAGGTGGTCTAGTTTCATTTTTCTGAATCTATTTTTCCAATTTTCCTAACACCATTTATGGAATAAACTGTTTAGTCCATTGTATATGCTTGCTCCCTCTGTTGAATATTAATTGACTATAACGGTGTGGATTTACTTCTAGGCTCTCTATTCTGTTCCCTTGATCTATATGTCTGTTTTTGTGACAGTATCATGCTGTTTTGATTGCTATGGCCTTAGAGTACAGCTTGATATTAGGTAGCACGATTCTTCCAACTTTGTTCTTCTTTCTTAGGATTGCTGTTGCTATGTGGTTCCATATAAATTTTTGAAATATTTGTTCTAGTTCTTTGAAATACAACATTGGAATCTTGATAGGAATAGCATTAAATCTGTAGATTGCTTTGGGTAGTATGGACATTTAAATGATGTTAATTTTTCCTGTCTATGAGCACAGTATGTGCTTCCACTTATTTGCATCTTCTTCAATTTCTTTCTTTAGTGTCTTATAGTTTTTTGAGTACAGGTCTGTTACATCCTTGGTTAGGTTTATTCCTAGGTATTTTATTCTTTTTGAAGCAATTGTGAATGGGATTGTTTTCTTAATTTCTCTTTCTGTTGGCTTGTTATTGGCATGTAAAAAATGCAACTGATTTCTGGGTGTTAATTTTGTATCCTGCTACTTTGCTGAATTCATTTATCAGTTCTAGTAGTTACTTGGTGGAATCTTTGGGGTCTCTGTACAATATCTTGTCATCCACAAATAAAGATGGTTTTGGTTCTTCTTTTCCAATTTGGATGCCTTTTATTTCTGCTTTTTGTCAGTTCACTGTAGCTGTGTCTTGCAATACTATGTTGACAAAGAGAAGTGAAATGGACATCCCTGTCTTATTCCCAATCTTAAGGCAAACACTGGTAGGTATTGCCCATTGGTAAGATGCTGGTTGTGGGTTTGTCATATGCGGCCCTTATTATATTTAGGTATGTTCCCTCAACTCCCACTGCTGAGAATTTTTATCATAAATGGTACTGGATTTTATCAAATGCCTTTTCTGCACCTATTGACATGAATATGTGGTTTTTATCCTTCACTTTGTATATGTGATGAATCACATTTATTGATTTGCAAATGTTGTTCTAACCCTGCACTCCCATAATAAACCACACTATATCATGGTGTATGATCTTTTTGTTGCATTGCTGTATTTGGTTTGTTTTATTTTGTTGAGGATGTTGTGTCAATGTTGATCAGAGAAATTGGTCTATCATTTTCTCTTTTTTGTAGTGTTTTTATCTTATTTTAGAATTAGGATAATTCTGGCTTTGTAAAATGAGCTTGGGAGCTTTTCTTCCTCTTGAATTTTTTTGAAAGAGTATGAAAAGGAGAGGTGTTAGTTTCCCTTAAAATGTTTGATAAAATTCACCTGTGAAGCCATCTGGTGCAGTGTTTTGTTTGTTGTGATTATTTTGATTACTCCTTCAATTTCACTAGGTGAATCTGTCTATTCAGATTCTCTGATTCTTCCAGATTTAGTTTTGTAAGAATTGTATGTTTCTAGAAATGTATCTATTTCATCCAGGTTGTCCAGTTGGTTAGCATATAGTTCTTCATAATATTTTCTTACAATCCTTTGTATTTCTTTGGTGTCAGTTGTTATCTGCTCTTTCTGATTTCCTTCTATCCTCTCTCAATTTTATTCAGTTCATCAATTTTATTGATGAATCTGCTTAAGTGTTTGTCAATCTTGTCTATCTTTTCAAAGAACCAGAACTTGGATTCATTTATCTTTTGTATCAATTTTTAAGACACTATTTTGTTTATATCCTCTCCAAACTTTATTATTTTTCTTCCTTTTACTCATTTGGGGCTTTATTTGTTGTTCATTTCCAGTTCAAATGTAAAATTAGAATATTTAGTTGAACTTGTTTTTTGTTTTTTGTTTTCTTTTTGAGAAAATCTGATAAGGCTCTGAATTTCTCTCTTAGGACTGCTTTTCCTGTGTCCCATAGATTTTTGGATTGTTGTGTTCTCATTTTCATCTGTTGTAGGGTATCTTTTGATTTCTTCCTTGATCTTGCTGCTTAATCATTCATTATTTAATAACACATTATTTAGCTTCCATGTCTTTGTGTGTTTTCCATTGTTTTTCTGTGATTAATTTCTAGTTTCATAGCATTGTGGTCAGAGAAGATGCTTGATATGATTTCAATCTTCTTAAATGTATTGAGACTTGTTTGTATCCTAACATGTGGCCTACCCTAAAGAACATTCTATGTGCACTTGAAGAGTATGTATATTCTGCTGCTGCGGGGTGAAATGCTCTGAAGATATCAATTAAATTCATTTGATCTAGTGTGTCATTTAAGGCTGCTATCTTGTTCATTTTCTTTCTGGATGATTTATCCATTGAAGTCAATGGGTGTTAAAATCCCCTACTATCACTGTATTTTGTTGACCTCTCCCTTTATGTCCATCAAGATTTGCTTTGATGTTTAGGTCTTTCTATGTTGGGTGCATAAGTATTTACTATGGTTATACCTTCTTGTTAGATTGTTCCCTTTATCTTACATGGTGTCCTGATTTGTCTGTTACTATCACCTTGGTTTTAAAGTCTGTTTTGTCAGATATAAGCATTGCTACCCCAGCATTTTTTCTTTTCCATTTGCATTAAATATTTTTTCCTATCCCTTTACTTTTAGTCTATGTGTATCTTTTAATCTGAAATGGATCTCTTGGAGTCAGCATATATATGGTTCTTGTTTTCTTACCCATTCACCTACCCTGTGTATTTTGGATGGAGCATTTAAGCCATTTACTTTAAGGTGATTATTGATAGATTCATATTTAGTGTCATTTTATTGTTAGACTGTATTCCTCCTCCTCCTCTTCTCCTTCTCCTTCTCCTTCTTCTTCTTCTACCAAAATCTTTAACATTTGTTGCACTACTAGTTTGGTATTAACAAAGTCCTTTAGCTTTTTCTTGCCTGGAAAGCTCCTTATTTCTTTTTCAATTTTAAATGATAGCCTTGCTGGGAAAAGTAGCCTTACTTGTAGACCCTTTCTTTTCATCACCTTGAATATTTCATGCTACTCCCTTCTGGCCTGAAATGTTTCTGTTGAGAAATCAGATGACAGTCTAATTAGTGCTCCCTTGTATGTAACTACCTGTGTTTCTCTCACAGCTTTTAGGATTTTCTCCTTTTTCTTTAAGCCTTGTCATTTTAATTATGGTGTCTCTCAATGTAGGTCTCTTTGGGTACAACTTGTTTGGGACTCTCTGATCTCGGTGGATCTGTGTGTCTTTTTCCTTCACCAGATTAGGGAAGTTTTCAGTTATTATTTCTTCAAATAGGTCCTCAATCCTGTGCTGTTTCTCTTCTCCTTATAGTACTCCCATGATGCAGATGTTGCACTTCATGTTGTCCAAAATATTTCTTAGGCTGTCCTCATTTTTTTTTAATTATTTTTCCTTTTTGCTGCTCTGCCTGGGTGTTTTTTCTACCTTGTCTTCCATATCATTGATTCAATTCTCTGCTTCATCTAACCTATATTTTATTCCTTCCAGTGCATTATTTATTTTAGATATTGAATTTTTATTTCTCACTGGTCCCTTTTTAATGGTTCCTATGTTTTTTCATGCTGTTGATTATCCTTATAATCATTACTCTAAACTCTCTGATAAATTGCTTGCCTCCATTTCATCTAGTTCTCCTTCTGGAGATTTCTCTTGTTCTTTCATTTGGAGTGTTTATTTATCTTCCCATTTTGGCTACTCTGTATTCATTTCTATGTATTAAGTAGTTCTCCAAAGACTCTCATTCAGACCTTTGTCAGATGCTGCATGTAACTGGCCCTGGGCAACCTGTTTGGAGCTACTAGCAATCCACAGCTTGTGGTTCCCTCTGCTGGGCCTGGTTGTGTACATAAAGAACCAGGCTGTGTAGCAATGCCAGCTTGTACCAGCATCAGGCTTAGGGGAGGGTCAGCTGGAGTCTCAGATGTCCCAGAGATCCACCCAAGTTGTTAAATGTAATCAATGATATAGCTTCAAACTGTACTCAGCAGCTCCACAGGGTGGAATAGAGTAATTCCTGAAGGTGAGCCTATTGCTACCCCTCAAGTTGATGCCACTTTAAGGGGAGTTCTCTGACTGAGAAAGTTGGCCTCTGCAGAATGGGTAATGACCCAGCACAGGGATCCTGGATGCTATTCTGTCAGTTCTCACCCCAGTGCCACCAACCCCAGACTCTCCCCACACATCTCTAGTCCACTCTGCCCTCCCTCTACTGAAGATCAGGGTAAGTTGCTGCAAACAAAATTTTGTGAGTTGGTCCTTAAAGAGGCTCTCTGCATGTCCAGATGCCTCTCCTTGGCAGACAGAAATCCTGCTACTTTTCACAGCTGCATGTTGTTTGGGGCCCTTTCCCATCTTTGGTGCTATAGGCTAGAGAGCCCAACTTGGAGATTAAACCCCAAACTGCTTGGGGAAACCCCATGGCTGTTGAAATATACCTCTAGAACTTCAGCTGTTACCCATGGAAGCCCAGCCTGCACTCTTGAGCCTCCTCTACACTCCTTACTAGTCTTGCTGTGGTGAAGTGGTTTCTTCTCTTGTCCTTGGTTATAAGGCTTTTTTCAGTTAGTGTTTATTTTGTTATTCAGAATGATTTCTCTACAATTTAGTTGTAACTCTAGATTGGTCCTGGAAGGAGGTTAGTGTGGCTTCCAGTTACCTCTCTGCCATCTTGGGTCTCCGATGATAAGTTGTTGGTCGTTATTGTTTTTAAGCACACACTTATATAACAGCTGTCATGACACAATCTAACAAAATTGTTTTGAATGATGTTAAAGAAAACTAAATGCTACTAGAGCCATGTAATGAGAAAAAAAAAAAACCCTGAATGAATGTTTTGTCCATTCCAACAGCATTAAGGAAGAAAGACAATCTAGAATTTCTCCCATCTTGTGACAGTCAGTCTACTCCACTAGGGAAAGCCATGGAAGGAAATGAATATTCACCATTGTTGATAAAATATGGATGACAATAATAGGCTAAAAATATGCCATTAAGTTTGACTTTTTTGTTCCAAATTGGCTATGGATGAAAAAAATCCTCCTCCTTTCCCTCTCTCCAATCTTCCCAGCTACTTTCCTATGTCACTGTTAATTTACGCTTTGTAATGGAGACACACATCCCTAGAAATGGGGTAGGGGTTTGAGCTGTGCATGTGTGGCTGGAGACTTTGCCTCCTTGCCATACATGTTGTCCAGAAGAGGAACAAAGGCAAATGTGGCTAACACTGGCCCTCATTGGTTGGAAGGCTGGACACTCCCACTACCTTTTGGCACAATGGGTTTCTAGTGGAGGACTTTTGAAATGGAGCACACCAGAAAGCAAAGAAACAGTTGGTTCTTTCTCCTCCCCAGGTCAGGGAGCATGTCAATGGTCACCAACAGTCCTGCCAGCAGCAGCCAGTATGGGGCTGTGAGAGGAGGCCTAGGGGCACAGACTGTAAAAGATGCCTGGAGCTAGACCGCAACTTGAAACCAGCTAAGTCACCTACATTTATAATCATTTTAGGTGGGAAAAGAGGTTCATAGCAAAACCTTGAAATGAACTGGCAGAGGGTGGCAGGATGATTTTTCTTTGGGTGTCTTAGAGGGAATGGGTTTTGAGGCAGAAAGCTCCATTATTTCCAAAGACCTTGGTGATAATAGTCAGCATTGTGAACAGATTTTGTTCTTGTATTACATTCAGTTCTTGAGCCTATGTAGTAGCTGTAATGACAAATATTTGAAGAGCTATCTTTGATGACATACTTGGATTTTTCCTTTCCCCTTACTTTTGTTACCCTGATAGTTCAGGCAGAAACTTGCCATTAAAGAAAAGATTCTTTTCTTTTCCACTGAACTCCATCTTTGGATATTTGCCTGGTGGAAGGTGAATAGTAGCAGCCCCCACACTATTGGTTGGGTTCAGTAATGCTTTGGTTATAAATTATCAATCTCTAGGGATAACTTTGTGGGTAAACTTTTACTTTTTCTTGAGTAGACTGATTATTATGGTAGGTTATTAGATTAGTGATTAGACCACTTATAATAATGTACAACCATTTCTCACCTGCCTGGCCATTAATCTATTTGTCAGACAAAAATCTCTAGAGTCCCCTTCCATTCAATTATTTTATAATTTACTTAAGACTGTCCACTCTCAGTATTTCTAACACAGATAAACCTGCCCCAAATCATGACCCAGGGTCTTACTTCTTTCTATACTTTTTTTTTTGTAGATAAATCTATAGGTTTGTGTGTGTGTGTGTGTGTGTGTGTGTAAATTTTTTCTACTTCCACTTTCACACCAAAATCATTGGTTTATTTGCAGGGACCATTTAACTAAATATCTTTCTCTGTTCCCTGTTCCCAGCCTTTTGTCCCTGCCTTAAAAAGCAGGACAGTGTCTGCCCAAGGCTTAAACTGACACTTTTCTTTAGCAGAGGAAACTGGAGAGTCAGTTGTCTTACAATGTGATTACCTGTTAAAGCGTTAGGTGTTCCTTTTTTATTATAAGTGTTAATATCTTGCTACCTGCTACCTCCAAGGGACTATTAGATAATGGTTTCCTCAGTAATTGCTGTAGGGTTGATAGAATTTCATGGGAGATGAAAGTATTTACCTGACGATAAATCAATATCTTTACCAAAAAGGCTTCTTATAAATTCAACAAAGCGAAGGTGACTTCTAAAATTTTTTCTAATCTTTTCAAATCTTCTTTGCTCAAAACTAGCTTGATTTTTTAAAAGGCATAGAGGTATGCATATGAATATGTTTATGTGTGTGACTGTGTGATTATGTGTATGTGTGTGCAAGTGTAAGTGTATGTGCAGTGTGCATAAGTAAAGAATAATGTGTGTTTGTGAAAGTGTGAGTATATTTTCTGGCCCATAAATACTTGTCAAATATCCTGTTGCTCCCCTATGTTCTACACAGACATGAAACATTTTTTTCAAGTATTCTTACCTGCCAACCACCACCAATATACACATGCAAAGCGAATATTTGTCTTCCATGGATTGTTGGCCAAGGAAGGCCAGGGGTGAGTAGTGTTGGTATATGGCATCATAATGCAAGATCGTGCCATGAAACATCATAGAAGCCTTACTCTGTCTCTGAGCTGGACTGCCTATGACATAACATGAAATTAAAGAATATTATATGATCTTGTTTACCTGTCCTGGGTCCCATTTTTGAGACTAAAAAAAGGAAAATATAGCCTACAGTATATTTTCTACTCTTTGTATTATTCTTTAATACAGTTCTTCCCTTTTGAAGATGTTTATATGCTAATCTGGGCCCACTTTATCTGTTTGTCCCTTTAGTAGACTCCCTTTCTTCCAACTTCACTCTAATCCATTATGCCTGGGTCGACCACACAATAATGTATTGTTCTAAAATAGATCTAAGTGCCCTTTAAGCAACATAGAGGCTTTTATGCTTTAAATTTAAGAGTCTTCACAATTCAGTTCAGAGACCTCTCCTCCAGCTGTATCCATGGGGACATAAATGACCCTTAGCTTTGGCTGCCTCTTAGAGTCACTTGGTGTGCAGCCCAGAACAAGTGTATCAGGATATTGGCAAAAGACAGGGGGACCAAGCACCACTGTCTTCCAAGGGCTGAGGGTTATCCTGGTACACAGGATTTTTAGTGCTAAAATTGGGTAAGTCTTGGGCAAATTGATGAGTGATGGACCTGAGCCCTTCAACAAAATGTTTCCCTTTATTTCTGAGACTCACCAAAAGGGAGGCTTCCACGTTCTCTATGTTCAACCAGCATCTTGGCACCTTCATCAATTGAGTGTACTCTAAACTTCTACTTTCTCTGAGCCTCTTGCATATTTTTCATTTTCTTGTGACTTGGCTATCTTTCTACCTAGTTAACTGCAAGATTTCTCCACAGTTAATAACACCACATACATGCACTGAACTTTATATTTGAGGCCTCTGCTTTGCTGTCAAATTGCGTCCATAGGAGAGGTAAAAGCCCTGCTCTCCATCACCCACATACAGAATCAAAAAGCCCTTCACCCATACATAGGAGTTAAGCTTTCATCATTGAAAACTTCTTTATGAAATGAATTAACATTTCAGTTGAAGGATTTATACTTGACATCAACCTAATCTGTAGAGTTTTTACTATGAACAATTGATAAAATGTTTATCCTATACTTAAATGATTATACATTTATTCTGGTAGCTATTCCAATACATACATATCAAAAAGGCATATTTCAAAATGGCTTGCTTTCTTTATCATAGAAACTACTAGAAACACTTTTATTTAGTCCTCCTGAAAAACCTATTTCTAAATACTTTACTGCAAATACTTGCTATGTATGAATACATATTTCCGTGTTTGCTATCTGTTTGCATACAGTGGAGCAGAATACAGACTTTATGTGTATATATTTTTGTGTATGTTTTCTGCCCATTTTTCCTTCCTTTTTGCCTTTCCCAATTTAGTTTGCCAGAGTTTTCCACTAAATAGCTCAGCAAAAAGAAGGCACAAAACAAAACAAGAGAACAAAATAAATTTTCAATCATGAAGTTGAAAACTAGATATTTGAAACTCACAATGAAAAAGAGCATTTGAAGACTTTTTGAGACTGAAGAATCTAACACCTGAGGGGGCACTGAGGTCTTGCAATATGCAATTGGGGCAAAAAGGCAATGAAATTTAAATTATTACTGTTGGGGTAACTTCATTCACATTCATAGTGTTGTGAAATATTTTAGTTCTACAAATATGCATTATATAGGGAAAAAGAAGGGAGATATATATATATATATATAGATAGATAGATATCTATATCTATATATATATAGAGAGAGAGCAAATTTATTTTTTGTTTGTTTCTGGATAAAATCACAATGACTCTATCATATTACCAGTAAAAGCTTGATTAATATGCATTAACAATAAAAACAATAATGAGATATATAGAAAAAATATCTCTCCTATTTCTAGAGTGTTGAGAAGGTGAATTCTTATAACTTGCTCTGTTTTAGATTATTATAATGAAAATGACTTCCATGTGCTAAAGCTATTACCTTTTATATTTTCTTTAACCTTCAGAGTAATCTCATGACTTACTTATTTACATATTTTACAGAGAAGTAAACTCAAGCTCATGAAGGTTATGGAATTTGTCAGTGATTAAAGACTTAAGGATGTTGTAGAAGTCATACACAATCTCACATTCTTGGGCTCTGAGACTCCAGTTTTTTCCACCACAGCACATTATCTCTTCCTACCCTATTGAACTCACATTTTATAGCTCTGTCTTCTCTAGATCCAGTAACAGTGGATCCAATATTTCTGGTAATCCTGCTTGTAAAATGTTTGTTGGTTAAAAACAAGGTTGTGGGGAATTCTTTAATGGGGGACACACCCCTCCAGAAATGAGGGAGGGGTTTGAATTGTGCTAAACATGGAGGCCAGAAAAGGAGCAAAGGCAAACATGTCCAACACTGGCCTTCATTGGTTGGAAGGCTAGACACTCCCACTACCTTTTGGTATGCATAGGATTCTGGGGGAAGACTTTTAAAATGGGGCACACTGGGAAGAGAAGAGTCAGTTTGTTTTCTCTCCCTCTGTGTGGGGGGGGCATGTTAATGGTCATGAGTGGGCCTGCCAACAGTGGCCAGGACAGGCCCATGAATGGAGGCCTGCGAGCACAGACTCCAAAAGATGCCTGGAGCTAGACAGCAACTTGAGTCCAGCTAAACCACCTACATTTATGATCATTTTGGCTGGGAAATGAGGCTCTTGGCACAACTTTGAAAGGAGCTGGTAGAGGGTGACAGGGTGATTTTTCTTTGGGTGTCTTAGAGGTAACAGGCTTTGAGGCAGAAACAACATTATTTCCAAAGACCTTGGTGATAATAGTCAGCACTGTCAACAGATTTTGTTCTTGTGTTATTTGAACCTATGTAGTAGTTATAATGACAAATATTTAAGTTGCTATTTTTGATGTCATACTCTGACTTTTTCTTTCCCCTTACTTTTGTTACCCAGGTATTTCAGGCAGAAACTTGCCATTAAAGAAAAGATTCTTTTCTTTTCCACTGAACTCCATATTTGTATATTTGCCTGGTAAACAGTGAGCCATCAGATCCCCCCACGCCCACTGGTTGGTTTCAATAATTCCATGACAGTGAATAAAACACCTGTTGAATCCACAGGCAGAGGCAATACACAAAGCATGTAGAAAAGGCAAATCCATGTTCTTGCATAGTGTGAAATTTAATATCTCTTCTAGCGAAAATAAATCACTTTCAATCCATAAAAAAGAGATCTCATGTAATTGACCTGCCATGAGTTGCCAGTTAGGGCCTTGGGATATGAGACTAGATTATGATGTAACATTAAGTTTTGCTGCTAGCAAATGGAGTACTCAGCAATGGCAGTTACCTGATCAGCCTAGTGAGAAATTCATGTTTTTGAGGCTGTGTTTAACTTTCCTCACTGTCACCATAGCCACCTTTATTCATAAGTTCATTGAGCAAATGTGGAGTTGCAGAGCACAGAGGCTGAATATAGCAACAGAGGCAATTAGCTCACTCACATGACTGCTGAGTAATGTTAATCATTGGAAGCATCTATTAGAGGTACAAATATCCTTATATTCTGGACAACTTTGAGACATCTCTTATAAAAACCTTCTTGTTAATAAACTTTCAGTATTATTTTTTAAATTCTATGTCCCTGACCATCTCTCCAAACCATTGTTCACCACACCCATGGAAGTGACGTATATCCGTATGACAAGAATCTCTTCTTTCAAAGAAAGGGGACAATCATATTTAGCATTTACAATTTTCCCAGTAAAAGAATTACCATCTCTACCATAACCCTGGGGTATCTTTGAGTACGACTCCAAGAGTTAAAACTATTCACCTTTGGTTGATACCAACATAGTAAACTTAATCATCTATAAATAAGAGTTTTTGTTTCTTTCAGTAAGTTTATAATAGGAGGACTCTTGATAAAGTTATAGTTTGTTTAGAAAAAGTGATAGTACGGCCACAAGAGTGGACACACCAGAAATGTTAGTCACCTGATCATGCAACTTTGGGGGGCCTTTTAGAGCCAATTCTGTATATCTCATTTCCTATTGATGATGTCCTGCTGAGCACACCCAGCTTTGTGGCATACAAGTTTATGATAGAGGCTGAAGAGGTGAGGTGACTGATGACCCTTGTATAAGTCAGAGTTCAACCAGAGAAGGAGAACCAGTAGGACTTGTATATATAAACCCATGCATGTATACACATGTGCACATACACATACATGAATATACATGCATAGATATGTACACACACATATATGAAGTGGGAGAATAGAGGCTGAATGATACAAATATGTATGCACATATATATACATACAAACACACACACATATATAACACAAACACAAACATACTGCTTAGAGAAAGGCTAAGAAGAAGGTTTGTATAATTTACATGTGACATTAGTTACCGTCTCATTTTTTTCAGATATCAAGCATGCTTTTCTTTCTAGGGCTTTCTAATATGCAAGAGTAGGGTAAAGAGTCATGTTTTGCGATTGTGTTTGCTTTATATCTGGACATCATGTTCAGATGCAGAGTTTTCATCACGATAACGTTCAAGTAGAACTTTAATGTATTGTCTGAATGATTCAGTCTCAGGGGTGCCTTGATGAATAACTATGTCAAAGCTACCTCTTTGACATACCATTTTGATGGTCATTCCAGACCTGTTGCTTATTTAGTAACTACTCCTATCTTGTATTTTGTTCTCTGCCACCACAGGATACCATCAGTCCCATCACTACCAGAGAGCCCAGTTCAATGGCAACAATTTTGATCTATTCTTTTGCCTTATAGAGAAGTCTCTTCACTACAGAGCTTTACAAACAATCTAATGCATCCCTAACATGAGATTACTCAATGTGATAGTAAATAATTTTTTAATTACTATCTTTGTGGACATGTTTAAACAAAAGTGAGCGAGTGGCACTAGGTAAGTCCATGCCATCTTTTTAAGCTCTATTAGCCTTTCTGTGTTTTCTTCTTCAAGACTAAGTAATTTGGGGCATCTCAACTTCATTTAATACAAGCCACTCTTACATCTAGTTTTCCATAATCTCCTTCCTGGTATTTGTCAGTCTAAATTAGGAATAGTTTTTACCCTCCTGGATTTGAATCTCTCTTTGTTGCTCTGAGTCAAACTGGGATATTTCTGTAGTTACAGAAATGGTAAGGTGAGTATGAAGAGGATAGGTACCATATTCCTTTGCAAGATAACTGAATACATGGTCTTCAAATAAGATAGGAAGAGCCTCCTTAGTCCAGTGTGTGTGTTGGGGGGTGTGGTGAACGTATGTGACTGCTAGTGCTCTCTGGGTACATTCAGTAAAGTTTGGGGGTTCAGAATACTCAAAGTGAACTAAATCATCTCAAATAAAAATGTTAGAAATTTTTAAGGTTGAATTTTCCCCCAGTTAATACTCCAATATTTTCACTGAAGACCTGGAAAGGATCCAAATGCTGACTGTGTTGTTTCATCAAATCTCACCAGAAGCCTCTGAATTTGACTTTTAAATCTATATACCCAGCACCAAAGAGGAATAAAAGATTCTTTTGATAGGAGTCAGAAAATCTTGGTTCTTTGGCCAGGACTTGAACTAGGATTTTCTAACTTGCCTCTATCATTTTCTTGCTTTATGCTTTCCAGTTCAGTTGAAAGTAGCAGCCCTCCCACTGTCATTATATTCTTTGTACCTTTCAACACAGCCTACCCAAGCATGGCCTTTGTTTTTAATAGATATATCTTTCTCCAGACAAAAGACCATAATTTCACCATTAAGTTTTATAAATTACCAGTGTTCTAATCTCTACTGCCAACTAGACCACCTCTACTCACTGCCCAACAAGGTCAGATAAACAATCCCAATTACTGTTTTTCAGTGTCTCTTGTCTAAAACCATTCTGCCATCAATTATTATACCTTTCAAAGTTCTTAGCAGCCATAATCCCCTGCAGCTCTAGCTCTATTAGGCAGAAAGTGGTTTACTATAAGTATCTCACAGAATTTTTAGTAGTTCAGATGCTAAATGACAGAGGCAGGGAAAAATACTTTTTAGCAAAACAGTATTTTTAACAAAAATCTAGTACCTTCTTTTCTATGAGGACGTTCACAACACCTAATTGCCTCAAAGGATTCAGCCTCCATGCTCATGCTCTGTTCCTTCACATTATCACCTAACTCTTCCTAAGCCTTATGTGGTTCATTTGCTTGGTTGAATTTAGCTCACACACAGAAGACACGTTGAATATTTTGAGCTTTCTAGCATCTAAAGAGCAGGAATATACAGTGGAAAAAAAGAGTTGGCATAGAGTAACCTAATCTGCATGATCTAGGCAAAGTGTTTTGTAGGCAGAAGTCAATCATAGCTATATTAATATTAATAAATATTATTGAGTCAAACTGCACTCCTTTAAGAATTTTCCCAGTGCTTTAGACACCAAGTTAAATTAAATTTATGATTGTTCTATGTGCTATATTTTGTTAGTTTCCAATGCTTTTATATGTGCATCTCTAGTATTTTTCTTGCCACCCCTCATTTGACTAATACAAGTTCTTTAAGGACTATGTGGTGGAATTATTTTTATGCCCCATGAGATTCTCAAGGGTACATTTGGCAACGTGATAGAGGCAGCATAGCTATGATCTCAGTGATCTAAACTGAAATCCTGACACATCCATGTTAGTAAATGTGTCATCTTGAGTAAGTACTCACTTCTCTGATTTTAGATTTTGTTCTCTATACAGCAGAAACTTTTAAATAATTTTAAAGTAATCAGTATAGTTATAGGAATCACAAAATATTACATGATTAAGTGCTCTGCCAGAGAATGCACTGCTGAAGAATAAATTTTGTTTGCTTTAGACTTTATTTGTTTGCCCTTCTCCTTATATGAGAAATACCATCTTTTTTGTACAGAAATTGAAGATAGAATATTGCTTGGAATTATTAAGAGGTGCCACCCTGTACTGGTAGGTTTTGAATAAATAAAAAACTATTCAGTTATTTATACAAAGAAAAGTAACAACCCCCTTTGATTGATAAGAATTTTAAGAAAATGTACCATCCCCCTGAAAAAGGTAGTTATTAGGAAAAAAATTAAAAAGACTGTTTTTCCAGGTCTGAAATGTTGCAAACACATACATGAGTCCCGATCCAGTACTTTGAGGCTGGGGCTGAGTATATGAACTTAATTAGGTGATTATTAAGAGCTGTGATCCTGAGAAAGACGGCCCTTGTCCTGGGAGATGCAGGGGGTGAAGTGCCCTCGCTTAAAAACTACTGTGGTCTGCACAGAGATCTGAAGTCACAGAAGCACTGCCCAGGAGTTTCGCTGACATGACACATCAGACCCAATTAACACACCATGGCATCAAGAAATTGGCAACCTGGACTCAGTCATGCTAGAACTCTTTTAGACTGAAATTTTTTCTAGGATCTGGGATAATTAAGTAGAAAAGAAAGGAAATACTGATATTTCTGATATTAAACAGTTGAGAGACTAAAGAGTTTATTTGAAAAAATTAAAGACGATGTGCCGATACCCTCACATCATTCACACACATTTAGTATGCCTGTTATTTTTTTTTATTATTCCAGATTTTCTCCCAAAGTTTTCAATAAATATCTAGGCTTCAGATGTGCCATCCAAAATTGAGGGGTAGTGCTAAGTAATATTTTATAATTCTTCAATGTTCTGTTATGCTTTCTGGTTTTCATTTTTTCTTTTTTGGTGGGATTGAAGGTAAATTCACTTAAATCGAGAAAAGGCATTTATTTTGTAGTTCATTCCTTAACATCTTCCTAGCCCAAGCCTATGGTTATTTCTCTATGTATTACAGTTATTTGAAACATTTTAGAAATATCAGCAATGTAAAAACAGCATGGACTTTCAAGGCTGACTGTATTTTACCTCATACTATGCACAGCATCTAACACTTTTGGGTAATTGATGGGCTTTGGAAGTTTAAAAAAAGGTGGCTGGCTGTTTTTAGAGTCTTAATAGCAATATGTGGGAGCCTTCAAACCAAGGGACAGCATAAGACCTTAATAAATTTTATATGCTTCCCTTGCTGGTGTGACTCAGTGGATTGAGTGCTGAACTGTGAACCAAAGTGTCTCCAGTTCAATTCCCAGTCAGGGCACATGCCTGGGTTGTGGGCCAGGTCCCCAGTAGGGGGCACACAAGATCTAGCCACACACTGATGTTTCTTTCCCTCACTTTCTCTCTTCCTTCTCCTCTCTCTAAAAATAAATAAGTAAAATATTTTTAAAAATAAATTTTATAGACAAAATTAGGACATTGCCTCCTTCTCAGACTCAAAGAATTGTCTAGTGGATTGCATATATAGATAAGTCATTTATAAGTGTCTATTCAGTGATCTCTATCTTCCCGTGTGAACTCGTCACACCTACTCCTGGCACTGTTCATTAGGTATAAAAAAAAAGGCATTCTAAATGCATTTAGACACTACTATGAAGCCTTGATTACTTCTTTCCTAATAGAGTAAATTCTGTGAAGAAGGCCAGTAGCTGATTCAGAAAGCTACATTCGGGGACAATTAAAAACAACACATTTTCCACTAATGCAGCACATCATGATGGGAGTATCATACAGTGATGCCAAAATTCTGCCACAGTCAAACTATAGATGTAATTTGTATCCCTTGCCATGCCCTCTGATGCCTCCTTCTCTGGTTCCTTCCTCTAGTGTGACTCATTTTCTGACTAAGAATAATCACTCCTGTTTCTGCTTGGGCTTGTTACATGGCAGCTTTCTTCATTTCCATTCCCTGGTTTCAGAGTGACTCTGAACCAGGACCACACAGTGATTTCTATCATTTAGCTTGGCAATTAGAGCTAATAGTGCTAAAATCATTCCCTGGGTTCTGAGTTCTAAACGAGAATACTAACTCTACTTTTTTATACTTTTTAAAAAATTACTTATTTTTTATTGTTGTTGAAGCACAGTTGTCTTCACTTTCCCTCCACCCAACCCACCCCAACTCCCATCCTCAATCCTATCCCCCTTTGGCTTTGTCCATAGGTCCTTTACACATGTTCCTTGATGACCCTTTCCCTTCTTTCCCCCACTATCCCCCTCCCCCCTCCCCCCACCTCTGTGGTTACTGTCAGTTTGTTCTTTATTTCAGTGTCTCCGGTTATATGTTACTCATGTATTTGTTTTGTTGATTAGGTTCCACTTACAGGTGAGATCATATGGTATTTGTCTTTTACCACACCTGACTTATTTCACTTATCCTAATGCTCTCCAGTTCCATCCATGCTGTCATGAAGGGTAGGAGCTCCGTCTTTCTTTCTGCTGTGTAAGTATCTCATTGTGTAAATGTACCATAGTTTTTTAATCTCCCATATGTGACAATTAAGGGAAGTTATGATTAGAGGTAAGAATTAGCCAAAATGTGAAGTTTGTGAAAGACCCACAACATAGATACTCCTTTTGTTTTGTTTTTTTAGATTCCACATATATGTGGAATCTCTGTCTGACTTATTTGACTTAGCATATGCCCCTTCAGCTTTACCTATGTTGTCACAAATGGTAGGGTCCCCTTGTTTTGAAAGGCTGAATAATATTCCATCATACCACTTCTTTCTCCATTCATCAGTAAATGGACACTTAACACTGTTTCCGTGTCTTGACTGCTGTGAATAGCACTGCCATGAAAATGGGGGTGTAGATATCTTTTCAAGTTAGTGTTTTTGTTTCCTTTGGGTTTAGTCCCAGAAGTGAAATTGCTGGGTCTGGTTAATACTGTAGTTTTATTTTCAATTTTACAGTACACTTCATACTGTTTTCCACAGTGGCTGTATCAGTGTACAAGAGTTCTCTTTTCTCCAGTCCTCACTAGCATTTGTTTTCTTTTGTCTTTTTGTTGATGACCATTCTAATAAGCATGAGATGATTTTTTATTGTGGTTCTGATTTGCATTTCCTTAATGACTAGTGTTGTTGAGCATCTTTTCATGTACCTGTTGGCCTTTTGTCTATCTTCTTTGGAGAAAAGTCTGTTCAGTTCCTCTGACCATTTTTTAAAATTTTTAAAGAATTTATTTAATTATTCTTAGAGCGAGAGGAAAGGAGGGAGAATGAAAGGGAGAGAAATATTGGTGTGTGAGAGAAACACTGATTGGCTGCCTCCTGCATGGCCCAACTGGGGACCGGGCCCACAACCTAGGCAGGTGCCCTGATCGGGAATCAATCTGGCAAACTTTTGCTTTGCAGGACAACGCCCAGCCAACTGAACCACACCAGTCAGAGCATCCCCTGACCATTTTTAATTGAATTATTTAACTGAGTTCTTTTTTTTATATTTTTGGATATTATCCCCTTATCAGGTATATGGTTTGCAAATATTTTTCCCAGTCCATTGGTTGTCTTTTTACTTCGTTATTTGTTTCTTCTGCTATGTACAGGCTTTTCAGTATGACATGGTTCCACTTGCTTCTTCTATTATAATAAACCTACTTTCATAAAAGAGAGGAAGTATCCTTGTTGCAATAAATAAAAATTAGCATATCTCTTCATCCTAAGTATATATTTTTATTCTGATATCTGTTCAACTTACAATCTTTTCCCTCCAAGTTTTCTTTAACAGCTAAACATCTTAAATGAGTGGCCTCTATATTTGCTATCTCTTCTATGTCCCACTGATTCCTAAAATCCCACTTCTACTCCACCTGACTGATATCTAATAAGAAACAGATGCACTCACAAGTTAGGATTATATAAGAAAGTATTACTTTTAAAGAAAATATTTCTAAAGGATGGTACAAATACCTGGGTTTAGTATTTTTAAAAAGTATTATATTTACTTATTTTTAGAGAGATGGGGAGGGAGGGAGAGAAACATCAATGTGTTGCCTCTTGTGTGCCCCCCCACTGGGGACCTCGCCTGCAACCCAGGCATGTGCCCTGACTGGGAATTGAACTGGTGACCCTTTGGTTCCCAGGCTGGTGGTCAATCCACCAGCCAGGGCTACCTGGGTTTAAAATTGTAGGAGTTAGGGGGAGTCACTATTAGGCTCAAGGGAAGGGACAGTTCATGGGTCCCAGAAAGAGAGAGTCATGTAGAGTCCACCTTAGGAAGTGTGGTGATTACAGGACTTTGATTTCCAGAAGAGTCATTCCAGTGGGAGAGCAAGGAAACAAACTCGGACCTCTGTCTCCCTTCTCCTTCTAATATCTTGCTTCTCCCCACTAGACAAACCCAATGGAAGTCAGATGTTAAGAAAGCACACTGATGACATATACACATCAGCTTTTTAAGACAGAATATGAGTAAAGAAAGGTGGTGAAAAGTGGGGTTAGAAAGGCACCAGGCATATTTCACCTGAATATTCCATTGGAATTGTACCTGCAAAAAATCAGGCCCTCTCTAATCTTCAAACTCAGTGTCCTGATTTACATTTGACTTTTACATATCACCTCACCTAACTTACCTTTTCACCTGGATCCTGTGAAACTTCTTACTCCTGATTTTTCCTATGCTTTGACTTATTTTTATTTTCCATCACATACCTATGTGTCCTTTTCCTGTCATCCCCCAACCCTTTCCACAGGCCCTTTAGCTCTTTCTCTCCATGAGCATGGCCCACACTCTGCCATTCCTCTGGAGTAATTTGCCCATTGAGTCTTCCACCACGCTAACACCAGGCCCTTCCTACTAAGACACAACCATTGTCATGACATTTTTCCTCCTGAAATAATTTGATAGCTCCTTTTAGCCCACAGCATAAATCCCATACAGAGACCTTTCTTAGTCTAGCACCTGCTGAGTTTTCCATCTATATCTTCTGCTCTCTTCTCCACACCGTGTTCAGCCAGACTACTTCAAATTGTCTAAGCCTGTTTATACCACTGAGATTTGAAAATACTTTCCACTTTGTTGAATTGCTTTTGTCCTCTTTCTGCCTAATGCACTATTTTATCTATCCAGACTCAGCTGAAATGTGTTGTAATCTGTTAGGTCTGCTTTGTCTCTTCACAGGAAGAATTGATCCCTCTCTCTGCTGTGCTCCAGGAGAGGTTCTGTAGCCTTTTGCACTAATTTCTATTTTGGCCCTACACGTATAAGCTACAGCCGATTCTCCCTGATAAACAGTGTTTATGGCAGGAACACTGCTTCACTTGTCTTTGTATTGCTGGACTATATCAGAGTGTCTGGCACATGGAAAGTCTCCCAAAATATTTGCTCAATAAATGATAGGTGACTGGCTTGATATACTGCCCTCTACTTGGTACCTGAAGTGCTTTCCTCCTAAGAATTAAGAAAGATCCTCCTATATAACACAAGCTGTGGCCAGACAGAGTCCCAGAAGAGCTATGTGACTCAGCTTGGCAATGTTCCTTTAGAGTAGGTAATAGATAAGGTGATTTTTCAGTAGGAGCAAAGTTTTGCATTAAGAAGAGTACCCACTGATAAAAACCTTATGTACAGAACATGAGAAGTTCTCTTTTATGTAAATCTTACCCACCGATGGGCAGAGATCTCTCTCTTATAAGACTTCTGGACATTCATGCAGTCCCACTCACATGCCCCTTATATAGGTCTAGTCACCTCTATCTTGCAGAATGTGCCCTTCCCTACTGAACTCACATCAACAGCTTGCTTTCCAGACCCCATCTGGTGACCCCACTGACTTGTACCTCTACCCTGCCGGGTTCCTGCACTTCTTTCTCCTTCCATTTCCTCTCTCTCCACCAAGTCCCAAATACAATTCTCCTTTGTCTTCAAAATAAACTTTGGAAGGCCATTAAACAGAGCACTCAAATAATTAACAAATGGAAAAATTGGAAAACAGATTGCTTTCCTCAACATTAAATATAGATGGCATATCTTCAAAAATACCAAGAGTGGGGACAGTATTTGTGCTTTCTCTGTAAGGCAGCAAATACAAGGAAGTAAAAAAAGGTGTTTCCCTGTTAAAGGAGTTTAAGTTTACACCCCATTGCAACAGGTTTATCTGAGGTGAGACATGAATTAGAATCTCTTTCTGAACTCTGGATATTGAGGTCCCTACCCTCCAACAGCCAAGCTCAACCCTCACCATATAAAGCCAAGTTTTCTTTTAAACCAATAAAACTGAGTAGGTACTATATTAGAGTCTTTATTTAAGTTTTTAAAGCTTTCAAGGGCTCCAGTTTATATACAAATACTTCTGAACCGGCATTTATCTTCACTGGGTAATACCTTAAAGCAGCGGTTTCCAACCTTTTTGGCACCAGGGGCTACTTACATGGAAAACAATTTTTCCACAGACCAGGGTTGGGGGGATGGTTTGGGGATGATTCAAGTACATAACATTCAAGCTCACCTCCTGTTGTGCAGCCTGGTTCCTAACAGGACCAGATTAGTACCTGTCCATGCACCTGAGGTTGGGGACACCTGCCTTAAAGGATAGTTAATACTTTAGTTCTGAATGCAAAATCTATTTTTAAAAATGGTACCAAGAAAAGGCACCTATTAGTCATTTTCATGTGTGTAGGAATGTTGTTAAATGGATTAAAGAATTTCAGAAATTTTTAAAACTTTACTACTTAAGAAATGAGGTTGAATGTAATCTTTTTAATAGCTGATAACTGCTAAATGTGTTTTTCTCTTTCTCTCCTTCCCTTCCACCAGCATCTTCCCTTTGCTAAAAACAGAAGACCAAGAAATCTTATGTTGCTCCAAGCATCAGAAAATTATTTGAGCCAATTCTCCTCATGAGGGAATTACAATACTCTAGGCAGTGGTACAGGTTCTGGTTAGTGTATTAAAGCTAGGGAAGTTTCTCATTATTTCAAAATAGCTGGTATTTTCTCTTTCTCAATTCCAGAATAATTTGAACATGTATCATTTAGGAAGTTCCCATGGGCATAGCAGTGAAGGTCTCAGCTGAACAGAACAGTTGTCCTAATTCTTTGTTTTTATAAGCCAGCTGCAGAGTGCCACACTCTCTGAGCCTGAATATGTTACAGAAAATAAACAATCTACCAAAGAGAAAATTTTATGACAGATTCTTCTCTATTTGTCTTAGGCCAAAATAAAAAAGCATATTATCCATATCCTCTCATTTCACTTTTTCTACAAAATAGGTTGCTGCTATCACCTCATCTTTCCCAGAATACATGAGACACAACAAAAAATTAGAATATAGAGGAAATCAAGGACACAGCTAACAGGAACATGTCAGAAAGATAGCCCATTTTGTTCCTAGGTACATTTCAAAGATGCTGGAAATTAAAGCGAATATATTCTGTTATATCCACTTACTCAAATTTCACAAATCACCAGAAAAAAGTGATAGATTCAGTGATAGAAAAATCTAAATCTAGTTCTATTATTTGATGAATTTTAAATGTGAATAATTAAGTGTAACATTTCAGTTTCAGTTTTCTAAATTGTATTGTGTGATGCCAGTAATGTGAACAGTCCACATTATTGACTTGTGTACCAGGACAATGCTCCAACCAACTGAGCTACCTGGCCAGAGCTTCTTATTGATTTGTTATGATAGGTAACAGTGGGACTCTCACCAGAGCTTGGAGGCACATTTATCCTCTGAGGATGTAATAAGTAAGTAATAAAAGCCAGACCCAAACAATTTTTTTGATAAATTGCATGGAACACATTAAATCTCTTATGTATTCATATATAAAAATGTCAATATATCAGTGGTTAGTTTTCTTGTGGGCTAAATGATTTGATCCTTCCTAGAGCCTGGGTCTCTAGATGCTCACCTAAGCTTAGTTCACTCTTCCCCGTTCCTGTGTATTAGTCCCAGGAAAGCATGGCAGCATTAAAACATCAACAGCACATCGGTATGAATATGTGAGTGGAACGTGATATTTGAAAGTGATTGGAGACAGGAGAAAGCTGTGAATGGCTGTTCAACAGCCCTGAAGAGGATATCTGCAATGTCTTATGAGTCTCAGACTATTATAACCAATGAAATTTGACAAATATCCTATCTTGCCCTGACTACATAATTTTTCTTATAATTTTGCATTTCATGTAGATCTTTTCTAAGGAATGATAACATTTATCAGGGATCATGAATATTCTGGGCCCTTTGACAGTTGGTTTCATATACTAAAGTGATGACTTGAAACTAATTCTTCAGACTTTTTCATTCTGGTTGACATGAAACAGACCACAGGACAATATTTATTTCTGTATGTTCTTTAAATTTGGAGCACGTGAGTCTTCTACTTCCCTCAGGATGAAACCTGTGCCAGGATCTCCTAATCAGAACACTAAATGTCACCTTAGGAGTAGGACTTTCAAAGTATAACAGCTATGCTTCATCAAGATCTTTTTTTAATAAAAGTATTTTTAGATAAACATTCACAAGTAGTTGTAAGAAACAGTACAGAGAGACCTGGTATACACTTTAAACAGATTCCCTCAATGGTAACATTTTAGAAAACTAAAATATAATACCAAATGGGATACTGACATTAGTACAATCAAGATACAGAATACTCTCTTTACCAGAAGAATCCATCTCATTCCTTTTTATAGCCACACATATTCTCATCCCCACTCCCTCCTTAATCCTTGGTAACTATTAAATCTGTTTTTCATTTCTGTGATTTTGGAATTTCAAGAATGGTATGTTAATGAAATTATACAGTGTATAACCTGTGACATCCACTGACAGCCAAGGGAGGGCCTGCTCGGTTGTGGTGGAGGTTCTAGCTCCCGGCTGGACTTCCGCTTTATCTTCCTGTCTGAGAAAGCCTGGACTGTTCCTATGCTCCTCTCCTCATGTTTTCCCCTGACCCCATGGCAGGAGGGGAGGGTGCTATGCCTGGATACCACTGGTAGTGGCAGAAGTCCTGACTATTCACTAGACTTCTCTGAACTTCTAACACTCCTCTAGGAGTAGAGAGGAGTTGCCTCATTACTGCTGTTTAGGGATGGAAGTCTGAACCCATAGTGTGGTCCCCACTGACACCACCAGGAATGGCTTGTTTCTGTCCTGTGGTGATCAAAGTGCTGAGTCCTTATTCAGCCTTCTCTGCCAGCTCCTCAGTGGGGCTATTGATGCACCTCATTATAGCTTTACACAGGTAGAAGTCTAGGCTTGTAAATTTGTCTTTTTTTGATATGTGTGTGCATGGAGCCACAGTTTATCTGTGGCATTTGGTTGGAGTAATTATTGTCTAAAAGTTTTATATTTGCTAGGCTTCCATTTTCCTAGAACAAGATTTTATTTAGGCCCTTTTCTTTTTCCCTATACCCATTGCATTTCTGGGTTGCCAGCTTCTTCAGCTCCAATTTGGGATATAAAATACAAAAAGATAAACCAAGAACTCAACATTGGGTTCTACCTTGGGTCCTGAGGTCCTGAGACTGTCCTCTCTATATTGCTAATAATTTAGTAAGAAAATGAAGATGTTTTACATATGTTTGGTTTTTTTAGTTGTATTATCAAGTTTTTGTTTGTTTGCTTTAATAAGTATGTGAAAATATCTAGCACAATTCCCCCAGCCAAGCATAAGATATCAGTGTATATTAGTAAAGTTAATAATTGGATTTACGTGAATCTAACAACTATATGTCCTGATATTATTTCAAGCACAATTCACTCCCTACAATTGAATAAAGACTTCCCCAAATACTCAAACCCACTATGGTGTGTCCCTCCTCAAATTCTCAACACTTAATTCTTTTCTAATTGTTTAGCAAAACCTATATGTGATGAGATATAGCATGCCACAGAGGAAATAAATGGCTGTTTATTTACTAACTATGCTCCACTGAGCAAGCTATTGGGTTGGCCAAAAAGTTTTTTTTTTCCTATTAGATGGCTCTACTAGTGCTTAGTTGTCTTTAACTTTATTCAGAACAATTTTGTTAGATTGTATTGTGACAGCTGTCATATCACCATGCATTAAAAAATCTTTTTAAAAATGGTGAATTTTTGTGTAGTCATTTTAATATTAAAGATGGAAGAAAATAAGCAACACTTTCAGCATATAATGTTTTATTATTTCAAGGAAGGTAAAGATATAACTGAAACTCAAAAACAGAAAAAAGGTCTGTGCTGTGTATGGAGAGGGTTTTGTGACTGATTGAATGTGGCAAAGTGGTTTGCAAAGTTTTGTGCTGGAGATTTCTCACTGGATGATGCTCCATGGTCAGGTAGACAAGTTGAAGTTGATAGTGATCAAATCAAAACATTAATTGAGAACAACTGATGTTATACCACATAGATGATAGTCAACATACTCAGAATATCCAAATCAATAAAGTTATTGGTGAAAATGAAAAATGTGTCTTTTATTTTCTGGAAAAAATTAAATGGATTTTTTGGCCAACCCAATACTTAACCAAGTCTCATGTTCTTCATCTGTAAAATATTGATAATAAAAACTAGTAAGTGGCAGCAATAACATTTTATTCATGCCTAAATCTAAAACCTTATTATAAAAAATCTTGAAGAATTGATAGATTAGATCCAAAGTAGGAGGTCAGAGCTCTCTCTATATATGGCTAATTTAGTATAACTTTAGAATTCAGCTTTTATTATAGCTATTGGTGTTATTGATTTTAACCATCACATATTACAGTAGAGTTGTTCTAAGGTTATCATCCCTTTGAGAGGCAGTGTGGCATAGTGACTAACACTGCAGACTCTGGAGCTGTGGTAGCCAGAGTAACTGCCACCCAAATGATGTCTACATCCTAATGTCTGGTACCTGTGAAAATGTTACCTTACAGACTAGAAGAGATTTTACAGGTATTTTTAAGTTAAGGATCTTGAGGTGGGGAGATTATTTGATGGACTAGTGTAATCAAAAGGGTCCTTGTAAGTAAAAGAGTGAGTAAGAAAGATCCGAGTCAGAGAGACTTGGAGTTGCTGGGTTGCTGGCTTTGAAGACAGAGGAAGAGGCAATAAGTCACGGAATGCAAATGACATCTAAAACCTGAAATAAAATGAGGGAATGGATTCTCCCTTTAGAATATTGAAAAAAGATTTTAGCCTTGCCAATACTTTGATTCTAGGCCAGTAAGACCTATTTTGGACTTCAGAGATCCAGAATGCTAAGAAAACAAATTTCTATTGTTTTAAACCACCATGCTTGAAGTAATTTGTCATAGCCATGATAGCAATCTACTATAGAAGCCAAATGATCAGAGTCCATGTCTCAGCTCTGCCATTTATTATATATCTGACTTTGAATAAGGGATTTAATTTCTACTTCATCATTGTTTCATATTTAAAATGGAAATAAACATAGTTCCCATATCATAGAAAGAAACTATGTTTTATACATATGAAGCTATTAGAACTGTGCACTTACTATTAGGTAAATATTCAGGGCTCAGTGTCAACTACTATTAGTATAGTGGTAGTCACTCTTCATTTATACAAAGAATGTAATTAAAAAGAAATAAATGTTATGGTAACAAATGACTCCAAAAATCTCAGTGGCTTACCAAAGCCAATGTTTATTTTTTCTTTTTTATAATTATATTATATTTTTTTATTTTCTAAATTATTTTTATTGTATTTTTTCCATTACCATTTATCTCCTTTTACCCCCTCCCTACTCCACCCCCTGCAATGAACACACGGTTTATTTCTCCTTCATGCTACATGTCCCATGAAGCTCTGCAGGTAGCTGTGTTCATGTCGGTTTCTCATATCCCCAAACTGACCGAGGATTCATTCTGCCAAGGGGTTTTGAATCACTGAAACAGGGGGAAGGGGAAGAAAGACAAACTGTGTAGCCCTTTAATTGTTTCTTCACAGAAATGATATGTGTTACTTCTGCATATACCTCATCGGCCAACAAAAATCACACGTTCACATCCACATTTAAAAAAGAAGGCATATGTATAAACATTGCATGTGACTACAAGGTAAAGAGCCACAAATATTTTGTGAAGAGCATTAGTGACTCTCACAATCAACTCTACTAGACACCAAATATTTGTAACTTTCCCCATCAGTACCCAGACACTAGCATAATACACACTGTATATGAATATCTCTGCATATCCAGGGGAGAACTGTCAGTTTTGTGAAATTCAGATAATATTTCTAGGAGACATACCATGAGGAAGAAAAGAATGATGAATAGCCCTGCATCAAAAGTTAAAATCATTGGGAAAGGAAGATGTGAAATACAGGTTCTGGTAATACCTTACCTTTACAGAGCCTGGAAAGGAGTCCCATGAAAATTCTGGGGTGAAATACTACCTGGATATAAAGTCAATGCACATGTTAGTTTCCGTGTGAAATACTTGATTCAATTTAAAACTAATAGGACATTGCAACAATATAACTAAACACAGATTAGGCCTAAGAGCCTGTATTTTAAATTATATTGAATTAAATATGTATATGGGAGTTGAATTTAAGTCACTGCAATACCCTGCTATAGGACAAAGGCCCACATTTTAAAATATTTTATATCAAAAAAATTTAGTCAAATTTAATTTTAAAAGAGGAATATTTATAAAAATATGAAATAGATTACTGGAATAGAATTATCTGGAAACTGATCATGATAAATTTCCATAGCTGTAGACCCAACCAGAGAGTCTTTCCCTATTTCCTGTTCCCCTCCTAGAGGCTCTCCAGTTTTCTATGCATCACAACATAAAACTGCTCTAAAGAGCTGGGCAGAGACCTCCTTCCTGTCATCTCCCATGTAGAAATGGTTATTCTGAGGTGGTTCTTGGGAAGCTGCATAGTAATTTGCTGTATGGAACAGAGAGATGGTGGAAGACAAAAGTTGCTACAAAAGGAAAAATTTGCTAATAATGTGCAAAATTATATAAGTCAATGTTGAAGTTAGAACATGGGAAGAAGAAAGGCAAACATTCTTGAAAAAATGTGTGGTAAGCCTGCCATTCTCATACCCCCTTTCCCATCTCTCTCTCTCCACTGCCTTATCAACACTCATTGATTAAGCTGCCATCTTAGGATACCAGAAAATGTTCTATGCTTGATGTAAAGCACAAAATGTACCATATTTTTTGGACTATAAGATGCATTCCCCCCTCAAGTTTTGGAGGAAATGGGGGGCGCGTCGTATAGTCTGAATGTAGCTTACCTAGCTCACTGTTGGAGGAGGGTGGTAACAGTGGAGCAGGGTCACAGTAGGCAGGAGCAGAGTCATCACTGCAGGAAGCTGGCAGCAGCAGGAGTGGGGCAATGCTGGGGGCCCTGGGCTGGGAGGAGGAGGTGTCCCAGTGGTGCAAAGCAAAGGAGGTAGAAGCAGGAGTCCCCGCTATGGCATACCGTAGTGCTAGGGAGGAGGGTACAGGCATGTTAGGAGAAAAAAGGCTACGGTGCCAGTACTTGCCTCCATCACATGACTGGTGTGTCCCCCATTAACATTAACATAGGCAAATTCCACTCTAGGATCACCTGTCAATCTGGCCCTGCAGCTGTTGCAAAACTACAGCTCCCATCATACTTGGACAGGTTGGGATGATGGGAGCTGTAATCTGGCAACAGCTGCAGAGCCACACAGGCTGTGCAAAACTGCTGTCCCCATACAAGAGTGTTGCACAACCTGTGGCCTTCCAGCAGATCCTCCCATAACAGTGCATCATCCACTGATGTTCTCAACTACATTGCCCCCATAACTATGAAGGACACAGTGCTGATAGTTCTTCCATTACTGTATTTTGTTGTAGAAAGATATGATAGTGTACTGTAGTCTCCTGCTGAATCTACCATAATTGTGGAAAGATGTCCAAGCAGAAAAGGATTTCATATAAAATCCCTTTAAACTGGAGGTAGTGAAGTACGCCAAAGAACATGGGAACAGAGCAGGGGAGAGACACTTTGGGCCACCTCCAGCTGAAAAAATGATACAGGAATGGAGGAAACAGGAAGATCAACTGCAAAAAATAGACAAAATGAAACAATGTTTTAGTGGGCAACTGCAAAACGGCCACAGTTAGAAGTGGATATAAAAGGGTGGATCACATGTCACAGGAACAATGGCTTTTCAGTATCTACTGAAATGATCACATGTGAAGCCAAACTTCTTGCTGCAGAGAAAGGTGTTGAGGACGTCACTGGATCACCATCATGGTGCCACAGATTTATGAAGAGATGTGGCCTTGCTCTGCGCACCAAAACTAGGATGGCACAAAAAAATGCCTATGGAATATGAATCCAAGATTGTGTCTTTTCACAAATTTGCACTGGATGCAAGAAAGAAAAATGGATTTGAAATAAACCAGATTGGGAACATGGATGAAGTCCCATTAACCTTTGATGTTCCACCAAACAAGACTGTTGATGTGAAAGGTGCCAAAACCATAACTGTGAAAACTTCAGGGCATGATAAAACTCATTACTTGGTTGTGTTGTCCTGCTGTGCAGGTGGCAGCAAACTGCCACCAATGCTGATTTTCAAGAGAAAAAAACATGCCAAAAGAGTCATCCCAAGAGGAGTTATTGTTCATGTTCAGAACAAACGATGGACAGATGAAAATGGTATGAAGATATGGATAGAAAAAGCATGGTCCAAACATCCTGGAGGGCCTCTGAAAAAACCCTGCTCTATTAGTGCTTGACCAGTTTAGGGCACATATCACTGAAGCCACAAAAAAGAGATTTAAAGAAGAGAAAACCCATCTAGCCATAATTCCTGGGGGGCTAACCAGCCAGTTGCAACTTTTGGGCATTTCCATCAATAAGCCATTTCAAGTTTTCATGAGAGAAGAGTGGAACAAATGGATGGATGCTGGAAATCATGAGCTGGCACGAACTGGATGAACGAAGAGGCCCACTATTACCCAAGTTTGTGAGCGGGCAAAAACCTCATGGCAGTCAGTTAAGGATGAAACTGTTGTGAGGTCCTTCAGAAAATGTGACATCAGCAATGCCTTAGACGGCTCTGAAGATGACATCCTCTATGAACAGAGTGAAGACAGTGACACTAGTGATTCTGAGGAACTGAGCTTCATAAATGTGGACAGTAGTGATGAGGGAGGAGTTCTTGGGGTTCCCTGATGATTAGAGGAGTTTCCATAATTAAAGCTTAAAGTCAGTAATAATGGTTGTTAATGCTGCTGTTGAGTCCTGTTTACATTTACATTGGTGAAATACTATGTTATTTATATTATTAAATATTTTACCACATTTTTTGCTCCAAAATTTTTTTTTCCTATTTTCCTCTTCTAAAACCTAGGTGTGTCTTATAGTCCAAAAAATACATCTCTCTCTCTCTCTCTCCCTCTGTCTCTCTCTTCTAGGTTGTTTTGATTTCATGTTACTACTTTGTTTCAAGACAATCTCTAATTGCCTTACTCATTATAATTTTTTTCATATACACAGTATTTGTATTGAAACAACAGTATAACATTAAAGAACATTTCAAAGAAAAAAATTATCCATAATTCTATCACTCTGAAATAACTATTTTGATTTTCATGCATACTTTGTCCAAATATATACCTAATTTTATAGTTGTAATTCTAGAATACAAGTTTGCTTACTGTTTTTTCTTGATGCCTTGTCTTATATATTTTTTTACATTATTCTACATATCTCTCATATATATTTTAATAGCTACCTAATATTTCATCCAGTTCATGTACTATAATTTACCTTTTCCTTGTTTAGGAATTTTGACTGTTTGAAGTTTGTTTTCCCCTACTGCATATAACACAGAGAAATGACTATTTTGTGCATTGTTAACTTTTCAAAAACATTTCTACATTCGCCCATTATCTCATTTTAATACAAAATTATAAGATAACAGGAGCTTGGTTGAGCACACACACACATATATGTTCTCTTATTACAGTTTCTTTATCAACAGGCTTTCCTAGAGCTAGATTTGCATTAGAAACCATCCACTCCTGATTGACAAATAGAAGCCCAATGATATTATCTGCTGTTATCCTATATAAGTAGCCTCATTTAAGAATGAGAAAACTGAAATACAGAACAAAATGTATCAACAAAGTAGAAGCAGAAGTTAGTTCTACAGAGTGTTTTATGTTCTGTGTTTGGACTCTCTCATCTCCTTTTTCATTACTAACCAAATTTTGGGTTTTAAGTTATAAATTAGAACTATTAATAAATATCAATTGGATTTGCAGGCAACTTAATGCTTTTATCGCTAGATAAATAGACTTCCTAGATTCAGGTATCTTAGCCAATTCTTTTTCAGATAAACATATAGCATGGAACTATGATGGGATATAGCGTGGAATCCACTATGGTAAATCCATTTCATACATAAATTGAATAGTTAATTTGCCAATAAATATTTTTGAATGTCCATCAGATATCTAATCATGTGCAACAGAGAAGGGATGCCAAACAGGTCATTGATCTCACACAAACCATGTGCTCTGATGCATTAGCAAAAGGGTCACATGCAGGTAGGGGAGAAATCCACTCATTTTATCTCAGTACTAACTAGACAGCCACAGGCTTTCTAGGAACTTACGTTCTATGTGTAGACACCATACATAAAATCATATCAATACAAAATGGTACAGAGTAAGTAAAAGGGTTCAGACTGACATGCCTTTAGAGTAGTACACATAATAAAAACCTAATGAAGCTAGTGTGTATAAGACAATATGGAGTAGTGAGATTCATCATAAATGGGCAATATGTAACACACCCAAATTATCTCAATCTAAATGTCATAAAATAATGTTCAAGCTAATCAAAACATGCACCTGGCAGACCATAAGTATGCAACCCTTGAAATACATATTTAACAATATGGTAAGAAATATGAATTGAAGGGAGCCAAGCAAGGTACCATGGGAGATATAGAACTTAAACTGGATTCTGCTACAGGCTAAGTTCCTCTGGAAGCCCACTCTGAGATGGAGGTTAGCATGCAGAAATTTTATTTTGGTGTGCTCTCAGGATTAACATCTGAAAAATAGAGATAGAACCGGCAGGACTGGACAGAGGGATAAGCTGATGTGCAAAACCCTCCATTCCCGCTGCCCCCAGACTGCTATAGAGCTGGGATGGCCCTTTAGAGTTACTACAAGTTGGGGTGAGAAAGATGTCCTTTATACTCCCAAATTAATCAGTCACTGGAAGCAGGCCATTTCAGGAAGAGGGAATGACCTCGGGTGACATGGTTCTCTTTAGCTGAGATCATCCCTGAAGGGCCAAATGGCTGAGTTGTCTATAGTGGAACTCTCATTTGTGGGGGCACTAATGTCTTTATAACTGAAAGGAGACCTTGACACTGCATCACAACTACTACCCTTTGGGGAAAAGTAAAATCACCCCAAGCTACTCATCAGTTGGTCCACTGCAATCTACTACTTTGTTAGTCATGGTTCTTCAGACATATAGATTAATAAGGGATTGTTTCATGCAATTATGGAGGCTACATCTATGACCTAGAGTTGGCAAGGTGGAGACCCCAGAGAGCTAAATGTGTAGTTCCATTCTGAGCCCAAAAGCCTGAGAACCAGGAGAGCCAGGGATGCCAGTTGTAATTCAAAAACCCAGTAGGTTCAAGAACCAAGAGGACCCTGTGTTTCAGTCTGAGTCTGAAGGCCAGAAAAGACCAATGTCTCAAGTCAGGCAGGAGGTACTCCTTCTTACTCAGCCTTTTTTGTTCTATTCAGGTCTTCAAATCATTGGATGAGGCTTACCCACATCAGAGAAGACAAGCTACTTTACTCAGTCTACTGATTTAAATGTTAGTCTCATCCAGAAACACCATCACAGATCCACCCAGAATGATGTTTTTTTTTCCAAATGTCTGACAGGGTGCAGTTCAGTTGACCATAATGCTAACCATCACAATTACGTAATTTTCTATAAGCCAACCACTAGTAGGCTAGAGATATGAGTATCCAAGGAATTCATTTTGTGGACAACAGCCCCATTGTTATCTGAGATGCTCAACTTTTCAGTTCTATTTCTGAATCAGAGAGACAGCTTTTAGAATAATCTTGCCTCCAACTTTTAAGAATTAGAGCCAGGCAGAGATTTTGAGGCCAGTCAGTTTTCTATGACAATAATTTTGATAGAGGGGGTTATTTAGCAACACCAGTTCTATTTAATATGAGTGAACTTACCATATTATCCCATTTCAGCTCCATTTTTTGGACCTGAACTAGGATTTATGCCAGCTTGTATTGATCACAAATACCATATTCATAACTCTTCCACACTTTACGGCATGGGGCTCAGTTAAAAAGTCATGTATTTCTGGGCTATTTTCTTAAATGTGTCACAGTTTCACATTCTAATTACAACCACTGACCCTCCAATCTCAGTCTCATTCTGATTTATTAGCTTCAGATTGACCTCCTAAATGCCAACCCATAGACTAATCTTGTAACATGCATTGGCTAATGGCTTTTTCCAAAATTTTTGCAAATTTATCTCTTCAGCATGTTTGCATAATTTTGTTCATTCCTTTCTCATTTCTGGAAACAATACTTGCCATCTTTATCTAAGAAGCATAATTTGATTAAAGAAGAACAAAATATATGTTTTTAGTTAATCTGTGTTAATAGTCAGTTCCTACACGTAGTCTCAGACTACCTACCCATTCCCCCACCCATTTCCATCTCAGTGTTATGGAAAATATAACATATAATATGGCTCATTTCAGGATTACCTGGAATGGGAGCGAAAGAAAAACACTAACTCAGTGTGTCCACAGATGTATTCCATGTATGTTATCTCAAACCCTGCAAAAAATTATATTGATGGTTTTAGAAGTAAGGAAGCATAAATACAGAAAGCTGGGTAACTGTCCTGAGGACATTCAGCAAATCAGTAGCTAAATCTGGTTTTAAGTTAAAGTCTCTATGGCAGCAGATCTATGTTCTTATCAAGATCCACTTTCTATGCCTCCTAAAGTCTGAAGGCCTTCTGGAATGATAAAGCGTACCTGAGTATGTTAGAATGATTCTAACTGCCCAGGATCACTTTAGCTCCAGTAGTTCCCTTCCCCCATAAAAGAATAGAGACCATTTCCCTAAAGTAGATAAATGGAGACTTCCCAGATCTAAGAAATGATACAAATATTAATTGCAAATGGATACCATTTAAAGGTATAGTCAATCCTCATTACTTACTAATTCTGTATTTTCCAACTTGTCTACTCACTAACATGTCTTTGTAATCCCCAAATCAAGACTCATGCCCATTTATGGTCATTTACACATTTGCACATAGTGGTGGAAAATAAGAGTCACAAATGTGTACTTTCCCCACTGAGGCCCAACAAGTCAACCCTCTTTGTCTTCTTGCTTTAATTCATACTATAAGCAAATGTTCTTTTCACAATCTATTTAGTGCCATGTTTTTCATATTTTTGTGCTTGAGCACGCATGGTCCACAAGTGTAGCGCTAAAGTGACATCTAATGATCCTTAGCACAAGAAGGTTTTAATATGGCTTATGGAGGAAATAAATGTTAGAAAAATTTAATCCAGGCAACTCCTGCTGTTGACCAGGAATTCAGTGTTAATGAATCAACATTAACTGCTAAACAAAGTTATATATTAATCAGTTAAAGACATTGTTGTGACTAGCAGCTCTCAAAAACATAACCTTATATCTCTCCTAAGAGCAATGATTCAGTATCTACTAATTAAGTGTTCTTGGTTACTTCATAGAACATAAATACCATTAATGATGAGAATCTACTGTATCTTTCAGTATGCTTCCAAATAGAACATTCTATTTCTAGATCATCTGTTATGGACAAGAAGAGATAGTATAGAAAATTATAATAGCATTAGTACTGGGGAGGCAGGTGACTAGTGGCGGAGGGTGCCTCCACATAAGCTCAGCTGCCACAGACTCTGTGCCATTGGTTGAGTATGTACAGACGGCATTATTAGGGTTTTCATGTCATAACAACAGCCACAACCTTCCCCAACTCCAATGACTGACCTAACTAAATGCTGAGTAATTTTCTTTGGAACTAAAATACTTTCTACTAGAAAACCAAATTTCCCCTTTAATCTGAGAACTGCTAGGTTTGGGCACAACTTTAAAATTTTCTGATAATTTGTGGCTGAGAAAATGCTAATGCTCTAGCCTTTCAGCAAAGGTGTTTTCAACATACTCTCTATGTGCTATTGGAAAGCATGGGAGATCCATAAGACTTGGTTTCTAACCTCCAAGGATGTGATGGTCACACTGGGGAAACAAGACTTTCTTCACTACTGTGAAGAAGGGATATGTTCTGCTAGACAGGCTGAACAACATGTGAAGAGAAGGCTTGCTGAAGCCAGCTAAGGGGGCACAGGGTGGGTAAAGTTGAAGTAAAACCATGAGAGATAGGTATAATCCAGGAAAAAAACACAAAAGAGAAGAAAATGCAGGTTCTTATCTGTATCTGCATGAGAAGAAGGCAGACAATATTAAAATGCCCTTCTTCATAGGACACAGAAACATTTGAAAGCAGCTGAGGGAGGAAGTACTATGGGTGATTCCTGGTAACTCAGTTGGGACACCAAGTACCTCACCATGCCCATTTCCCATGCATGATTCCCATTGCTTTGGGACGACAACCCAAATGTTTATAAGTAAATGAGAAGTGTTAAATTTAGAGAACTTAATACCTTTGGTTAATTCTCAGACAGGAAAAGAAGCAGTCGACCAGGTAATATTAGCTAGTCCTTGCCCAAATTTTAATCTTGGGCAAGTCAATATTTCTGATTGAGTGCTCCTCATTTCTCCTGTTTCTTCCTCATCCTACTCTGAAATCTTTTCATGTTGTAGGACTCCACAAATTTAGAACTGATTCATTAAGTCATTATTTCTGTGTTTTTCCAAATCAATGCCAGCTGTCAGGGATTGAGATTTATTTAATTTAGGAAGATGGGATTACAGAAATAGGTCACAGATAACATCTTACTGAGGTCCTTCCTTTTATACAAACTCCCTGACCACAAGCGGTTCTGCACCGTGACTGAGAGAGTACGCTGGCCCTCCATGTGCTCTGCAGTGTTTCTTCCTTCCCTCTAGGTCCTTTAAAATAACTTTCCCCCAGCTTCTATGTTCTCTTTGTCTCTTGAAACTGACCTTAGCCTTTTAAACACACATTGACGGTGAAATGTGATTCTTCTGAGGGTCTGCTCTCTTCTTTCAGCTCAGGTCAGTAACTTCTGCTGGTTTTTGAACTTTTTATTTCCAAGTATAGGACAAAGTCTTCTGCATTTTAGTATAGTAGTTAAAACCCAAGTTTTGGTATTAATGCTTTCAAATCCAAATTCTGCCACTTACTATCAACAGGACTTTGAATCAGTCACTGACATGAAACAAACAAAACCAGCTTCTTCAAAGTGTTGCTTTAACAACTATGTAGGTAATGTAAGTAAGATATTTGACATATATTATGCACATAGTGGATGCTCAGTAAGTGAATATGCTGTTGTAAAATAGTCACATTGTTTGTATTATTTTGAAGGGTTTTAAGAGGAGGGACAAATAGGCAGGGGCATAAATGTCTTATTTTTTAGAAGCTTTATATCTGGTGGACCTAGCTTCACCATTAGCCAATTTGTTTACTACCAACCCCAATAGAGAATATAGGAATGGAAGTTTCTTGAAAAGTTAAAAGTAACTCACAAACATAGGTAGAAAGCTACATCTATTCTCATCCCTACAAACACCCCCTTTCTGATCTACTGTGCAGCACTTTTTTTCCAAGCTTCCTTCACCCCATCTAGGCTGGTACATTAACAAGAAAGATTTGAAAGCACAGATGTGAAGGAGCAAAGCTCCCAGTATGGTGGGATTTAATAATGCAGCAAGTACTTTTTGAATAGGAAATAACTCTTAAAAGATTTCTTTTCATGTAATTCCAGGCTCAGTTCAGTGAAATCCTCTTGCAATTTCTGGAATTTATGTCTTGCTTCTCCTTGCAGGCTCTCTATGCTTGTGCTATTTGGGCTTTTGCAGCATAACAGAGAGAGTACAGTCCTCTATGGCCCTTCAGAGTATATATGATCATATGATGATGATGATGATGATGATGACAATGATGATAAATATACTTATTTACCTAGTGAATATTTTAATAGCAAAATTTGTTCAGTATTTTGGGGAAGAAACTATACTAATATACATATATACCTCAAAAATATTGTGAATATGACTTCAGACCATAATAATAAAGCAAATATCACAATAAAGTAAGTCACATGAAATTTTTTGTTTTTCAATGTGTTACAGAGGAGAGAGAGACCCGTGTCAGGAAGTTCCCCTCCCCTGTGTTGGTCCTTGTCTCATTCACAAGAGAATAATTCAATCGATAGACAAATACATATATTGGAAATGAGATAGCAAGTTTATTTATGAAATACATATGAGCGCAAAGCTGTAAGCAAGCATCAAGCTATTCTAAATGCCCCACATATAGAGGAAAGAAAGTTTTTAGGAAGTTAGTGAGTTTGTTCTATACACTTGAGCTGAGGCTGCAAGTTTGTACTTAGCTAATCTATGTATGCTGACTATTGGGGTTCAGGGATTATATACCTTAGTTAGCTTCTAGGTTCCCCCTGCTTCTTCCCCTTGGGAACAGTGCATAGGTATGAAGGCTTTCTTTCTCAGTAAAAGCTCTTTGTCTTAGTGAGTTGTTATGAAGTCGCCCCTTCCCAGCACTGAATCTCAGGAACTCCCCTCCTGTGCTATTCCGGCTTGTGATGTTCAGGACACCTGGCAGTTATAGTGAGATCATTACAGAAGCTATCAGAAGTCCCCCTTTCTCAGCACAGTCTCAAGGTCTCTTCCCTTCTCCTGTGCTATTTTTGCTTGTGATGCTAGGAACACCTGACAATCTTATCAAACTGATCTCAAGACTGCCGAGTTAATTGGTGAGACATGTCTTCCTTTTGCTTCTAGCCTCCTGTCTTAAGTTCTTTGTTACATTGTAATGATGAGGGCCCTGCTTTTATATCTCCTCTGGCCACTCATTCCTAGCTGCTTCTTAACAGAGACATATAAAAGTTATGTTTATGCTAGACTGTAGTCTATTAAGTGTGTAATAGCATTATATTAAAAAACACTGTACACATCTTAATTGAAAAATACTTTTTTTGCTAAGAAATTCTAACCATCATCTCAGCCTTCAGGAAGTCATAATCTTTTTGCTGATGGAGAGTCTTGCCTTCAACTTGTAAAAAATGCACTGTCTGTTAAGCATAGTTAAGTGAAGCACAATAAAACAAGGTATGTCGGTATGTGTTATCCCATTTCATTAAACCTCCCTGTGAGGAAGCTACGATTATTATCTTCATTTTACAGATGAGAATACTGAGGTTTCCATGGTTCAACAGCTTACTCATTGTCTCAAGATGGTGAATGGTGGAGCCAGTATTGAATCAAAGCCAGAATTAAAAGCACCTTCTGTTCCCTCCCTCCCTTGTGTGGGGGCAAAAAGAGCCTCCTACATAGGTCTTCAGCATAAGAAAAATCTTATTTTTATTACATATTTCAGTCAAATTGGGAACTCCTTTCAGTTACTTCAGAAAGCAACTGCACTAAGTTTCCATTAGACATGTGACCTCTGAGCAAATAACTAGTCAGATTCTATCCAAATGCCATGTTTTATTATGGGCAAAATAGGGAATTTAAAAGCCTTATAGGCTATGGCTTTATGAATGGCAAAGGGGCCACTGCCACAAGATATACTCTGGGACTACCAAAACGTGGTTTCCTTTATAGCATTTACCAGGATGAAATTCTAATGTTAAAAATAACCATGGGCAATTGCAAGGACAAAGTGTTCATTTTTTCATATCCTTACATGTTTGGCATACCCCTGTTGAAACAGGGGTAATATGAAAAGTCATAGTTTCCTAGGCTAATAAATAATGAGCAAAATTTCCCCAGGTTGTCATTGAGAGAGGCCCACTTGCTTAGGGTCCAAAGAATCATAGCTTAAAATGAGACCCCTGAATGGGAAAGGAAGCTAGATTAGAAGAAAGCCAAAGTTCTTATAATTAAGGAAGCTTTCCCTTCTATAAATGCCTTGGTCTAGAAATAAGCCAACCCTCAGACAGACTGTGTATCCAGGACAATTCGTGGAAATTTGTGCCTGAATCATCTTGTCCTTTAAATATCTGAGATCATCTTCCCTTGGCTTAGCCTGTATAATCAACATTTCTCATAATGTCAAAAATTTCATTGTGTCAGAGCTTTTCATACTCTGATGTTCACAGTATTTCTTTATTTAACCTATTTTTTCAGTTAAAGAGACCAAGGCATACAACCTTATTGTGGTAATCATTCAGCAAAATATATAAGTAATATACCATCACACTGTAAACCTTAAACTTATATAATATTATGTCAGTTAAATCTCAATGAAGGTGAGATTAAAAATTAAAAACATCAGAAACAAAAAAGCACCTAGCCACAAAAGTAATTTTTAATGATTTTTCCCCTTAACATCCTCAATGGTTCTCAACTTTTCATGTGTGTATGTGTGTGTACCTATCATCAATCATCAATTTTTCTATATATATTTTACCTAGAAATATTTTTCCCTGTGTGGCATTTTTTAAATGTGGCAGTGGTTCTCAAACTTTATGTATATAAATATATGGAGATATATATTTATATACATAAATATATACACATATGTATATATGTATATATTTATATGTATATAAGCACATATGTATGCACATATATACATGTATATATCCTAGAAATATTTTTAAAATATGCATATATAAGCCCCTTGACCTACCTATCTTGAGGTGAAAAAAAAAGGCAATAGAGAAGTATATGTATTTGAAGACCACACAACAAACAGCACATAGTAATAGTTATCTGGAGCAGAGATGAGATACGCTGTGCTTTGCCATGACACTTCTAATTGAATAAATGAGAAGATTTTTTCTACATTCTATTGTATGTGGCCATATAAGGGAGGCTGAGAGAGATGTGGTAAGGGATTTGGGATAGACTCTTCCTGAAACTTCAGTCACAGGACAGATTGCCAAGCACTGCATGCTGGGAGCATAGATGGACGGCTGACCAAAGGTGAGAGACTTCTCAGGCTACCATAGAGCTTGAGGTTTGTGCTCTCTTGAAATAAGAGAATGAAGCTGAATTACTTCAAATGGCATGATTCAAATTGCCCCCATACCTCACTTGAAAAACTCTTAACCCTAGGTCTTTCTTAACCCTAGATTGAGTCTAGGGCCACATATTTGTATCAGTCTTAAAATCTGCTTATAAATGTTCACCAGTTCACAAGAAGAACCTGGTAGAAGAGTTGAACTGAACTATACCTGCTCATGCTTGAATTCTAGAGGGTCCCTATTTTACTCATGGTCCATTTATTAGTGAATCTCACAAATGGTTTTACTTAAATGTTCACATTTCTTTAGGTTTAAAAGAATTTATAATACGTACACTAAAGCAAATTGTTCCTTCAGCAAACTATTTAGCTATCTTATTTAAATACTTTTGATTAGAGATATGGAACTGAGGGAGTTCCAAAGGTCCTTGTCTAGGTGTTTCCCCACAGGGTGAGGAAATGTCTAGGTGCCCCTCTCTTCCATCTCTTCAAACCATTCACCAGACAAGAACAGGGAGGCTAGACCAGCATCTTCATGGGAATTAAGCCAGCCTTGCCTGTCAGTGAGTTCAGAAACAGCTCCTTATTGTGCTTGAAAGCTTATACCTAAAAGTTCTCCACAAATTTTCCCCACTGACCCACCTCAGAATCCACATACATTGAGGGCATGCTATGCTAGGATTTCCCATAAACATTTTCTAATTTTCAAAACAACACTCTGAGGCCACTATTATTATTCCCACTTTTTTTTATGAGAAATGACATTTGAAAGTAGAGTTCCTTGCCCCAAATCACAATGCTCATTTGTTGCAGAAACAAGAATTCAACCCAAGCTATCACTCATTGCCCTCCAGATCAAAAATTATTTCTCTGCTCCACTCTACCTGAATTTCTGACATTAAAAATTTGTTTTCACAAGAACACAATAACTCAGTATGTCTAATGAGAAATGTAAAAAGAGATCAACCACAAAAACAGGCATTTGTTAAAATGGTTGTGAAAATGTTCCTTCCTAAGTTTCAGAGCATTCTAGGGTGGGTCTGGGGCTCTCTGTGGCCTGGAGCTCCACAGGGTTAGTGTTAATCAATCTGAGTCTCACTTCTCATTCCCATGACTGATGAGGGGAAACAGTATATAAAATCACCATGTCAATGGCTAGAACTCATTCAAAAATAATGCAGAGAAGAATATTAAAGACCAGAAAGCATTTATGATATGCCTTCTAGGAGACAGGGTTAATATGGAACAAGCACAAAACATATTAATGAACCTATTTCTCAGTCAAAAATCTACAACCTGCCTTAACAGGGTGGCTCAGATGGTTGGAACATTGTCCTGTGTGCAAAAATGTTGTGGGTTCGTTCTGGGTCAGGGCACATGCCTGGGTTGCTGGTTTGATCTTTAGTTGGGGCACATACTAGAGGCTCTCTTCCCCTCTAAAATCAATAAAAACATATCCTCATGTAAGGATTCAATATACACACACATGTATGTATACACACACATATATCTTTAGCTTGTTTGGTCAAATTTCTTTTTTTCATCATAAGGGTAGCAGAGGGAATGGACAATAAAACTATATCACAATTTCTAGTAATTGAAATTTTTATTATAGATAAAATATGTATGCCTGTCACAACTGTGTCTATTAGAGTGTGGTTCACATATTCTGGCACACTTATTTTATCTCCAAAGTAAGTAGCATTTATTCCCCTTCATATATTCTGTGGGGATTTAGAATATATTCAGAAATTATAATGAAAGAATGATTTGATTGACTTAATTTAAACAAAAGAGAAACAGAGATATATTTGGGGCTTAGGACAAGTTTAAAATTTCTACACACGAAGCTACCAGAAGAAGAAATAACCTGCAGTCACACAGAGTTTAGCTTTAACTAAGAGACAGTTTTCCTCTTCCTTAGCTATCCCATATGTGTTACCAAATAACATCAAAATCAGAAATCCGTCTCCTAAATCAGTTCACTATTTCTGGTTATTTATTATCTAGTATTGTTTTAGGCATTAAAAATATAAGATGATACAATTTTTAAAATAATTTATATCCTCTTATGTTGTATGCTTCATATCTTTACTAGAGATCTAGAAGATTTTACAGATGGTGAATCAAATCTTTTTGAACATACTTCTAGGAAAAGGAACAAGTTACTTGTTAGGGTTTGCCTGGCACATCTTCATGAGGATTTGTCTCACTTTGAAAATACAGTCTGAATCAGTGAGAAACACTGCAGTAAAAATGAATAAAGGCATCTACCTACAACCACATGGATAAACCCTAGTTATGTGATACCCTGTGAAAAAAGTAAGTTCTGTGAATTATTTTAAAATAGGTGTAGAATAAACATAAAATTAAGCATGGTGGGGTGGGGCCAGGGACAAAGAGAAAAGCACAGAGATCTTTGTAGGTTACTGGCAATGTTCTTGTTGATTGGGGAATATGTTCACAGTGTTATATGTATTATTGAAAGTACACTACTGAACAACAACACAAAATGATTATAGGCAAGTAACAATGATGGGAGTGTGTCATGCACTTAGCATTGTGATTTACCTAAACCTTGTATCTGAGGTTCATTTAGATATGAGAAAGAGGGTAGGGAGAAAAGAGAGATAGAAAGAGTTGAGAGCAATCAAAATAAGTAAATAAACTAGGGAGATATAACAATCTCAAGAAAGAGTAATTAGAGTTGAGAAATTTTATTTCATGAACTTTATATTTAATATTTGGTCCTTGTTAAACTACCCAAAATCATCTCACCTGCCTCCCCTTGACTTTCACTCACTCAATAAATATTTACTGAACACCTACTTAGTTCCAGACCTCATGTTCAAGATACTGCTTTTATGGACATGGCAATTCATCCATGGGAAAAACAGGTACTAATCTACCAAACTACTACTTAACAAATGTTTAATTACAATAATAAAAATTTGCTATGCAAGAGTGGAAAACAGAGCAAATAATAAAAAAATAACTGCTGATCACACCTTTAAAGAAACTTGGGTTCCAACATCCAAATTATAGGGGTACCAGAAGGAGAAGAGGAAGAGCAACAAGTGGAAAAGATATTTGAACAAATAATAAAGGAGAACTTCCTCAATCTGGCAAGGGAAATAGACTTCCAGGAAGTCCAGGAAGCTCAGAGAGTCCCAAAGAAGTTGGACCCAAGGAGGAACACACCAAGGCACATCATAATTATATTAGACAAGGTAAAAATGAAGGAGAGAATTCTAGAAGCAGCAAGAGATAAGGAGACAGTAACCTACAAAGGAGTTCCCATCAGACTGTCAGCTGATTTCTCAAAAGAGACCTTACAGGCAAGAGGGGGCTGGAAAGAAGTATTCCAAGTCATGAAAGGCAAGGACCTACATCCCAGATTGCTCTATCCAGCAAAGCTTTCATTTAGAACAGAAGGG
>CM052543.1:95108922-95172432 GCA_028533065.1 Trachops cirrhosus
TTTTAAGATTTTATTTATTTATCTTTAGAGGGAAAGGGAAGGAGAGAGGGAGAGAAATATCAATGTATGGTTGCTTCCTGTGCATTCCCTACTGGGAACTGGCCTGCAACCCAGGCATGTGCCCTGACTGGGAATCGAACCGTGATCTCTTGGTTCACAGGCCCGCGCTTAATCCACTAAGCTACACCAGCCAGGGCCGACTTTTCATTTTCTATTAAAAAAAAAGCCTCTTGCTATCCAGTCTCCATCATTCTTCCTAAGTAGAACCAAGGGTTGTTGCTTATATTTCAGCATTATTTTCATCATATGAACAATTTTAATCAGATCTTAATTAGAGAATTAGCTTCTTCAGAGGAAGAAATATCTCAGAGAAGATCAAAACTTTATAACTTGTTCCATATGTAGCAAATAAGTGTCAATAAATGATTGCTAATTCCCTTGCACCTCCCACCTATCATTCTTCCAAAATGCCAAGACTAGTTTAGTAATCTCAGAGGAGCTTTGGCTGGGGAACTTGCCTTCTCAAAACTCAATAGTCCCTACCAGTGATTATTAACATTTGTTAAAAATGACCAGACTGGAGTCTGGAGTCTGGCCATTTTGAAAATGTGAACAAAAAGTCATCAGTTCAGCATTCCACGTCATTGCCTGCCACCACCAGGGCTTCCATCTTCATTGGTATCATCATCAGGACTGTGTGAGCATCAGTACTAACAGGGAACTATTACATTCCATGTTAGTTGACACAAGTTTATACTGTAGCAGCTCAATAAGGCAAACATCCCTTATTTTACAAATACAGCAACTAAGCTCTTCAAAGGAAAACTATCAAATTGGAAATTATAAAACTAGATACATAATTGAAATTTTAACCTCAGAGTTTAACCTCAGAGAAATTTTTATGTCTCAGAGTTGATATATTTTTTAATCCTCACCCAGGGAAATGTTTATTAATTGTAGAGAGAGAGGAAGAAAGAGAGAGGAGAAATATTGATGTGAGAGAGAAACATTGATCAGTCGCCTCCTGTAAGTGCCCCGACAGGGGATCAAACCTGTAAACATTTGGCATACAGGATGATGCTCCAACCAACTGAGTCACCCAGCAGAGCAGGAGAGCTGCTATTCTTAATCACTATGTCCAATATAAATCACAATAAGCCCTAATTACATATGTTAAATTGTAATTTTGAATTAAAATATGTTAATGAGCCTGTTATAATAAATTACAATATGTTAAATTGCTTAATTAAGGTTTAAATTTGTCAGTTATTCAGTGATTATTATTCAGCTCCTTGCCCACCCTTCTACACTTTGCTCTGAATTGGTCAGACTGGGTTATTGAAAACTATGTTTTGCAGATTCCTTTAACTCCTAACTTCTTGTTAAGTTCTTAGGAAGCACAGGTAGGAGATTAGAATTCAGGAGAAAGGGGGAAGACCTCTGCTCCTGGCTCTTACCTGGTCTTACGATCTTATCCTATTATGGCAGGAGAGACAAGGTTACTGTAAATTCCAGAAAGCCAGAACTAATCAGCAACATTTCACTCTCTTGTAGGTATGGAGCAATAACAGCTCCCAAAATGAAGGTTTATGGCAACAGCCCAGGGACTATATTACTTGATCTAGGAGTGACATGCATAAATTCTTTTTGTGTCTTCTAACACTTCCTCATTTTACAACTCCTGTCCTCCCAACGTATTTGTAAACAATTGTTGATATAAAAGACCTTCTCTTAGATTTAACCATTATAGATATATTCTCCTAATTTGATAACTGAGACAGGAATGGTCCCAGATAACTGATTTTCAAATATTGGAAAACGGGATTAGTTATTTCATCACATTGTATTTGTAAGTAGGGATAACTTCACTGACCTGACTAAATGGGTTTCATATAATCCATGGAAAGTAGTAACAAATCAAACACTATTTTCAGACCATAAGACGCACCTAAGTTTTAGAGGAAGAAAATAGGAAAAAATTTTGAAACAAAAAATGTAGTAAAATATTTAATAACATAAATATAATATTTCACCAATGTAAATGGAAACAGAACTCAACAGCAGCATTAACAACCATTATTCCTTCCAAATTTGGAGGGAAGAAAAAGTGCATCTTATAGTCCAAAAAATATGATACTTAAGTTATCATCAGTGGTAGTTAGAAATAAAGCATATTTTAAAGGTAAGAAAGAAGGTCTTCACTGTTCTCACCTCACATGCCTCCAGAAAAGTGAGGTGATGGATGTGTGAACTAATTGTAATAATTATTTGAAAATATATGTGTATATTATACTATCACAATATATACCTTATATATGTTTATTTATTAAATAGACCTCAATAAAACTGGAAACAAATTAAAATAAAATAAAAACAAATAAAGGTAAGGCATTAGGACACTAAATGGTATTGAACTTGACCATTGTAGTCATAATGATTACAAATACTACTAAAGAACTATGTGACTAGCTGGATATTTCTTACCACATTAGAGAAATTACAGAAAGGAATGACAAGCCCAGAGCATTAAATTCTCAACTCAAAACACAGAACTGGTTATATTCTATGATGACCCTAAAATATTTTTTATTGACATGGAATTGATGTAGATAAAATTAAGAACCAGATGTGATCTTACAATCTAAGTTGAATTGGTTGAATTGACACCTTTACCAAGCCTCTTATGTTTAGAATCTTGAATGAATGGAATGGTGCTGACATTTGTGAAAAGACATTTTGTTACCCTTAGATAAATGTGATTATCTTGAATCCCTGAATCCCCTTCAGTCTCTCTCTCTGGAGGAATTCACTCTTCTCCCTCCCTCTCTCCCTCTCTTCTTCTTCTTCTTCTTCTTCTTATTATTATTATTATTCCTCTTCCTTCTTCCTTCTTCTTCTTATCTGAAGATACTAGGGTCCCCTCTCTAAAGATGTAATTACCTCACCTATGGCAATTGTCTCTGAAGGGCATGCTGAATGTCCTCAAAAGAATTCCTATTGTGTTCACTTATCCTATTATAGAGAATCTTTTTTTAAATTTCATTTTTTAATTAAAGTTGACATTCAATATTATTTTATATTAGTTTCAGGTGTACAGCATAGTGGTTAGGCAATTATATAATTTACAAAGTGATCCCCCAATAATTCAAGTCCACACTAGGCACCATACATAGTTATTACAATATTATTGACTATATTCCCAATGCTGAACTTTGCATCCCTGTGACTATTTTGTCATTACAGATTTGTACTTCTTAATCCCTCCACCTTTTTCACTCATTCCCCCAACCCCCATCATATCTGTCAACCTAGAGTTTGTCTCTGTATCTATGAGTCTGTTTCTGTTTTGGTTGTTCATTTTGTTCTTTAGATTCCACATATAAGTGAGATTATATAGTATTTGTCTTTTTCTGACTGACTTATTTAGCCTGATACACTCTAGGTGTGTTCATGCTATCACAAATGGTAAGAGTTCATTTTTTATGGTTGAGTAATATTTAATTGTATATATGTGCTACTGCTTTTTTCCCCACTCATCTATTGGTGGACCCTTGGGTTGCTTCCATAGTTTGGTGATTGTAAATAATGCTGCCATGAATACAGGGGTGCATATACCTTTCCAAATAAGTGTTTTGGCTTTTCTCTAATATGTAACAGGAAGTGGAATTGATGAGTCATATGGCAGTTCCATTTTTAATTTTTTGAGGAATCTCCGAACTGTTTTCCATAATGTTTGTACCAATCTGCATTTCCACCAGCAGTGCATGAGGGTTCCCTTTTCTCTACATTCTCACCAACACTTGTTTGTTGATTTATTAATGACACCCACTCTGACAGGTGTGAGGTGATATCTCACTGTGGTTTTAATTTTTATTTCTCTGATGATTAATGACATTGAACATATTTTCATGTCTATTGACCATCTGAGTGTCCTCTTTAGTGTCTATTCAGGTCCTCTGCCCATTTTTAATTGGATTTTTTTTGGTCTCGAGTTGTATGAGTTCTTATAAACTTTGGATATTTACCCTTTATCAGATGTATCATTGGCAAATATCTTCTCCCATCCAGAAGATTGTCTTTTTGCTTTGTTGATGATTTCCTTTGCTGTATAAAAACATTTTAATATGATATAGCCCCATTTGTTTATTTTTTCTTTTGTTTCCCTTACCTGAGGAAATATATCAGAAAAAAGTATTGCTACAAGCAATGTCGAGATTTTACTGCCTATATTTTCTTCTAGGACTTTATAGTTTCAAGTGTTACAATTAACTCTTTAATCCATTTTGAATTTATTCTTATGTATAGTGTAAGGAGGCTCTCTAGTTTTATTCTTTTTTGCGTGTATCTGTCCAATTTTCCCAGCACCACTTATTGAATACATTGTCTTTATCTTGCTGTATGTTTTTGCTTCCTTTGTCATATATTAATTGTCCATATAGATTTGGGTTTATTTGTGGGCTGTCTATTCTGTTCCATTGATCTATGTGTCTGCTTTTATGTCAGTAATATGCTGTTTAGATTACTTTAGCCTTGCAGTATAGTTTGATATCAGGTAACACGATGCCTCCTACTTTGTTCTTCTTTCTCAAGATTGCCGGGGCTATTCGAGGTGACTCCTATTGTATTTAGACTGAATACTAGAGTCATAATCTGCGTGCTCTGGAGGGAAAGGCACAAAATCTGACACAGAAAATGGTTCATGTATTTGCACCTGCAGGGCTTTGCTAAGTTATATGAAGGAAAATGTGCAGTATATGTGTGAACATTAATTGTAAGAACAAGAGGTGAAACACACAAAAATTTGTAGATTTGAACTATAAGGTTGACAGGGGTGCATGTACATACTGAGGGTTGTTGGCTCTATATGTCAGTCTAGACAACTGGAAATAGTTCTAGTAGTTTCCTTGATTGAATACTTCTTTTGTTGAAAGAGCTGAAAATCAATGGTGACTTATAGTGTATGAAGTTTAGAATCCAGAACTTACCTGGTAGCAGAAAAGAATTACAAAATTTAAGGAGTCAGAAATACTGTAGTTGATTTTTCTTGAAGAAGGTCACCCATTCTTTTTCTCCCCATCCTCCAGTAGGCCTCCTGATAAGCCAAAAGGATATTCATTTTGCTAAGATATCCAAAAGGACATTAATAAGAGAAATACACCAGCATCCTTTTAAAACTTAGTGTAGTGGCTTTCCACTGTATACTGGGATGATGGTAGGAGATGGTGATATTGAAATAGGTTTCCTGACTTCAGTTGGAACAATGGAATCCTGTGGGAACCACCCAGCCTGGTTTCAGAAGCTGTAACCCCCTATGGCTAAGGCTGAGTAAAGAGGCCTTGAGACCATAAGCCACTAAGGAGACAAAGCTTATCTTCCTGGCAGGGGTACTGCCTCTGCCCCCTTTACTTCACCCTGCTTGGCCCTGAGTGGATGACTGGTTAGCCAATGACGGGTAACATTCCTCAAGGGAGAGATGACTTAAGGCAGGCATGGTCATGAAGTGGGTATCAGGGAAGGACTTGGGGGACTATAAAAAGGGGGTGATGGACCCTTACCCCTCATCTTTGACATAGCCTGAATCCTCATTCTATGTGTAAGAAGTCTCCTAATCTCTTGGCTGCTTTACTTCCCCTGCCTGACTTAAGTCTGAAACAATTTCAGAGGTAAGTGTGGCCCTGTGCTGGAAAGGGTGGGTACCCCGGGTGATCAGGCCTAAGAAAAGAATGCATAAAATCCTGTGAAACCTGCTTTGCTAAGAATACCCTTGATTTAAATGATAAGGGTCCAAGCATAAAATGAGTTTGTTTCCCAAAGTTTTATGGCCCTTTGGCTATCTGACGCTGGCTTAGAATAAGCCCTCATAGTTCTTTGAATGTTATTTATTGTTTGATCATTGCTGCCTGACAATGATTGAGCATTATGTTGATGCCCTATAGTCCTATGCAAATTAAACCCAATAAAAGCCCATTGAAGAACAGACTCAAGGCTGTTCTCCTTTGGGAGATCAGCCACCTTTTCTCCCCAAGCAGATCATGTCTTGGTAGACTTATTCTCATCTGTGGTGGGGGTCTCTACAGGTGGGGCTGTAGGGAACTGCTTCACATGGAGTGGAAATGTAGCTCAGCCTCCACGGGGAAAACCAGTGGGGAGCAAGTGGCATGCAGGACCACGCCCATGAAGAGGTGTTCCTGTGGGGAATCAGACCTGCACTGTACCTAAACTGCTATGAGACTTGCTTTCACTAAAACTCCCTCACCCTGAATTGAGGCAGCAAGTGCTTACTGTAACTTCCTAAAATTTGAGCTAAACCTGACAGGTATGGAGTGTGTCCTGTTCGACCACTTTTCCCCTTGGTCTGTAACATCCTTCTCTTTGAAGTAATTATCAGCATTATTTCCTTTGTTATCTGTAAAAGGTAGTCCCCTGCAGTGAACCTGTGCATAGTAAATGAGGACTACCCTCCATGTAATGTACCCAGAAAGGCAATAAAAGCGTACCCAGGCAGGGACTGGACACTCCAGCCCTCTTGCCCTCTCTCTTTCTCTTTCTCTCTCTCTCTCTCTGAGAGTGGCCATGCCATCCCTTTTTCTCCACAGGACTTCTGTAGTCCATGTGTATTTGTTCTCTAGCAGCCACAACATACACAGATCTTTCAGGCCAGGATCCCCCACATGGGGCCCCCCCACAGAATCCTATATTGGCAGAGGCCCTGGATCCTGCTTAATTCTCGGATATAAGGTGAGTGTGATTTCTGTAAGGTGAATAGGGCCTAAATAATGATCACCTTTAGTGATATTTTGTGTTGGCCAACTTGTCATGGTGTCACTAGGGAAAAAAAATAGAGAAACAGCCTGCCAAAGTGTTAGTGAGAAGCAAGAGTCAGGCTCATATCAACCTCTCCTTCTAGAGAGGCCTGGCAAGGATTATTATGGGAGCAACATAATGAGGGGGAGGCATATGCATTAGTTTGGGGGGAATGGGGCAGTCTCTTGCTGAACTTGAAGCACCACCCCTTTCTTCTCTCACATGGCCCAAGGGGGATCTGTCAAGGCACCAGGTGTGTCAGTCAGCATGCCCACGTGTCATAATGAGCTTCAGGGGCTCCTGGAGGTCAGATGTAGTACCATCTCTGTTCAGGCAAGCTCCAGTTGGTTTTTGTCATTCTAACCTTCTTCCTTCTTGATTTTACTTTGTATTATTGTTATCATTATTGTTTGTAACTGAAATGAAAAGATAAGTACACAAGGTTTCAACAGCCAGGGAGCTACAGCTCTGGTGACAAAAGTATTACTCATCTGTAAAATCAGAAAAATATTAGATCTGTTGAGTAGAGACAAGACTTGAATCTCCACAGTGGAATGCCATACCTCTCATTGAGTTCCCAGCGCTAAGTCATTTCAGACTTGGATCCCTTAATGAAGATGGAGCTGGGATCCTTGAGGAAGGAACTTATGACAATGCCACAATTATATGTTGTAAATCATCCTCAGAAGTATCTCAAAAGAGACCTGTGTCATAAGCTGGATATATGAACACTGGCAAAAGAGAAATTACCAGACATTTCAGGATTTATTGGACACCAGCTCATGGTTGATGCTAATCATGGAAATCTGAAATGACACTGTGTTCCTCTGGACAGTGGAGGTTGATGAAGATCTAGTAAAAACTGAAGATTTGGCCTAAAACTAGTTCTCAGTGGGTACAGTGGTTCTGTGGAGCCACCCTATGATTTTTTTTCCCTCCAGTCTCTTAATGCTTGGTTGCAAACATGTTAAAACTGACCAAATTGCCACACAGTTTTACTGATCCATAGGTATGGGGCATATTGGAGCAGATAAAAAACAAGTAGGAAGACTCCATCCCAAAATAGTAATCTAAGACAATGTAAAGCAATCCTGGGAAAATTGAAGGAAATGACATCACTGATAAAAACTTTAAAGATAAAGGGCTGGTGATTCTTAATACATTTTTAAACATATTTGAACTGTGCAGAAGTGATTGGATCTTAAAGAATGATTTTGAATTATAAATTGAATCATGTGATGGCTGCAATTTTATTAAAGTAGAAACCAAGGCTCTAAAAGAAAGGGACTCACAGTGAATAAAGTAGTGATGATTGAAACCCACCTCTGTCTAAATGAGAGATTATATTTTAAGTCAGTACAATATGTCATGTCCCACTCATAGATTCCAGGGAATCTACAGAATAACAAATTCTAATCTGCTATACCTTATATTTAAGACCTTATAAGATCAAAATTACAGAATCAATCTGTCTCTCAAATACAGACACACACATCAACCACTCTTTTACAATAGTTTATTGTGTTTTTCTACCAACACAACCCGTTGATCTTAGCCTTTTACATTTGTATAATGTTTTACCCAGTTAAATACACACACACACACACACACACACACACACACACACACACCTCACCTTTTGCATTATCATTTAACTCCTCTTATTAGTTTGTTTTTCATGAATTTATGACTTGGACTCTGAGCACAGTGTATGTCTTTGAGTATTATGAACATCAAGGAGATAACAGGCACATGGAAAGAAAGTGGGCATCTAATATATCACAGACTTAAATTTGAATTTTGGCTTGCACTTATCAGCTATGTGGTTTGACCTCTGAGACTTAACTTTATCATCTGTAAAATGGAGTTACTAGCAACTCGTCTTGGGTTCAGGGTGAGGATTGCACATGACATTGTAAGTGAAAGTGCCACAAGGGTAGAATATGCTTCATAATTTTCTCTTCCTATCTGGCACTTTTTCCTAATCTGTGAATCCCTTTTGTGTATCTTTTTAGCACTCACAAGTATTAATTTTAAACTGTGGAGTAATCAGACTCAAAGAGATTTAGAAACTTATCTTGAGTGGCACAGGAAAACATTCCAGGTAGCCTGGTACTCAGCATCACCTTAAGAGTGAAACTTGAAAGAGAAATCAATCTCCAAGTAAGGCAACCGAGCCTTTTGAGGGATCTGCAAAGCTCTAAGAAGAGTAAGTATACATCCAAAGTATACCAGAATTGCTATCCCACAAGAGACAGAAATAAGCACCCATTATAGAGCTATTCCTGAGCTTCTAAAAAATAGGATATATAGATCTCTTTGATATACATGAACACCCACCACCAACCCTACCCCACCATTCAACTCACTTGCCCAGCACCAGCTTCGTACAAGGCTTTGCTAGAAGTTTGCTGTCATTATTGAATCCTGAACATATTTATTAGAACATTGTAATTTAATTTTCTATTTACCTGTCCATCATAACAAAACTATGCACTTCTTTATAACCAGAAGAGAATTTTTAAACTCCATTTTGCCAGCACTTACAGCAGTGGTTGGCACAAATGCAGGGCTTGATAAATTGTTGCTGGATGAATTAATGGTGCTAGGTTTGGAACTCACCACATGCATTGTCTCTTTGTTTTTAGTGAGTTAATTTATGTTCATAAAGAGACATCAGAAGAGGGGATGTTCCAAATCTGAAAAATAAAATAATTGTAGGTGGTAAATATTAGGAAACTTTGTGGGAAAAAGGGGGTAGGAGTTGGCCAACTATGGCCTGTGTGCCTATTCTGGCCTACCTACTGTTTTTGTAAACAACATTTTTTTGGAACACATGTGTTTATTTTTTATGTAGTGTCTGCAGCTGCTTTTACACCTCAGCAGAGGAGTTGAGTAGCTGGAACAGAGCTCATATGGCCAACAAAGCTAAAAATATTTTCTACTAGGACCTTAACAGAAAAGTTTGCCAACTACTGCTTTGGATTATTTAAACTGCTTTCACATATTTGTACTTCATGATATTAAAATTCCTATTGCCCATTGAGGTAATTACCTAATATAATTATTTGCAGAAACTGTTTCTGAAAAATATTGCCGAAACACATGAGATTCTATGTACTGTTAAAAATCGAGAGATGTATGCTGGTCCGATAGGAGTAGTGGCTGCAAACTAAAAAGATAACATTCTGTTAAATCTTGTGTCCTTGTCTTAAGAATAATGTGCGTGTGGTGATGGAGAATGTCTTTCACACCCTTTCCCACACACATTCATGCCAGAGGCCCTTGGACTGTTCTTCCCACATCACATCGTTCTTTCCTCACTTCACACAACATAACAAACACCTTTCCTCCGCTTGACCCGGAAACACGAAGGCACAGCCAGATTCAGAGGCATTTTGTCTTCAGTGACAATGTTCCCTTTCCTGTTCATTGGTGGGATGAAACTGACCTTTCTTTGTGTCTCCTCAGTGCAGCATCAACACTGGGTTGATTTATGACACTTGGTTGTTCTCAAGTACTTTTTCAACCCTTTTATTGATGTGTAATTGACACGTAAAAAGTTGTGCATATTTAATGTATAAAACTTGTTAAATTTGGAGATAATTTCATACCTGTGAAACCATTAGCACCATCAAGACCATAAACATCACCTCCTAAAGTTTTCTTCTTGCTCATTTTGTTATACCGCATACAATTTTTCTGTGGTAAGAACACTTAACATAGGATTTATCTTTAGCAAATTTTATGTGTAGAATTTTATATATATATATATAATACTGCATATGTATGTATGTGTATAATTGATAGCTATAACACTATTCTGGATAGCACTTCTCCAGAACTTCTCTTGCATAACTAAACTTTTGTACCATTTACCATCACCTCCCCATTTCCCCTCCTCCCTGACGCTAGAAACTACCATTCTACTCTCTGGTCTCTGAGTTTGACTCTTTTAGATTCCATATATAAGATCAACAGTATCTATCATTCTGTGTCTGGTTTAGTTCATTTTGTGAACAATCTCAGCATACTGTTTTCCAGGTCCGGGGCTGAACCCCATATTTTTCCCCAATCTTCTACGTGAACACACATTTTACTGTTCCTTTCCACAGATATGCCAGATAAGTTAGTCTTTCAGGATTACTGTCTTTGCCAGTGAACCCCACCTCCTGGCACTTCTGAGATGATCACTATGCAAAAGAAAGACAAAAATCTGCCTCACCTTCTTGCTAGGACTCTTACAGCAGGCATTTGGAAAACATGCTTATAAATGCCTAAAAATACTATTTATTTTCTGTGGGCTTGTGAGCATGCATAAATTGTAAAGAAAAGTGTATTACTCATAAACACACATTAGTGGGTAACTTTGTGGAGGAAAGAAGCAGACATGAATCAGATCAGTAGTAAAAAGGAGGGGAACCTGTTTTTTAAAGAAATAATTTATATATGGTTTATGTAATAGACAGTTATTTAACTACCTCCTGCAGAGAATTCTAATTAACAGTAAGCAACATGTGATAAAAATTTAATCAGGTATCTAGGAAGTCAGGCAAAGTTACCTTGCCCGTGCCACCAAATCCTAAATTACGGACTGCCTTCTACCTCACTTTCCATGGCAGACAGTGGTGTGGGGGATGGGGAAGAGAGGGTTTTCATTTCTGAACTCCATCATATATGTGATCCTGAGCTCCTTATCCTTCTTATACTTGAGAACTCAAATTTAGTTCTTGAACAAGACCCACAACTGATTCTACTACTTCATCTGTTTTCTTGGCCAGATGCTCAAATTTTGGGGTTTCATCCATTTGTGTAACTGTGAATTTTAGTTTTTTTGGAAATAGTATAAATCAAATGCCTTTTCCCTCTGACAACATTTCTCTGATGACAAGACAAGGTTTTACTCATTGGTGATTCTGTGCCCTTGTAGGTTTCATTCTCCCAATTAGTATCCATGCACCTATATATGCCATCCTTTGGTGATAAAATCATGTCCATGCCTATGACAGAGACTTCAGAGCAGATATCTTTGGAACCCATGAGTCTTTGTCTACTTTAATACACAATGGTGGTAGTTTTATGAGTTCAGATTCACTTCATGCTGACAAATCCTACCTCCAGTGTGTACAGTGTGTCTATGATTTTTTTCACTAGGATTTTCCTCAATTCTTCGGAGGCTTTCCTAGCTTAATATACAAGTTCAACCCAGAAATGTAAGATAGTTACCCCTTTGGGACTGCTCAAACCCACTGTCCTTCTGATGGACAATTTGATAACAAAGAATATATTTTTTTATTTCTGGTAAAATGGAGTTGAACACTGCTAATATTATACTTATCAAAGTAATTAAAGAGGGCGAGGGAAAGGAGAACACAAACATCTTTTGTCAACTCAGTGATGACTATACTGTGTGGGTCAAATATGATGGTGGGAGATGCTTCTATTGTAATTGGGTACCCTAAAATCAAGGGTGATGATGGGATTCCAGAATAGCATAAACCAGGTTGGAACATGTAAGCACCAGGGACAAGACGTAATGTACTTACTATAATTAACAGCTGGAATAGTAATTAGAGAGCCCCAAATACGGAGATGTGTGGCAATGCCTAATAAATAATGTTACTAAAGACAAGATAGGTGGCCAGCAAACAACAGTATTGTTCGATGTATGTATTCAGCAAGATTAAGGTTAAGATTAAGGAGAATAGAAGATTAAGGTCAGTATCATAATGAAAAATTATGATCTTTCATTCCATTTCTAGATGGAGTCAGTTCTCAGTTCCAGGAGCAGATTCAGTTGAGGAGGAACCCTAATACATAATGTAGACAATAAATATTCTCAATTATTCCTCAAGGGAATTGCATTCATTTACTAGAGACTTCATATAGTAGCAAACAAAAATAAATAAGAGCTATTGAAATGACACTGATGCCCAGGGACTCGAATGTAGTCATGCTTCCATTTCCCTCTCCTATCCCAACTAGAGTGGCGATTTATGAAGGCCAGAGAAGGCACGTAGGCCTCATTCAAGTCAGCGTGCCCAGTGGGTCTGCACAGCACCACATGGTTATTTTCCTGTTCCTACAGTGAATGACTGGGATGGATATTTTTAGTAGCTGGCAGAAAACCATGATCACATTTGTTCTCTGACCTGTGGGGCAGATGTCATAAAGGTAGAAATGGCCAAGTAAAATTCCTGAAACTACTCCTCCATCCATGATAATTAATCATAAGCATTGTCACATCCTAGGTGGAACTGTAGAGCTTAGTATAACCCTCCAAGGCTTAAAAGATGCAGAAGAGGTCATGTTCAATTAATCAGTATGTTCCCTGAAAATTCTCTAACACATGCCAGCATTACTAAGATCACCAGATCTCTGGCACTTGGCATGAAACTGTTGATCTGCACATAAAATTATTTCCAATACCAATAAGTAAGGAGGATGAAAGGTAAGTTGTGTTTATGTAAGATGGCAGAACCTATTTTCTCATATTAGAGTTATAATTAAAATCCTAATTTCTGAGAAAATATAGTCTGTTGAGAACTTAATTGTCTTGACATCCACAGAACATAATTCTCGTCCACTATATTAATCACATCATGGTCAGGTAAATAGGAAATGACAAGTATTTTAGATGCCTAATAAAACACAGGAGGGTCAGAAATGGTGAAATAAACTTTACAAACATTTACAAAATAGCCTTACTGGTACAATGGTTATAAATTCAGTAGTCTGAGCATGCCAGATCACCCTCTTAGTGGAATTTAGTATTTTGATGTATTTTGTCAAATGCTTTTCTTTTTATTGATTGAGATGATCATGTTTTTTTTTCCTTCATGTTTCCCCCTCCATTCTGTCAATGTAGTATATCCCACTGATTGATTTTTACATGTTGAAACGTACCTGTGTATCTAGAATATATCCCCTTCATCACAGTATTTAATTATTTTAATGAGCTGTTCAATTCTATCTGCTAGAGTTTTGTTGATAATTTTTGCATCAATATTCATCAGGGATATTGGTCTGTAATTTTTTTATAGTGTCTTTGACTTTAGTGTCAGGTTATTGATGACCTCACAATGGAAGTGTTCCCTCCTTTTTATTTTTTTTTGGAAGAGTTTGAAGAGGATTAGTGTTCATTTCTTAAATGTTTGTCAAAACTCACAAGTGAAATTATCTGAATCTGGGTTTTTATTTGTTGGGAGGATTTTTTTAATCCTCACCTGAGGAGATGTTTATGATTTTAAAGAGAGAGAAAAAGGGGAGAAGGGGAAGAGAGGAGAGAGGGGCAGGGGAGAGAAGAGGGGAGAGAGAGAGAGAGAAAGAAATATCAATTGGCTGCCTCATGTTTGTGCTCCGAAGGAGAATCAAATCTGAAACATAAATACATGCCCTGCCCAGGGATGAAACCTGCAGCCGTTTTGGTGTACGAGACTGTGCTCCAACCAACAGAGACAAACAGCCAAGGCTGTTTGGGAGATTGTGCTGACTGATTATACTTCCTTATTTATGGGTCTGTTCAGATTTTCTATTTCTTCATGATTCAGTGTTGTTGGGTTTGTGTTTCTAGAAATTTATCTACTTCCTCTAGGTTATCCAATTTCTTGATGTACAAATGCTCATAGTACTCTCTTATAAGTCTTTTACTTCTGAAAATCACTTGCAATGTTTCCTATTTCATTTATTTCTTAATCTAGCTAAAAGTTTGTCAATTTTGTCGATTTATTTCAAAGAACCAACTCTTGCTTTTGTTAATTTTTCTCTATTATTTTTCCATTTTCTATTGTTTTTATTTCAGATCTGGTCTTTCTTATTTCTTTCATTAGTTATGGGTTTAGTTGTTATTCTCTTTCTAATTCCTTGAGGTATAAACTTAGCTTGTTGATGTGAGACATTTTTCCTTATTTTAATGTAAGCATTTACAATGAGGTTACCATTTTAGCATTGTTTTTGCTGCATCCTATATGCTTTGGCAAGTTATGCTTTTATTTTCATTTATCTCAAGATATTTTCAGATTTTCCTTGTGACCCACTGCTTAAGAGTATTATTTGATTTCCACATATTTCAACACTTGCCATTATTCCTGAGGCTGTTGATTCTAGTTTCATTCTGAAACTAGATTATATAATTTCAGTTTTTTAAAAATTTATTAATATTCTTTTGTAGCCTAAGATATGATCTACCTGGAGAATATTCTATATACACTTTAGAAAAATGTGTATTCTCTGTTTTGAATGGAGTGTGCTGTATATTCCTGTTAGGTCCAGTTCATTTATCATGTTGTTCAAGTTTTCTATTTCCTATTGATCTTCTGTGTAAGTATTCTACCCATTATTAAAAGCAGGGTATTGCCCTGACTGGTTTAGCTCAGTGGACTAAACGCAGGGTGTGAAACAAAGGGTCACCCATTCGATTCCCACTCAGGGCACATGCCTGGATTGCAGGCCAGGTCCCCAGTGGGGGGCATGGGAGAAGCAACTTCACATTGATGTTTTTCTCCCTCTCTTTCTCCCTCCCTTCCCCTTTCTCTAAAAATAAATAAATAAAATCTTTTTTTTTAAAAAAGGAGGATATTGATATCTCCTATTTTTCTAGAGCTATATCTTACTTCAATTTTGTCCATGGCTTGCTTGCCTTGTCTATGTAGGAGCTTTGATGTTTGGTGTATAGATGTTTACGATTGTTATATCTTCTTGCTGCATTGACCTTTTTATTGTTATACAGTGCCCTTCTATGTATGTAGTAACAGTTATGACTTCATGTCTCTCTTGTCTGGTATTAGGATAATCACCCCAGCTTTTTTTATTATTATTATTTGCGTGGAATATTTTTTATAACCTTTCTCTTTCAACCTATATGTTTTCTTAGATCTAATAATGTCACTTGTCAACAACACATAGTTGGATATTTGAATAAACAGTCACTTCTTTTAGTCTTTATGGATTGGCTCTTTGAAAGAAGAAACCTTTACTAATCAACCTGGCATGAATGCTTATGTTTTTTTCAGGCCTTTATAAGCATGCCTGTTCTCTAGGTCTGTGTGTTCTTTTTTCCCAATCCCCCCACATTCATGGGTGCCTTTAAAATGTCTTATATCCCCTAAGAGACTCACCACTGCCTTTTTCTCAAGGTCTTATGTGTTCTATTGTATTCCTTTGCCCAAAGCTCTTGCTTTCAGGAGCCCCTAGGTTTGCAGCACTCCCTTCAGCTCTTACCTGCCATGGAAATGCTTTCAGTGGCCTCCAACCTGGTGTCCAAACTATGCCACCATTTCCACCAGTGCTCCAAATTAGGCAAGACAGAAGCAGTCTTGTGGATATCCCCAGAGAGGTCAGGGCAATGCAAATGATTCCACTATTTGCCTTCCATTACATAGGAAGAAACAAGAATCAATAGTTTCCTCCTGACCATGCTACACCAGAGAAGGGGCAGGACATAAGTTTAGCATCACTTAGCTGCTAAAATCCTTCACTGATTTCTAGAATTTCCATAAAGCTACTTTGGTCAATATGTTGTTTGTTTTGTGTTTCTAATGGGAAACAAGGGCCTGAAGCCACCATCTTGTTAATGACAATCCTTAGCACTAGTATTATTTAAAAGTACTATTAAAAACAACTTTTGTAGTTCATTTGATCCCTTTCATTACCTTAAAAAACTGCCATAATCTTCAAGATTAAGTAAGTACTCAAGAAGAGTAGGTATAAGTACTGGTCACTTTGATTTGGTTACTATGTAATGACACAGCACTGAAAATCTAATAACTTATGATCTATTACCAGAAAATTGAGGAACTACAATTTATAGAATCCCAATATTTTTAATGCTTATTTTGCTTGGTGATTCACCTGTACATATTATTTTTTAGGTATGACAAGAAATCATAATATGATAAATGAAAGGATTAGAGAAATAACTACTGTGTAGACTAGATAAGTCAGATCATATTGAGGGATAAAGTATTTGGGTATTGATTAATGGAAGAGGTAGAATTTGGAAAAAAGTAAATGAATATTATATACTGAAGGAAAGGTATTGATAAATAAATATAGTAAAGGGGAAGCAAAGATACATGCAAAAAAGGGATGTCAAAAATCAACATCCATTTATGATAAAAAGCTCTCAACAAAGTGGTATAGAGAAAATACACCTCAACATGAGGTTGCAAATGCTTTCTCCCATTCTGAAAGAGCAAATGCTCTTTCATTTTGTTGTTTTTCTGTGCTGTAAAAAAGCATTTTAATTCAATGTAATGCCATTTATTTTTGTTTTTGTTGCCCTTACTTTTGGCCTCAGATTCAAAGTCATCACCAAAACTGATGATAAAGAACTTACTGCCTATGTTTAATTCTGGGATCTTTATTTCAGGTCTTACATCCAAGTCTTTAATCCATTTTGAATTAAGTTATGTGTGCAATAAGATAGCTCCATTTCATTCTTTCACATGTGGCTGTCAAGTTTTCCCCATACTATTTATTGCAAAGGCTGCCCTTTACCCATTGTATATTTTGTCTCCCTTGTCATAAATTAATCATATATGCATAGGTTTCTTCCTGAGCCATTAATTTGTGTCTGTTTTATGCCAATACCATACCATTTTTATTACTCTAGCTTTGTAATACAGTAGTTTGATATCTGTGAAAATTCTGTCTCCAAATTTGTTCTTTCTCAAGATTGATTTGGTTATTTGAGGTCCTTTGTGGTTTCATAAAAAAAAAAAAAATAGGCTTGTTAGCCCTGGCTGGTGTAGCTCAGTGGATTGAGCACAGGCTGCGAACCAAAGCATCGCAGGTTCGATTCCCAGTCAGGGCACATGCCTGGGTTGCAGACCAGGTCCCCAGTGGGGACCACATGAGAGGCAACCACACATTGATGTTTCTCTCTCTCTCCCTCTCCTGCTCTTCCCCTCTCTAAAAATAAATAAATAAAATATTTAAAAAAAATTAGGCTTGTTCTATTATGTGAAACATTACATTGAAAAATTTGATAATGATTGTATTGAATGTGTAGATTGCTTTGGGTAGCATGGAAAATTTAATATTAATTCTTCTAATTCATAAGCATGTAACATCTTTCCATTTATTTGTATCTTTAATCTCTTTCATCAGTACCTTATAGTTTTCAGTTATTTCATCTCCTTAATGAAGTGTATTCCTAGGTATTTTATTGTTTTGATTACATTACAGAAAATTTTTTTTAATTTCCCTTTCTTATAGTTCATTATTAGTGTAGAGAAACACAGATGATTTTTGTATATTATTTGTATATTACAACATTACTGAATTTGTTTATTAGGTCTAACAGGTTCTTTTTTAGAGATTTTGGGATTCTCTATATATATCATCTGAAAATAATAACAGTTTTATGTTCTTCTTTCTAATTTGGATATGTTTTCTTTTTCTTGTTTAATTGCTCTGGTTAGGGCTTCCAATACTTTGTTGAGTAAAATTAGCAAGATTAGGCATCCTTGTTTTGTTCCTGATCTTAGAGAAAAGGTTTTATAACATTGAGTATATTGTTAGCTATGTACTTTGCCATATATGGGCTTTACTAAGTTTACATACATTAAGGGGGCAGGATAGTGATAATAGTATCTAATGATTAGTGTTAAAAATCAGCTTCTACTTTTATTGTTGCTTTTCCACCTGATTGTTCTCAGCCTGGGTGGAATTTTTCATCACCCAGTGGTGGTTAGAAGTGTTTTGAGCAGAAATATGTCTAAATACGATTTTGGACTATGCTGCTCTCCTTCTGTAAGACCTCAGTCTCTTCTCCTTGAGACCGTGCACCTAAGCTAATGCAAGCATAGTCCCAATGTGTTATCATATTGCTCAGAAACACACATATTTTACCAGAAATCTTCTGGAGATATATTGTAACTTGCTAACCTGTAGGAATCATTTAAGTGGGAGGATTTGGGGCATCAGATGAGTATTTGAGATCCCTTTCTCACTCCTCTCAGGCCATAGCTGAAAGACTACTACTCACTCCTAGTAAAGGGACAAATCCTCTGTTTTTAGAATTTAGATGAAAAAGTTTTGAAATAAAATATTTTGAAATTAATGGGTATATATTGGATTCAGTTTCTCTCTGAGAATTCATTAAGTTTCTTAAATTTAGCCCAGGGCTTAACAAGGCCCACAAAAATGTAACACATGAGTTTCTCATTTTAGATTCTATCTGAAAGTAAATAAAAATAAATGAAACATATAAAACAAAAGCAGTTCCTGGACTTTAAAGATGACTCAGAGATTTATTTATTACCTATTTCCTCCCCCAATTTCTAAAATCCAATGAACATTTTAACCACTTTTCAAGAAGCTGTTCTGAAAAAGTATGCATTTTTCAGCATATTTTTTTCAGCAAGAAGCTGTTCTTTTATTAAGTATGCATTTAAAGAAAGAAAAGATTCTTCATATGTCAAGATTAAATGTGTTTATTTGAGTTAGTAGGTACAATGTCATATTAGATACCAGCACTCCAAGCTACACCTATGTATCTGCCTCTAAACCTTCACACATTGTCAGTTTCTGTTCCTCTAACATTCCACCATTGGGCCTCCTATTTCTAGCAAAATCATAGTTCAATTTTTTTTAAAAAAGTAAAAGCAAGATTGATCACTGTATTGTGCTTCCAGTGCCCCCAGAAGGATAATTGTCTCAAATAAATGTTTGTTTTCAGTGAAGGGGAAAAATTGATAGCATGAGCATTAAAAATGACACTACTAGAAGAGAAAGAACAGAATACAGATTAAAAGAAGCATTTTAGGCTGGATGAGTTAGTTTCCCCTTTAGTAAAAAATCCACATAGCGTGGATATGACTTCAAAGTTAAGTTGTTCCATTTCTGGGCCACACACTTAAGCGTATTGGCTAGTACATTTTTGCACTGACACAGAAGCAATACAAGCTTTATGTTCTACCATTACACTTCCAGATTTTTCATTTAATATACCTGCCAACCTAATGATTCTTGCATGCATTAGAATTTGCTCTTGTAGTGTTAAGTTTATTTTCCCCATCCCTCCCACTCCCGTAAACATTGCAATACGAACTCTTCACCAAATTGTATGAGAATGTTGCAAAGAACAGCTCTGCGCCACCTCAGGACAGGACTTCCTGTCCCCTGTCCAGGCTTATAGATGGATCAGTAGTATTGATCACATCTCATCTTCATGCAAACAGACTCTGCTCCCATAATTTCCCCATGCCAGAGGCATATGAGTCGGCAGGTATGCATACAAAAAAATGAATTTAAAAAGAAAAAGAAAGAAAAAAAGAATGAAAAAAGATTTCTTGTTAAAGCCTATCATCCTAGAAGGAATCCATTGCTTTGAATTCACTTAAGGCCTGTACAGGCGAAATGTGTTTCTTCTGAGAACCTCGTCTAACTCGCGTCTGGAATTCTTCAGGCTTTTCTCTCTTCACAAGGGGCTTCTTCTCTGGAGCCTTCATCTTCCAAGACACAACAGGTGAGTTGACAGCTGCTGTCCCATAGACCTTCTGGTATTTGGTCGAGGCCACATAGGATGCTTTTACCGTGAGGACGACAGCATTCATCAGGTTTTTCGCTGCCTGGATGAGTGATGTAGCACTGTCCAGCTAAAGTGAGATACACATGGGTTAGTCAAGGCACAACACTCACAAAATAGTGGTGCAGTTTCACAGTAAAACAATGCTTTGTCTGTGCAAGTATACCACGGTGCCCCAAAGGAGCGATTATTACACGGTAAGGTGAAAGAACTATAAAGCAGTCACCTATCTTCTCCCATCCCTCTTCCCAAGATAAAAAATTTAAAAAGGATATTCTGTGATGCATAGTTCATTAAAATCCTGATATTCATAAAGTAAAAGCCTTCTTTTGAGCATGTAAGAATTCCAGTGTTTACAAAAGATTTTCAAAGTATGGTACCTCATGTTATTACATTAGGCTGATTGGTAATGGTCTCAGTTACTCAAATATTTGAAAAGCATTTAGCAGGCACTGAAGAATAAAAGAATAAGAGGTTCCATTGTACTTTTATGGTCCCCCGGTGGAAGTATGCCTCAATTTATAGATTATTTCTCCATCCTGAGTTTAGGATTGGAAAGCATGCAAGGGGTTCATAAAAGGAACACTTATGGGTGTTCTGTTTTTTGCTTAAGTGTTTATTAAGCTTGAGTATCCATTTAACTATTCCCAGGTCTTGAAAATATCTCCTATAAGAACCTCAATAACTGTGCCAGGTTGTTGTCAGTCAGAGAGCATTCAGTGAGACCCCTGTGACCATGTGTTAATGAAATACTGACTTAGCACTATGTGCCAAACACTTCTGTCAGAGCCCATTTAACTCTCACAACAATCTGTAAAATGGTAATTATTGTCATTGCTCCTTCATGATGAGAGAACTGTCATATACAGAGGTCTTGTAAGTCCCACCGTTTCACACAGCTTAAGTAATGAAGCCCTTATAGACTGTATTACTGCACCATACACTATTGGGCAGGATAATCTCAGAAAGGCTATGACAAGTCACAACTCAGAGTACAGTAGGTTTAGAAGCTCATCCTCAGACTCTCAGGCCAGGAAATTTCTTTTAGGTTACCTCTTTTCTGCTTTTAACTAGTTAGACAATGTGGTACATGCTGTATATTAAACCATTTAATATGTTTCAACCTTCTTTTTCATTCACTTCCTGAACTATAGATGCTGGAAAAGATCAAAACTGCATTTCCCAGACTCCCTTTCAGCCAGACTTCTATATGCAACCTAGTAACAGGAAAGAATTAATAGCGGCACTGAGATTATTATTCCAGCCTCAGGGTTGCTTGAGTGACTAAGGAAATGTATCCATTTCAGTTAGATGAGGGATCCAAGGATGTTCCTAAGCAATATTGTTCCTATTTTTGAGATGATTTGTTGTATAATCTGTAACTGATGGACTATATCTGCATTAGAGAATTAGTAGCTAGGCCTACAATCTTCTGGGTGCAAGGAGATTAGCAAAGTATTTAAACTGAGGGGCCCCGAACACTGTGGCTTTCCTGTGTCACGCAACATGCACTCACTTTAGCTTCTCATCATTTCCTGAGATCAAAACATGTCCCAAGCAGTGACCAACAACATGCTGATCTCTGTTCCACATTCATTGTGAAAGCTAAATAATATTATGCTGATTCAAAAATATTTTACCACAAGTAAACTCAATTCTTCCACCACTGAAAAAAACCATACAGTCAGATAATTGGGAGAAATGGAAAATGCTTTCTATGTATGAATTCTTTGCAGTGTCATATAACTGAGGTTCCACCACTAAGAAAAATAAGATTATACATCAGTATTACATGGACCTCACGTTAATATAGAGAAGCAAAGTGATTTGTGGATCAGAGCCATGATTCAGCAAATATCATAATTGACTGCTTTATGAATTAAATCAACCAAATGGATAGAGTACCACTTACTTTACCACTTCTATTACACAAGGTATATATGCACAAGGTACATATATACCAAAATAACTGCTTACCCCAGACTAGTTTACACAATATAATTTTCTACAACTAGCTAAGCAAAGCAAAGTCTAAATTATTCATGTTAATAGAAGAGAAACTAAGCATGGATTAGTACAGTGATTCTCAAAGTACAGTCTCTGAACTAACAGTATCAGCATCACCTGGGAACCTGTTAAAAATGCAACTTCTAAGGCCAATCCCAAACTCTCTGATTTAAAAACTTGCAATCCAGGAGATTCTGATGCATGATAAAAGTTGAGAACCACTGAATTAATGAAACCCAAAGACTATCTGATGACTTATGTCATCCAATGATTTCAGAGCTTTCATCATGGGTGAATTTGGTAACATCATAGCCAGTTATGGGACTGGATTTCACTTTTTCATCTTTTCCATTACATTCTCAGGTAGAAGTATGAATAATGAAGGAAAGAGATAAGTTAGTAAAATGTTGGGACAATTAGATCAGTCATGGTTTCTTTAGAAGCTAGATACTGTGTCCCTTGTCCAATTGATGGTTTCCTATAAGTCTGTCAGGTTTCAAAAATAAGTAATATTCATTCATAAAGTTAGTGAATTCTATTGTTTGCTATGGGTAAAAAGAGGACGAAATGATATAATAGCAAAGACAGTTGTTTTGATTTGCTTCAGAGCAATAAAATTAATAGAAGTAGAAGAAGGCATGTCTATTGTATTATTAAATGGTTCCCAAAAAGCAAATCTTGGGAGAATTGAGTGGATCCAAAGAGAAGAATTACAAGTAATTTTGAGATTTTTACCACAGATTCCATTTTCAGATAGATGGTGTCTAATTCTGCAGCAAAAATAGGATAGCCTGTCTCTTCTTCAGAACCCCTTTGCTCTCCCAGCCTGAAGCAGGAATCCTGTGAATAAACCTAATACATTGGTCGAGAGTGAGACAGCTCTGAAATATAAAGTCAGTTATTTCATTCAAGCCATCTGGTATGGCAGATACTAATTTGTGGCAAGGCAAAGCAAGGAGGTGAAGGACCTGGACAGATAAACTTGAATTAACTATACTCCTAGACAATAAGCCCAATCTAAAATTAAAAACAAAATTTGTATTTTTCTTAAAACTTGAATTACCAAAGGATATTTTTTCTATATGTTCTATACCTACTTGAATCATTAAGATAATTATCAGTGCAATAAAAATTTGTTTTACTTAAAAATAGGTCTTTGTTATGCTTGTCCAAAATAGTAGAGTCCTGGTTTCTGGGTGGCACATATTGCTAAAAAAATCACTTCCTAAAAAATACATTTAAAAAAGTAAAGCTACATGACCAGGTGATTTTTTAAAATACAAGGTTTTGAAAAACTTATTTAACATAATTGTATTCTATTTTGTGATTTATCCTGTAAGCATGGCATTTTAAAACAAAACATGCAAAGGATTCTGGATACAGTTTTAATAATAACTACCAACATTAATTGAGCAATTAGCAGGTGCTTGGCTTTGCCTTAGTCTTTTTAATTAAATTGCATGATTTAAGTTTCTAAAAACCTTGAAGTGAGGATTTTCATTACCCCCATTCCACAGGTGAACAAACTGAAGCTTAGAGATGTAATGTAACTTGACCGTGCAGTAACTGGCAAAGAAGAGATTAGGCCCGTACTATCTCTGTCTGAAGCCCACCATCTGAACTGCTACACTATTTCTTTGAAACATCCTTTAACCTCTGGGAGCTTGTTTTTTCAGTGACTACCTGTCATTCAAAATGAACCTATTTCAATTATTACCTCTGTCTGGGTAGAGGCCTGTCCTTTAAACCTGGTAACATCCTGAAAATATCAGGACTACATCAGGTGAGAGCCTTCACCTCTCCTGGTCTGTGTGTTCAGTTTCATCCTCAGAGTCTGAATTCTTTATAACTGGATCTCTTGGTCCTGGCTGTACTCCTGCTCTGGGATCTGCCCTTCCCAGTCTTTTCTGGCCTTGAGGGTGTCTTGCTGCCTTGGAATCTCCCTCATGGAGGTGGTGCCTGGAATCTGAGACTTACAAATTTCTCTTGTACTTGCTTAGATTCCCTGAAGCACATTCATTGTACAGCTGTAATGACTATTTGTACCCTTGGCTGGAGCTCACCTACTCTAATTGGTGGTGTACTATACCGTTATCTGTGCTGGTTGTGCTAGCTTTATAATAGCCTCAGAAATGGGCCATATCTCAGCTATTCCTCAAGCTTGCCTGCATATACACTGACTACACTTTTTCACAATAACAGACTTGTATTTTTCCTACTTAAAGGCCTTTCTATTCTTACGGGACATCCCATTCAGTTCCTATATTTAATCTAACAGAAGCTGCTATTTTTTTTACCTACCTTTAAAAATAGCCTAAATTTACCAAATGTGACCATGAGCCAGTCTCTGAAGTAACTGCCTGAGTTTCCCTTCTCTCATTCAATCTCACAACCACTCTTGACAGAAGAAATACTGTTATGCCCCATCACAATTTAGAGAGCCATACAGCTTACCCAGTATCACTTTACAAATAAGAGAGGAAGAAGGCAAGATTTAAATGCAAGCAGCCTAACTCCAGAGCCCAGGAGCTAACTGTTGCTCCAAGCTGCTTCCCAGAGCTATGTATAACAGAAGAATCCACAACCCCCAAATCGAACACGCTGGGCTAGACTAATCCTCTCTACTCCAGTTCATAGGTGTCTACTGCCCTAACCACAGAAATTAGGCTTCTTCTAATTCTGTCAATATTCTTAAAATATCAAAGTACTATTTTAAAAAAGGCAACAGATGTTTCCTCACATCTTGTTCTATTACAGTCCATGAAAAGCAAATAAGGGTGGGAGAGCTGTTTTATAGCAGTTTTTATGGTTTTATTCTGGCCATATTTCTGCCTCTGTTACCACTGTTTTTAACACCATGCAGCTTCTGATCTCTCTGCACAATTCTCATTTAGTCCTTTAAATGGAAAGAAAAGACTTTCATGAATTGTGACTATACCATTAATTGATATTTGTGCTGCCTAATTCCTTAGGACAAAAGATGAAGAATGTATAAATTTTTTTTACAAAAAAGAATAAAACTGTTATGGACATTCTTGAACAAGTAAAAAAAAAGTTTACTCTGTCTGCATGCACACACCCAAGAAAGGCCATGTGAGGACAGAGCGAGCAAGCCAAGGAGAGAGGCCTCAGCAGAAACCTACCCTGCTGGACCTTGCTCTGGGACTTCTAATCTCCAGAACTGTGAGAAAATAAATTTCACTGTTTAAGCTAAAAAAAATAGATGAAGGGTGTTATGAAAAGGGCTTAAAATAACTCAAAATTTACAAGATCATCTGAAGAGTTCTAACACTCCACGTGTGAAGTTCCATGCTATTTCATTAACATGAGGTTTATACCGCAAGAGGTGTTCGGTGTCCACAGAAACAATTGTGACTGCATGACTCACACTCTTCTAAATGAAAGTGCTAATATATTTCTTGAAATGCTGAATTCTCATTTACTCTTTACTCAAGTCTTTTGCTCCATCTTTCTACCTACTTATTCACACAAGAATCTCTTCAGACAACTAGTGTGTATCTACTTGTGCCAAATGCTGTGATTTAGGGTTGGGTGCACAAATACAGACACAGAAACTAAACAGTTTAATGTTCTGTGGTAAGTGCTTTAATAGGATGTATGGTGCTACAGGCACAGAGAGAATGGGAGATCTACCTTGAGTCAGATGGGGACAGGGCAGGAAAATAAAGCTTCATGGTGGTCATGATATCTAAACTCACTTTAATGAATGAAACTGGGTAGAAGATTGTTGGTGACTGAATAGTTTAGTAATGAAAGATACTTGTCAAATTTCTAGCTTTTACAACTGGGTATATATTGACGCTCTTAACCCAGCTGATAGAAAGAAGAGAGAAGATAAAGTGCTATAATGCTAATTTAACTTTTTTTTTAAGATTTATTTATTTTAGACAGAGGGGAAGGGCGAGAGAAAGAGAGGAAGAGAAACATCAATGTGTGGTTGCCTCCAACACGCCCCTTATTGGGGTCCTAGCCCGCAACCCAGGCATGTGCCCTGACTGGGAATTGAACTGGCGACACTTTGGATCACAGGCTGGTGCTCAGTCCACTGAGCCACACCAGCCAGGGTGCTAAGTTTAACTTTGTATCTACTGAGTTTCAAGTGTTCATGTTGCATGTAATCATCAAAGGAACAGTTGAAATTATGGAATTGAAACTCAGGTACCTAGATACTGCTACCACATAGTAGCAATAGAAACCACATAGAAGTTATATCGGTTTCCCCCATAGTTGCAATAACAGTGTTCTGCATACTACAGGCATATAACTTATGTCAATTCAAATTTCTTCCCTTCATATTGTTTAGCATTTTTACAGAGATATAACAGAATGCTTAAGGAAATATTAAATCTCTTTTTTTCTTAGGTTAAAAAGTCCACTAAATATAGTAAAAATTCTCTCAGCATTATAATTTCAATATAAAAATCAATATTCTTTTAATAATCAAAGATATAACATCATCAAGAAACATCTCAACCATTCCTTAGGGTTACTTTCTAGTCTGTTAATTAGCAATTACTCTCAATAATAATGGTGAACTTCCTGGGGCCAACCAGCAATAAAACAAATGCAATTTAGATTTAACAGCTGGTTTTAAAAACACACACATAAAAAAAAAGCACAGTCAAACTTGCAAAGTAACATAAAAGAGGTAGAGGGAAATGCATTGGATTAATTACATATAACATAGTAAATGGCTTAGGAGAAGGCCAGACATATAATTATAGAAGAGGATTAAAAATTACACTGAGTTCTACATTAATCCATTTAAAATATGCATGTAAAGATAGATTCATTTCAAGGTTGTATTTCTATTTTCAAAAGGCTTATTATCTATTACCAAAAAATAATAAACCACAAATGGCAGTTCTTGGAAATCTCAGGTGCAAAGCAATCTGTCCTTGGATTTAAAATAATGCAAGTGCCATGAGGCTACTGACTGAGGTAAATCTAATAAAATTAACCAAATTCATTTGAAGGTTATTTTGAAATAATATAAAACTGAGAAGTTTGCCTTGATTATCTCAAAAAAGCTTAGAAGTTCCAAGGATGGGGAATCGAGTCCCATTTAGGCCTACGCTCTTTTAATTTTCTCATGTCAGAGCTGATAGTGTTACTGATTTTGAGAATGCTAAAACTGTTCTGCAAATATGGAGAGAGTCCATTTTAGCCACCTGCAAGATCTTTTAATGGGAATAATTCAGTATTTAATAAGAACATGAAGTATTTTTTTATTCTAACCTGAGAATATATTTTTCATTGCTTTTAGAGGGGGAGGAAAAGGGGCAGGAGAGGAGAGACTGACTGCCTCTCGCAGGCTCTCCAACCAACCTGGGGACTGAGCCCGCAGTCTAGGTACGTTCCCTGACCAGTGATAAAACAAACAACCTTTCCATGTACGGGACGATGCTCCAACATGCAGTTATTTTAATGGAACTATATTATACCTATTCAGGCCTGGGGCAGTGTTTGGGGGGAAGGAAGTTGTGAGAATTGATAATCAATTGAAAGCAAACACCTTGAGAAAACTGGAATCTTTCCACTGGTCATTTATTTAAATTTAATCAGTTATCTACTCAAAATGAGTCATAAATTGCTTGCAAGGAAAAAAAAGAGTTTGCAATAAGTCAGCTTTGCTGTTAATGAATGGGAGGTTAGAAACCCAGAGCAGTGGTGCCTATTATCTGACACAAAGAACATTTCATGTTTAAAAAATCCATGAGGCTTTGAAGAAATATTTGATCTCCTTAGGAACTCTGATACATTTGAAGTACCTTGAAATATCTGCCTACTTTTTCCAGAGTCTATATCAATAACACTCTTTAAAAACTCTAGCAAGTGCAGAGTAATAAATAGCTCAGGCAAACAAAGACATGGTGAAAAGATCCAGCCTAATTACATCTTTTCCCACTTCATGGATGTTTACACACTTGCAAAAGAGACAATTCCTTTGTTGCAAGTCCTGGCTTCAGTGTTCTGGTGCACTCTCTCTCTCCCTCATCAAACATCAACAATGAAGTGAGTTCACAAAGGTGGATTCCTTCCTGTTAAGACAGTGACAGTGAGTGGCAGCAATTTGCCACTCACCCATGTGGTGGTCATGGCAGACATTACTAATCAATCATGGCACTTTGCTCCTTCAGAGTCTCCTGGGTGGCGGGGATGATAAAACTTATCTCCCTCCTCCAAGAGGTCACATTTTGACAGTTGTCAAAAACAACTTGGTATGTTACCTAAATATTTTATATCTACTTCTATATTTAACTTATTTAATACCTTTTGTTTTTGTTACTACTAATTAGATTACTGACAAATATTTTTATTTCAATGTTGTAGATACTCTTTTGAACACTTATTACTGACAATATAGTTGCTAATGAATAAAGTCATTAAGCAGAAGACATAAGCATTAACATTGTGTAAACCATTTGTGGGGGTAATTTTAAATCAGGTGATAAAAATAGCTGAGTATATTAACAAGTATAGTGTCTGAAGTGAAAAATGACTATCAGAGGTGAGCTGCGATTATTATTTAAAAAAGGCTGCATCAAGTCTATTAACATTAGAACATTTACCAACCCCTATAACTGCTAGCTAAAAAAAAAATACTATGGGGTAACTCCTGTAGAAATGGATTAATCTCAGGGGCATTCCATTTGATGATGGGATCTTGAAAAGCAAAATGTTCTACAACTTTAGGTAGTGGCTGAAAGGAGGACAAGAGATCTGTTATTTCTCCTGCAGTGATTCCTTTAGTGATGACAGGGAGGCAGCTGGCACTCCACCAGTGCTGAAGGCCAGTTGTTAAGAAGACTGTATGCAATGGCTCCTGGTGAGGTTGGCAAAGGCCTTAGCATAAAAGCACTGCAATCTCAGTCAGGCTAAGAAAAAATCTCCCCTAGTTGCTGAGACATTTACCAATTAGCCCTGGGGTAACTTTCCCAACTGGACATACTTTTCTCTTCATTCTTAATTCATTTAGGTAGGTACGTAGCAGTTCATCCTCAGCCAGTCCACTGATTAACTGTCTTCATTTGCATTTTTCAATTATAGGTGAGTAAACCTTGGGGACTCCCATGAAGGTTTAATTACAGTCAACGAATTTCCTAAACATGGCTAAGGGCCATTTTTTTCTCACCATTAAAGGCAGAACAGTTTTTGTTCAACCCAAACAAGACATTCTGGCTAAACTTGGAATTCCAGGGAGAAGTAGGAATATTGAGATGTGTTGGCCCTTGGAAAGTTATGAATAGGTATTTGTTTATTTAGGCAGTTCCCTCCTTTTTCTCTACTTCTTCTCCCTAATTTTTTTTTGCCACACCTAAGGATCTCCTTTCTGGTTTGTCCCCACATGACAACAGAACCATGATAAGCAAATCCAACAGGAGTTCTAACCATAATTGGGAAATATCTCTGGGTAGGAAGCCAGTCTTTCTGTCACCACCATCCAAGGTTGATACCTCATAGCAACTCTTTAAAAGGCTAAAGCCTCTTTTTGCCTTCCCTATAGGAGAGGCAGCTAGCAGAATATCAGCACCTTTGATCTTTCTATTTCCCCCATTCTCCCTCCCTGAGCAATATCAGCATGACTGGAAGACAAATCTAGGACAAGCCTTTGTTTAAGAATCCAAGAGAAATAAGTCTTTATCAAATGGACGAATGAATCACTAATGGAACCCAACTTTGTAGGAATGTGCTGATAAGTGATGAAGGCTATTTAACACCTTACAAAATAGCACCTACACTGCAGCATGCAAAGTGCAACCATGGAGTGGAGAACAAAGCACAAGAGTCAAGGACCACATCTTTGGGTGCTGGTTGGTGGAGGACTGTGCCTAGAAAGAAAGTAAGAATAATCTGAGATCCCTGGTTTATTATTTTCTATCCTTTCACTTCTCTTCACAGTTCACCACAAAGAATTGTGTTGTATGGCATTATTCATATATTGGGGAAAGTCAACTACCATCCAGCTCATGACTCTCTCCTCATTAGGTATGTTGAAAAAGCTAGTCAAAGCCTCCATTGCTACCTGAGTCCTGGATGAGAAGAGTAAAGAAGACCAGAAGAGACTCCTTCACCCAGGGACTGTTTGCTGCCTCTGCTCAGGATCCTAGTTCCTTCTTCTTCACCCCTTTCTTCCAAGTCCTTTTCACTTTCTTCCCTCTGGTAAGATATTGTCACATTTTATGTTCTGTCAACTGTTCTCCCTGTAGCTCCCTGCCTTTCTATCATTTCCTTTCTTATAGTAAGTGAAAACCTGGGCTCTGGACTCAAAGCCATAGTTCAAATCCTGATTGGACTGATCACTGGCTAGGTGATCTTGAGAGAGTTACTTAATCTAGCTCTACCTCAAATGTTTAATCTTTGAAATAAAAATAAAAAAAAACATTTATTTAGTTTTTAGGTGTTAAATGTGATAATGTCCTTAAAGCTGAGTACGTGGCAAATGGTTGGCCCTTAGAAAATCTTAGTTTTTTAGCATTACTGTGATTTATCTTTCCTTAAGTCACCATTTCAGTCAAAGAAAGTATTTTTAAAATTATATTTCCCCACTTCCAACTCTTCCCTTTTACTTTGTCCTTTTGAGCCCCACCCCCATCAGCATTTTGGGTTCTCCCCAACCCTTTTCTTACTGAACCTACGTAGCACCTTGGCTTGCTCTTAGTGCCCAAATATTATGGTTTTAACATGTTAGGAATAAAGGCATAGAGAAGTTGACAAGAGGAATAGAAAAGCACCAAAAACATCTGTATCTTTTCTAGTTCTACTATATTCTTTATTGAAGGAAAGGAGGGATTCAGCACAGGAAAACAAGGGTTTTGTGTAAAAAGTGTGACACCCCAAATATCTAAGAATATTTAGGGCTTATAGGACTGGAGGAAGATTAATAGAAAATCAAAAGAGCTCTAATAGGAGGTATAGGGAAGGAAATTTAGCCTGGGAAGAGGATGTTTAAAGGTCCAATTTAAGAGGAATAAAGAGAAACAGTATAAAATATTTTACCTAACCAATTGTAGGGCCCAATTCCAAAAATACAAGCTGTTCATTTTGGTTAAGATATTATTTCTAGATATTTATTACTAACAAGAAAAATGATGCTACCTGAAAAGTTTGACACTTTAATTCACTAAAATCTTACATTGTTGTCAGAATTCAGGTGAGAGCCCCAACTGCCTCAAAAATGGGGCCGCTTCTGGCCTAGAAGGGCTCATCAAACACTGAAGATCGACCTCCTAAGCCCTGTGCTTTGTCTCCACCAAAACACCCGCACTTGGGTTCCCTAGACTTGTTGCATAAAGTCTTAAATCTGTTTATCTATAAGATGGCTATTTATAATCTTTACCTCAGTCTTGAACTGAGCACCTGCCCTCTTCAGCTAAGGTTGCCCTGTGTCATCTTTAATTCATCAAGACACTTGAGGTACTGAATCTACATGTTCCTTAGAAGTTTGTAAAAGCCTCATCCAACCAGCTTTCCAGATCATGAGTAAACCAATTTTATGCCATTGGGCAGAACTGTGCTCACATTTATTAACTAAATAAGTTAGCAAAGGGTAGATTTTGAGAAAAATTCTAAATAAAAAGTCCAAGATAAATAAAAGTCAAAATATGAGGAAGGACATTGCCTGGGCTATCACCTAGAAAGACCAGGGAGAGAAAGCAAGTAGAACAGGTGCAAAAAACCCACAGTGGACAACGTTAACACAAGCCATGCTTGTTAATGCTCCAAGCTTCTTCCAGAACTAATAAACAAGGATCGCTGATCTGTGCCCAGTTGCTGTCATTTTTTCATTGCTATCTTTACCAGGTATGCTTAGTCAATAACAGAACTTTGTTCTACTCATCCTAGAAATGGCCTCACAATTCTCTAAACATAGCCCAGACAATCACTAATTACTGAGGAAAGTTAGCAATCAAAATAAGAACCTGTTCACCATCCCCTATGTTCTATCCCCACTAAGGCGATGCTTTGATTAACAGTGGTATATTAACATCATTTCTTCTTCATCATTATAATTTTCTTTTCACATAATTCATAAAGAATGATCTTTTGAATATAATGCAGAAAATGAAGTGAAATGATAGAAACATGTATAACAAAATAATTCACTAACAAAATTTCAACTCTTCTTTCATTACAGAAATGAGTATCGCAACAAGAAGAAATGAATGTCATTATTCAAGGATTCATAAGAGGTCTTCAGTATAATGTATAGTTTAAAACCAGTAATTTTAATTAAATTAGTTTTAAATTTGAGCAGTTGATCTATAGCTTTTTATAATTGAACACATTTTTCTACCTACTTTTAAACATTTTTTTAGCAGACATAGAATAATATCCTTCAATTTTTTTCTTTCTTCCTGTTCACTGCTTTTCCCACTGTAAAATGTATGCTATCTAACAGTTTTATCTCGTATTCAAATAACTTCCAAGTGCTCACACGGTCAGTGTGTGTACTGTCACACATTCAGGTGGAGATTTTCTATCTTTAGTTCAGAAGACAACTCAATGGGTTGTGAGCATTAAGTCTTTAACTTCCATTGAGATCACACTTCAGGTTCTTGCATGAGTTGTTACTTTCACAAATGAGACCTTTGACATATAGAGAATGATCTAAGCTTCTGCAGAAGTTTCTTACTGGCTCTTCTTAATATTCTAGAGATAGGCAAAAGCTCTACAGTTAACACCACACCTCTACCCAAAATCTGTTCCTCCTATGGTCTTCCTATTTCATTATCGGCAACACAACTCTTCCAACTCTTTAGGTTAAAAATCTAAAAATCTTATGTTACACCTTGTTCTTTCTGACACAGCATGTAATATGCCCTCATATCCTGCCAACAGCATCTTTGAAATACATCCATTATTTGACCTCTTCTCACCTTCTCCAATGTTACCACCAAGACCAAGCCATCAGAATCTCTCATCAGGATTGTACAATATTTTCCCCTAGCTTGTTACCTTTCTTCCACTTTTTACCCCCTTTAGTATATTTTGCTAAACCCCCTTTAGTATATTTTGCATTATGTGAGTTTACTTAACAGGATCATTCTGACTCTTGTTATCTGCTAGAATCAGATAATTGGTTACTTATTTGCTGCTTTCTCCTCAAAGGATTTGTATGCCAAACTCTTGTCTTCAATGTTAGACTTCTGGCTACTGATGAACAAGTACTTCCTAGTTATTTACTGGCATATTCCTCGCATTAGCCACATGGGACTGTGTGTACACGTCCCCCAATGTGTAGTCAGTTCAGTGAAGTGATCAATTCTCAGTTTAGGCTGCCTCCTCAACTGGCTTGTAAAAGCCGCCTCTTGGTAAAAGTGGATTAGTACTTCTCTTTATTGGATTAATGTGCTTGGGATGTTTTCCAGCTTCAATTCATATTGAGCATCCCAAGCAATTAAATATTTCCTATATGTTACATCACATAATCCTCACCCAAAAAAAGTGATACATCAATTTATCCTCACTCTTTAATAGGAGAAGAAATTGGCTTAAGGAGAAGAAACTTGTTAGCTAATAAGACAATTATCAGGGGTTTAAATGCATGACTTCTGTTCCTAGGTACAGGGTATTTATAGCTATATACTTAGCTCTGACAGCTTTTAAATGAAATAAAAAATGGAGGGCATTTCAGGTGGTTCCCTTGAGAAGCTAGGATACTTCTCCACAGAGGTGTCTGGCAGGGCTTGGCCTGGTTTGGAACCTCACAGTCTATATCTCCAAGAGTGACTGTTCTTTTAGGGAAATGCAGCAAAAGCACCAGAGGGTTCTGTTCAGTCTAAAACTGGAAATATTATTTCTTTGGTCCAACAAAGAACCTCTATAGATGGGCACCATACTGTCTGTTTCTTTATAAAAAAGGTTGAGCTGTACAAGAAATTTTAAAACCACAGATTAAAGGCCAGAGCATCCTCAAAAGACTGAAAATGCATAACAGTATTGCCAAAAATCATAGAAAAATATTAGTGGTTCCTTTGAAAGAAAGCCTCAAATCTACGAAATTTGAAAACTTCTTTGAAAAACAAAAAAGGGCTTCATGAACTTCCAAGGAAACAAAAACTTTTAACCAGTGAAGAATGATAAACATTAAAGGGTCAGAGAGAGTCTGGTACAGTACCTGCCCCTACTAAAAATCATGCTTGATATTAAGATGAACGTTTCCTCAAGGCATAATCCCTATATTGGAGCCCCTATGAAGCTATCCTTTGACAAAGTTAAATCACCTCCATATTTATAATAAGATGTAAAGGCTGCCTCATTATTTCTTCACCTGATACACTAAAAAATGCCAAGGGAAATTCTTCAAATATGCTACAGCTACATCTTTGAAAGAAAGTAATCTCTTTTATAGCTGAACTGCATTACAGCTCTCCACTTTTCTTTTTAAAACATTAATACTAAGGTATGAAATGTTCTATTTCTACCCATAACTTGCTTGATTGCAAGGGCTCACCTACATTAATGTCAGCATCACAGAGCTAAATATCACCTTAAAAATACCTGCATAAGTAATTTGAACCTTAAGGACACCATCAGCCTGCTGCATTTCTTCATATTATTTTTAAATATAAATTATTACTGTTTAACTTATTTTTTAAATGTACATATTTCTTATTTCATCAAAAAGATTAATATACAGAGCTATTACAATAGTTAAGCTAATAGGCAATGATATGTGCAAAGGATTTATTTTTTAAAAGTGCTATGAAAACAACTGAATAGTTTTAAGCTCGATACCCTTATCTGTAAAAAGCAAAAATTGAAGTCGTTTCACCTTGTCTAAAGCCTTAAACAATATTCTTACCAAAGCCTTAATTGCCTTTGAGAGTAAAAATGCCTGTGTTTCTAAGACAGGAAGATTTCGGGTAACTAAGAATGGTGGTCAAAGACCTTTAAAAGGCATATGAAGATTATGGCCAGAGGATAATTGTGATGGGCTCTCTGGAGTCTTGCTCTAGGAAAGTTCTCAACCACACTCTGATGTCAGGCTTGGAGTGGGTATTTGGCACAAGACACTGGAATCACTGTACCTACCATTCTCCTTCCTTCCAGAGGGAAGAGGTAAATGCCTCCATTTCAGATAGTCTGTGTGTTCTAAGTAAAAGGTGAAGATTTCAACCAGACCTATGGTTCTCATCAAGGGCAATTCCGTCTCTCCATCCCAGGATACATTGGGCAATGTCTGAGGACATTTGATTATCACTACAGGGAAGGGAGGTTGCTACAATCAACTGGTGGGAAGATACCAGAGATGTAGCTAAATACCCTATAGTGAAAAACCACAACAAACCCTCAAAACTAAGAATTATCCAGACTAGGGTAGACTAAAATAGCTAAATGGAACAAGCCAAGATATTTCTTAGGAAAGGGTCAAAACTAATGGCAAGTCCTAGAAAGCTCTCACAGCAGCTCATAGGGCTTCCCTCTATCCATTTCCTAGACTAGCATTTTTCAAAGTGTGATCCATGTGTCAGGTGCATCAGAGACATCTAAGAATAAAATATAGATTCCTGCTCTCTGATGTGAGTTCCATAACTGTGGAGACAGAGCCCAAGGATCTCTATTTTAATCTGCTATCCATGTGATTCTTCCGTAAATTAAATATGAGAACCACTACTTTGTTTTTCTGTTATGGCCATTCCCTTCTGTATTTTCAATGATTACCTATCTGTAAGCAATTCTTCTAGGACTCCCAAAGCCAAGAGCATGTAATCTCTAGCAGGGCAGGACCTTAGCTAGTTGTTAATTATTGCATGGACAATAGCTCAACTGGGGTCAACATGGTGAAAGAGAACAAGATAACACCCACATCATGCAAAAGACTATCTTTTACTGGAATAGAAAAATAATTAAAAAAATAGCTACCCATTTATTTAGTATTTCTCCATGCTGGGTTCTGTGCTGTGTGTAGTACATATTAACATATTTAATTTAAATAACAATGCAATAAAGTTAGCATGATTATATTTAGCACTTTATAGATGCAAAAAAGAGACTCAGATTAAAAAAAGAAAACTTGCCCAAGGTCACACAGTAACTATTGAAATTCAGAATTCAATTCATGTTCCATTTAATGGTGGTCATACATGGGCAAGAAATGCAAACCCATGCCTAACTCTCCCCAGTTTTTCTCTTTTTCAGATTCCTCATATAATGTAAGTGGGGAAACAGATATTCCTGGAAAATCTCCTTAAAGAAAGCTAACACAGCTAAGTATAATACTGTTTTACCCTCTAACCTCCTTTCTTCTTCCTGTGTGGATAATGGTAAGATAGAGAATTAGCCGTCATCTTGGACCAAATAATGAATTTGAGAATAGTAGTCCCCAATTAAGTGGAGCAGGTCAGAAGGGGTCTGAGTCCTTGGGGTTATTGTACTGACCCTGAACTACATATAGAACTAGGTGAGAGAAAAACAACTCTATTTGGATGATTTGTCGAATGCAGTTGTAATTAAACCTAATTAAAACACGTGCAAGGTTTTATAAAATTACTATTATTGGGCATTAATAATTTAGGATACTTAATTAAAAAGCAAAATTTTACACCTAAATATAGTTAACCTTTTAATATATCATAACCTTCATGTGCGAGGGCAAATGAAACTAACCATGCCACTGTAGCCCTTACTTTCAAATTTCTTTTTAAAATAAGTAGCTAATTTGATTAATTCAGTTCTTTTGAAAGAAATTCTGTATGTTTTCATACCTTAAACTTTAAAAAAGAAATCTACTTAATGTAGCAGAAAATTTAATGTAAATTACAAAGAAATTTGCTAGCTGGAAAAAATTACTTGATCTTTGCTCCCAAATCTTTGATGCACTTTGAAATATAATATTTAAAACAAAGTCAGATACTTTCACGTAGGAATAAATGAATGATAGACCAGAATCATTTATTAGGATTTTTCAGTATGATAACTTATTGCAATGGCAAAAAGAATGGCAAAGAAGCTACTGTATTAAGGACGCGTTATGTGCTCATTGTGCAAAGAATCAGGGGAAAAATGAACATTCAGATGAATTCCCTGTCTTTATGGAGCTTGCAGACTAATTGGGAGACATACAATTAAATGTTATTACATTGCAGTGTCGTATCAGGAATGACAGACTTCATCATGCTGTAGGAGAATATGAAGGCAGCCTTCCTAGAAGCACTACAATATACCAACCACTAATTCTGTGACCTCCAGGAAGTTACCTAATTTCTCAGGACCTCATTTTCTTAATATTTTTAATGAAGATGACAGTGTCTTCTCCATAGGATGACTGGGAAACAGACTGCATAAGGCATTTAAAATGCTTAGCACAGTGCCTGGAACATACTAGGCCCACAATGTGTCTTAGTATATTAATAATTGCTATTTACTACATGCAGTTGCCCTATGGTCCAAGTGGCATTACTATTACAATTTATAAATCAAAAGTGAAACCACAGAGGTTAAGAATATTGCCCAATATTCCCCAGATTGTAAAACATACAGTTGGTTTCAAAATTCCTAACAGCAATACCTTGCTCATAATTTTAACATCTACCTATGAGAATAAAGTATTGTCTTATTTAGTTTGCAAATCTCTGACATCAAAACCATGTGGCTATTACTGTTCTCTGCTTGGCTTCTATTAAAGTAAAATGCTAGGCCTTGAGGTAAGTAATTTACCTGGCACATCTTCCTTAACCACCCAAGGTTACACTTGCCTGTGTTGGTGTAATGACAGAGCTACACGTCATTGGTAAGAACAAAAAAACAAACAAACGAAAAGGTCTTTAGGTCATCATGCCCAAATGCCAAATCTAATTTGCTCAGTTAATGACAGGGACTGGCATCCTACTGGTCATCCACTTCTAGAATGTGGCAGTGTAACAGTCTGCCAAAACAGTTACTTCAGTTATCCGCATAAACATAAATATGGAGAAAAAGCAAGGTTCCCTATCATTTCTTGTCTTCTAAACAACAAAGTTCTAAAAAAAAAAAAAACCAAAAGATTCTGGTAATCTGGAAAGTAGAGCAATATGTAAAACAATTAGGGGGTTCAATCCAGAGCTGATGCTCATTGCTGTAATCTGAGACCTGCCTTCTCCTGGACGAGGGTTTATTCTCACACCTTAGTCAAATGTAAAACACCCATCTAGTCCCTCTTTCTTCTTACATCTTTGAACAGCTGTACAAGTTTCTACCCAGACTGACAGGCATAGGAGAACAGCTGTCACCATGGGAAAAAAAATAAAAAAGCTAGCACTTCTAAGTGATTATTAATATATAGTTATATAATTAATATACTTTTCAACATAGACCATGTAGATCAGGCCCTATACTGGCAGGACAGCCTGAGTTTTCCAATCATGATAGAAATGTTAATACATGCATTTTTTTTCCCAATGAAGTTCACCTAATTAAAAAAAGTAGCCAAATACCTCTACCAAAAAATACCATTCAGAAACAAATTCGGACTTGGATTGTTGCATCTATCCCTGATATTGGCACAACTTGAGAGCTGGGAACCACTTAGCTCCGAACTTCATGAACTCCTTGTACTGGAGTACGATAATAAAATATGCAAGATGCTCCCTTAAAAGTATGGATTTTCCTGCCTTTCCTTCAAGGAGATTTAATAACACCACTTAGTAATTTTTTATACACAAGAACCATCATTTCAGATAGTTACTATTTAAACTTAACCAAAATTCAAACCAATTTTCACAAGAATATTTTTATATTACCTTTAAGTCTTATTTTCCCAAGCTTGTATTCTTAATATTTTAATACTTTGTTTTCCTGAATCTTTTTTCCAAGAACAAAGATATATAATGAGTCAGTTTTGCTGCCTTGTAGATGTTCTAAAACTTTGGTGTAAAAATGGATCACCTAATATGGGTTGAGGGTCAGATGGAGCATCTACTCACAGATTCCAAGAACTAATTCCTACAATGATGGATTCCAGAGGTCTGCAGCATGGCCCAGGAGTCTCTATTTTAATAGTCGCCTCCCAGCCCTTGCTGTGTCTAGCATGCACATAATTTGACCATTTTGAGAAACACTCATTAAAATCAGAATGGATGAGAAAAGTGCCTTTGTTACCCAGCTTCCACATACCTTTCTAATTTCATCTTTTACCTTTCTCCATCCTTCTATCAATCTCTGACATCTGATCTGCAGTTCTAGACAGCACAGACTACATCTACACCACAATACTGTGAGCATTCTGTTTCTCTCCCGGGCTAATCCTTTCTTTCCTCCTCTATCTGAAAACATCTATCCACTTATCTCTGATGGCTTAAAAAACATTACCCCTGTCCCTTATGATGCTTCCACTTCCCCTTCTCTATGGAATGCGCCATCATTTTGCATGTACTTCAGTTAGAGTGATTATTATAATTCATCACAGTTACTAATTCTGTCTTTTTTTCATACTAATGCTATGTCCATCCATCAGAGAGTGAATGTCACATGTTATTTAGTCAATAGATGTTTGTTGAATTAGAAATCTAACTGATCCTCTCTTTCTAAAATTACCTCTAGAGACATTCGAGGGAAGGAGGGAACAGTTGCCATCCTTGTCTTTGTTCTCTTGAGACAAATGTAATTCTACTATTTCTAACTTCCTTTAATAAACTATATTGTTCCAGATTCTTATGTTCCTTTCTTTGTATAACTGACATTAATCCTGTTACTTCATCATTCACATATAGATGAGTTTAGCTTTTGAAAGTGATTTTCTGAGATAATATATTCTAAAAATTAATTTTTATGTTATGATAGGAAATTAAAAGATATTTCACTGGATGATGTAAACCAAGTCCTTAGAACCTGGGATAGGGGGTAAAGCAGTTTGCTTCATGGAAGTCCAAGGAGTAACAAAGGCCAAAGTATAAACTTGGAAGGAACTTGGATGGCAAGAAATGTAAAAAACAGTGCCTTCTACATGATGCAAAGTATACACTATGAACCATCTATGACAACAGAGAGGCTTTCAAATGCAAATGTTCTTCTTTGTCAATGTGGACAAACCATTCCCAAATCAATAACTTCTTTTCATGTGCATTGGGAAAGAGACTTGCATAATCATGTGCAGTTTTATTTAGTGTTGAAACCTTCTCGACACTGGTTGTTTGAAAGCAGAATATGATTCCTTCTTGGTGTGCGGAGAAGCTTCCTTTTGCATTGGAAAATTATCCTGGCTACATGAATTCTCCTTAGCTAATGGACATTTTTCCAAGACCATCAACATTCCTAAACCAGTCAATTATAACCCCATTGGTTATTCAAAATGATAATCCCTTTCCACTTTCATCAGAAAACCAGAAAATCTCAGAGCTAGAGTTTCCTTCTGTCCCTAATTTCTCCTTTTATTTATTTCTCTTCCACATATGTGGCTGCAAATGATCATTTGAGCTTTTGTGTAATTGAGAAAATAGCTGGCTGATTATATCTTAATAAATAATCATTGGAAGTCATTCACTTGCAGCCTCCTCAACTCTTCTACATAGCTACATCACATATTGTTAAGTCAGTACACGTTAAGCGGGGAATGGCTTGGGAAAAGTATGGGGCTGGACTATAAGCAACAACTTCAATTTTTGACACATGGCATATCTAAACACAAGATATTCTTTGTAACATTTACAATTCTGTGGCCTTGCTGACCTGAAATACTTCCCTGTATCCTTTGTATCACAACACAAATCTAAACCACTCTGCTCAAAGTTAGTTAAGCCCACAGCTTCTCACAAAGCCTTCCCTGTGCAATCCAGCACTCCCCCCGCCATAGGATAGTTCTTGTTTCTTTAACACTGTCTTCATTCTAAGTTGACACTTGCCATGTGTCCAGACTCTCAAAAAGGTTGGACATTCCTCATGAGCAGGAGCCAGGCCTTACATCTCTTTTATCCCGCACAGCATATGGCTCAGTACACAGTACTTCAGATCTCAACCCTCCCAAACACCAAAAGGAAATTCTTGCAATATTGCAAAAGCAATTTTGAATGTTAGAATCTCATAAGACCTAGCTCCATCTATTTTCTTGTAGACAAGGATTTTTTTAATCTCAAAAATCAGAATAACATAGAATCATAGAGTTACACAAATCAGTTTTCTAAATGAACACATAATTATCTATCATGGGCTTGATATTTTACATTTAAAAGAACATGACCCACTTCTATTACTAGCCTAATAATACTACATCGCATATAGGGTACACTTTAAAAACCTAGTTTGGACTGAAATTTTCTTTTTGGTATGAATAATTGTGTGACCTATACAAAAACCATGTCTCATCAAATATTTAATTTTTCCCATAAACCATTTCTTTAAAAATATAGTATAAAACCATAGATTTTTAGAGCAGGAATATTTTAGGGTATATTCATTAGATCATCTATCATCATCTTACAGATGAAAAAATAGAAACCTAAAAGTCCTAAGTAATTTATGCTATTACTTTATTATTCAGTGACAGAAATAGGACCAGTGTTCAGACCCCAGGTTAATGCAACTTCTGTTATACTTTACCATTCCATTTAGAGCACAATTTATGCATCTATTTTTAAATGATAACTTTAATACATACAAAATGGACTTAAAAACATTGAACGCCACTGTAAATGACACATGCACATGAGAATAAACAACTGCATACACAATGCATTCCATGATAGACTTTCTAAATTTGCACAAGCGCACAACACACTGTTCTTAACTCACGAAGTTTAAAGATGACTGTATTCCAAGGGTTTGTAAAATATGAACATTTCTTACCTGGCCGCTGTATGAGGGTTGATAAAAGACATTAAAAACTTGAGCTATGATTAGACATCAGATTTCTCTGGCACTGAAAATTGTCCTGTACTGGTAGTTTCAGGGGTCTGGCATTTTTAATGAAAGGTAGGCCAGAGACTTGAGAGCCATCAAACATATATGATTCTGGCACCCAGTATATATCACCCATCATATATGACTTTACCCACATGGCAGCACTCAGCTGACTGCAGGTGATTATCACCTAAATCTTCTTATTGGTCAGTCATGGCTCTATTTTTCCTCGTTGTACCTGAAATTCCTACCATTATAGTTACTTTAAGTTAGAAAGCTCAGATGGGAAAACAACTTCAGAAATTGGCATGTCACTCCACCCCAAGAAACAAAAAGGGCACTATCAGCTCTAGTCCATTTTTGGACTATTGCTTTTGAGCTATTAAAGTGCATTAGTTGGGGGAGGAGGAAGGTTGAAGATCTCCACATGAAAAAGGTATTGATGAGAAAGGACTCCTTTTTTAAACTGCCCCCAATTCTCCAACACCAACATCCATACTTAGCCAATTAACTCGGATGTCATTATACTTTGAAAAATATATGATACTTTCTTATATTTCATAATATTGATAATCCACACTAGGGTGCTTTTATCCCACCTCATGAAAAGTAACAGGGCCTAATGTTCTGATGGTCAAATCCTTTTAAAAACACCCACCCTGATGCCTAACATCTCTTAAAGATTTAACTTCCTCTATGAACTTCCTTTGCCCTTTTAAATAGAAGCTGACATCTTGACAGTTTTAATAGGTATCCAGGAGAGAACAAGAAAGGTGGAGAAAAATGCTCACTCCAGTTGATCTTTTCTTTCTAAATACTAAGGCATATAAAAGAAACAATCAGTGACAGAAACTCCAAATGAAACAAAGGACAGTAACTTTTCACAGCTCTTAACTACCAAAAAATCCTACAAAACAGTATCAGTGTTATTACATGCAACAAATAAGGTAGTGAATTTGGTTGTGACAACTTGAAATGGCTGTACCTTAATCTTGCAAGAATGGCAACTCTTTTTTTAAATAAATATTTTAGACTTTGCATTAGAAATACTCACTTGTTTACATCAAAACCAAAATTGTTAATAATTCTATGTATCAGTTTCTTCACAGTTTTATCCCACAATTTTAGAAGAGCAGACCGATTCTCTAGGCAAACATCAGTAAAGAATATTCTGTGATCGAGAAATCTTTCAAATGAAGAAGAACACATCCTCCTAAGAGAAACTCCTTAGAGAAACTCACTGAAGGACTATAGAATGGATTCATTCCTCATATGCAATGACTTTCAGTCCCAAAGGGAAGAAAGACTGAGAAATAGAGGAATGAAAATACCATTTCATTTCTCAAGTTTAGATCATGCTTCAAGAGGGTATTTGTGCTCTAGAATTCTTCACCTGTATAGAGAATAAATAAGTAGATCCTTTTTCCAAAGTTGGTTAATAGTAAGTAAAGAGGGCTTCAGTGGTCACATCTTTACCTCCTTGAAACCCCATCCGCCTGCTTTCAAAAGTAATGTTTACAATGAGAAAGATTAGATTAGAAAGCAAATTTACTCACCATGGAGGAATCACTGCTTCCACTCCCGATCGGAGCTCCCTCAGCACAGGTTGGGAGGTGGGTAGAAAGTTGACTAGCCCTGCCCCCATCTATGACATCACAATCTACCTCATAAAAGGTAGTGAAAGTGCTCTGAACTCCTGTCTGATTTCCGAGAGATACAGAAAAGAGAGAGTGAGAGAGAGAGCAAGAGAAAAAATAAAACGTACCCTATTGGGAAGGGATTAGGGAGGTGGAAGAGGGAGTGGGTAATCAGGAGAAAGAGGCATATGAAGGAATTAGGTGCTGAAAGAGATGGGTGGGCCTCTGTGATATTAAGTAGCCCGGCCATTAGGATTCCTCATTGGTTCTCCTGAACATGTAAGTGGACCACCTGGGAGAAGGAGGATGAAGAAGCACCCTGCCTTGCCAGGAGTTGTATGGGGCAACTGTAGTGGATTCAAAGGGGAAGAATCCCCTACTTAAAGCACTGAAGATCACCAAGAGAGAAAGCAAGGGCTGAAGCTCTTAAAGCCTGGAACGGTACATGGGGAATCTCAGATGGCTTTCTTGGAAGTTCCATTGCCCTGCTGTGTGACCTTCATCAAGCCTTTGGGCCTCTATACATCCAGACAGTAATGATACTAAAGGGATACTTACCTCTTCCATTGGAATCACTGAAGAACTAAGGCATTCATTGTTTCTAAAACTGCAACTCTTTCTATTCTTGCTTTTTTGCACTCATGGGAGGATTGTATGACAAGAACAATTTAAAAGATAAGCCAATAATCAATGCCTATTTCTACCTTTAAAATTATAGCTCTTAAAATGTTATCTCTGACATAAAATATTTCTGACAGTCTTGACTAAGATTTTCCCTGTATACCTTCAAACTAGAGGAAAAAATCAAACAGCAAGATTTCTACAATTAAAAGGTGCCCTGCACTGCTGCTCTCAGAGGTCAGGTTTAAGTGACTCAGAGATACTAAGTGACCAAACATTTTTGTCACATGAAATTCTGCTATAGTCGTATAGTTGTAGCTTTGTTTAACCTCTGAGTCCATTTTTAAAAATCATCTAAGCTGGAAAATAATGTGGAGAGAACTAAGTATTTTTTCAAATGAAGAAGTTTAAAACATGAGCTACTCAAAGTTGTCAATTGGGTATTATGACACAATGAAAGGAAGGGGCAATATTGGAGAACAGGCCGGTCCAGAGACCATCCACATGGCAGCGATCTCTCTCTCTCCACGAAGTAGAGTTACTAAATATTTTAGTAAAAGAGTCAAAATAATAGCTTGCAATTCATAGCATAATAAAGAGGGAAAGCCTAAATAGCTGTTTCTCTGTGCAAATAAACAAAATTCTCAATTTGGAATTATGTTCTTATGTTTTGAGCCAATATAGTTCTACTTCTAGTTCTGTCATTCTTAGCTCATTAAATACATAAGTGTATTAGGTAATCACAATTTAAAATTAAGCAAAATTGACAGATTAGGGAGTATTTTGAAACACAGAAGCTACTAAATTCAAACTAATAACATATTTGGCAACATTACTCTCATATTTTACTTCAAAATGAATGTTAAAGACATTTAAAGAATATCCCGAGAGAATTAAAGACAATAGAAAAGAAAAAAAAATCTGCCATATGAGAAGAACAAATTTTTATCCTATATTTGACCTTTTCTGTACTTATTAGAAGGAACAATAATACTCTGCATGTGTTTTCCTTATTCTATTTCCATTTTCAATAATTACAAGACTAAATTCAAATTCTATAATCAACAGTTTTTGTTGCCTGAGATTTCCCACTTAACGGCTCTATAACATCTTATTGTCTTCCAGTTTTTACATATTGGATCATTGACTATTTGGCTTATCCTTGCTTTATAACAATCCCATTTCATTTTAGAAATTAGGCATTTCTTGATTTTACCATTGTACAGAATTCATTTATCATTATTTCTCAATTTCAAAAAAGAAACTTACTTGTATCATAAAATCTTTTGTACAAAATTTAAAGCTCATTATTTTAAAAATAGTGGTGCACTTGCCCATTCTTCCAATAAATACCTTAAGATTTTTTACTATCTATCAAAGAAGGCACACTTCTCCCTATGTTCAGATATTAAATGAAATATGAAGTTAAGTACTTTTTAAATATTAAATCACACTGGAATTAGGTTATAATCTATTGTTATTCCTTATTAATTATCTGTTGTTTATTTGGAAATGAAGCATAACTTCAGGAACCCAATGCAAAACTAGGCTGCATCAAAAGGATGCAGAGTGGTGAACTGTGCTGACATTTTAGTATGATTGAATGTAATGTCTTTAGTTATATTAGTTAAAATAACCAAGCTGTCTTTGACATGGAATGCAATGCCAGGATCAGGTAATTCCCTAATTTCCTAGTATTCTTTGGATCTAGCGTCTTGACACTATTTAAGAAAACTAAGTATTATGGCAACTATAAATTTGATGCATACTTTTTATGGCATTAAAAAATGGATTGGTCAGCCCTTCAAGGAAAGATATGAAGTAATTGTAAGATTTCAGTCAAGAGATCCCATTACTGGGGTCATGATTATAATTTTACTCTGGCAAGAGAAATGTAGGATTGGCTTCAAACTTTTCTTTGCTGAAAAAAAGTTTTTAGTTAACTTCTTAGTGAAAAGGATTGAGAAAAGTCAAGTGGAATAATCTGTACACTCCAAAAGAATGACCTGCATACAGATGTATTTACCAAGTAATCCACCATGGAAGACATAATTGGACAGTTGGCATGCAATTTCACCAAAATATTATTGAAGAGAAATGGCAAATGAGAATCCAATTTTGATGGCAACAGATTCAAATCAGGAGTTCTCAGATAAAAAGATTATGTTTATGATCTTGTCTCATATACAGACCCTTAAACTTAAAAGAGTACATGGTTCTTAGAAGATGATGTTGACTGGAATTTCTCAGGATATTATTCTCTCTCATTTGCAAAATAGATTTGCAAAAGGAAATGGGTGAAAGGGGTCAAGAAATAAGTTGTGCAGATTTGACAGAACATCTAGTCAGAGTCCCAGGAAGTGGAGTCCATTATCAGCAAGGTATCTGCACAGACGAAGGTATTTGGAGTAAAGCAATCAGGTAAGATATAGTGTTAATAATGAGAGCAAGGATTAAAGTCTAAATGAAGAAAGCTTGCATTCAAGAAAATAGGATTACTATAAAATATTTGAAATGCATTTATTATTCAGAAGAAAAATGACTGTTCAAAATAGAGTAAGACAATGTGTTCTGAAGCAGTAAAAGATAATCTGAACTAAGAAGACTCCACGTTGCCCATTCTGAAACCATTCTTATTTATAAGATACATGGGCCATAACATGGCCCATATTTTTTGTCCTCAGGACTGTGATCAAAGCCATATTATATAAATCATTTACATTAAGCTGAAGAAAGCATTTGACAAAATAATCTGTAAGGTCTGAATATAGACGATAATAAGTTAAACACACTTTTATTTGCAGAATATAGTAACACAGTGAATGCACAGAGGTACCCATTAACAGATACCCTGCTCTTCTAGCTGAGAATACTGAACAGTAAGATGAAAAAAATAAATGAAAAACAATAGACTACACAACCTAATAAAAGCACGATGGACAGAAAAAAATTATCCTTTTCAGGAAGATTCACTATTAGAGATAAAGGACTTTACCCTAATCCAACTGATATTTAGCACGATGCCTTTTATGTAGTTGGAATGCAATATAAATGATGAATTCAATGAATCAGAAAATATGCTAACATGAACAAGAAATAAGTACAACTCTTTGAAATTTTAATCATTAGTTTGTCATTAGAAATTAGAAACACATGGAAACACTGATCTTTTTCTAGGAAAAATATTGTGAAAATTTTATAAAATTTAGTACAAAACAAAAAATACTATTTGTTTTGCCATCAGGGTCTCTTTATTTCTTTTAGTTTTTATTATCTGAGGTAAAGAAAAATTGTGCAAAATCAATAATGAAATCCCCAGATAATATTTAGTATAAGGTTTTAAAATTCATCTCTTTTTAAATTTATTTTTATATCAACTTGTTCATTAGCTTCTTTTTCTTCAACTTCCTTTAGTCTAGGAACAAAAAAAAAATCACAATTGATTCATGTAACCAATTCAAAATAACGTATTTCTTGACTACCATTGACAAATCCAAGTGTATACAGGAAAACCAGAAAGGAAAAACTGAATTACAAATACTGTTTCTAAATAAAGGTATTCGCTCAACACTTTAGACTCCCATGATTTGGTTCAATTGAAGGAAGCAGGTATATCTGGATTTGCTCTCACATATTCAAAACTAGCTAAAAATGGGAGGAGGTACCTCCTAAGGCACTACTATAGTCATAATTATTTAAAACACATTACTAAATAAACCTCTTAGAATAAAATTAGACAATTATCACATATAAATAATATCTCATAATTAGAATAATGTCTCATTGGAAAATACTATAAACCAGTACTTGTTAAATAGGGTTGCAAGTGTTTTACAGTTATTAGGTAACTCCCATGTGTATAATTGCCAGATTTGCACAAAATATCATTCATTGGCTGCCAAATAATTCTCAGAATATTAACTTAAATCTAAGTTATCAATTGCTAATAGATTAAGGTGTGCATTATTGCCTTCCTTCTTTTAATCAGAGGCTTTTCAAAACATTAAAAAAATAACCCTTCTATAAACCGAAGGAATGAAAGTTCATTGATTGAATGACAGGTAATGGCATTGACATTTCTGAGGCAGAAATATCTGAGGCACAAATGTCTTCTTAAAGCCACTAACCTTTCTACTTTTACAAGTGATAATGGCCTCAAACTAAAATAAAAACTCTTCAGCCCATATATCCAGGTGATGTAATTCAGTCAATCCACTGAGTAGATCCAAGTTAGGTCAATTAAAATGTTTCTCCAGTTCAGGCAAAAAGAGTTATTTGCTTGGTTCATGTCCCAGTTCTGCCAAAAGAGAATCCGTTTTCTTATTTTTTGGAACAAGAGCATTAGAATATAAAGCCCTTTTCTATGCATACAATGGTTCAGTAAGATAGCCAACTAGTTTAATTCCATCAGTGAATAACTGATTTTTTTCAATGAATAGAATTGAACATATTGATAAGTGTATGGTCATCATCGTAGAGTATTTAAATAAAAGTCACACTTTGTAACAGAGCAGAATAGCATCCTCCCTTACAAAAGACTATCTGAATTCAGGGAGACACCTACACAGGTGTGGTGCAACAGACAAAAAGCTTGCTAAGATGACTAACACCTAAGCAGATTTTTACTTTGCTCATAAAATGTCTTATTTCCTATTTCTTCTAAAAATAATGCCCTGAGTTTGTTAAATGTCACTTTCATAACACTGGGAGATTAAATTTGCACTGAAAAACCACTGAAGGGTTATTTTCTATGAAGGTTTGCATAAATTGGATTGTGCAAGAATCAATGATGTACACTGATACAAATGTAACTAAGGAAGACTTGATGCAGGAATCAGAATATACATGGTTATGGTTTTACTGTCATAACAAATTGTGGGTAGGTTTTGGGGAGAAAGATGGAACTATGCAATAATCCATTTTACTAGCAAAATGTGTGCCATTCCGCAAATGATAAATAACTATTTGACTTTCTTATGGACACGGAATCTCCACTACCCCTCTATCCAATTTGTAATCTGAACTTTGTTTTTATCTTACTCTCTTTAGATTTGGACTACTCTACCTAGATCACGAAAAGTCCTTTAACCTAACTACTTAGCCCACCCTCTGTAAGGTCTTGATAAGATCTTTGGAACTGCTACAAATCCCCTAAACACATACCCTTTTGCTCAAATGAGGCACAAAAATGCATTCCAAACCCATATTGAAATAGCTAGAAATTTAGATATTTTTCCATTACTACTACACTATGATCAGTAGACATGACAAAAACTGACAATAAACAGAATCAGAAGATATAAAAAGGAGACTCTCAAAAGAGTTGTTTAAAGTACAGATCTAGACAACTAGGTGCAATGCTTATTTCAATGACTATTTCATCCCATTACAAAATATGCTTTTTTTAAATGAAAAACAGAACTTTTCAGATAGAATGCAATTCTCATCTCAACAAACCACAAGTTTTACAAATATATGTAAATGTATATTATCTATGAAATATGCAAATGAATTCCACATTTTCTTTTCCCTGCATTGTATTAGATCAGACACGTCACAGTTTTCCACCATTTGTTTGGTTCTTCATTGTTGCTTGTTCAGGGGATTGGGAGTAAATGTCAAATCAAGTGTATCTGTTGCGTATATATATGTGCAGATTCTAATACATATCTCTGATTACATGCCAGTGTTAGGTAAGATTGATCTGAATATTATCAATTTCAGTATTTTATGAATGTTTTCCATTTATCACCATAAATGTTCATGTTGATTTTAACTAATTCGATTTTTTTTTAATGATGTGAAACATAGGCAGTAAGAATTACTCTAATTGATCCATAATTCTCCAATTTTCTCTTTACCAATTCAAATCCTACCAATGTCACAAATTATACTGGCTCACCTTGTCAAACTTCTCTCCATAACTCATTTGAGAGGGATTCAGATTTGAAAAGGAGAGATTTAAAAGGCAAAGAACAAAAGTGCTCATTAGGGCGAGTTATCCAATCCCTCAGGAATAGGTTTCGGCTCCACTCAGCTTGAGGATTTAGGGAACTAATGTTCCTCGTTTGCAACTGTGTTCCTATATTTTGTTAGTATAAAAAAGGCATGGTTTAGCAATAAAGTCTATTAAATTTCTAGCATTTTCTTGTGGAGTCAGCTCTACATTATATAAATGTCCCTCCAACTCTGACCTGGAACATCAAATTCCTGTCTGGAGCAGGGTTATTGCTCTTCTGTCCTGGCTTCATTTTTGTAAGGGGCCTCTTACTGTAATGGAATGTAAAAAGTGGAATTTTAAAAATTTTATCAGGATGCTTGACATTCAGCATTCTATATTCTAAAATCCTACATTAGTGTTTCTAATCTTGTTCAAAATAATGAACAAAGGATAAATGTTTGGGTAGCTAATTGAGGGTTTTGGAATGGATTTTATTTCTTTAGAATCATGTGTATGTCTTTTTAAATTTAAAAGATCCCATTAAATCCTCTGAATCTTAGTGAACAGAAATTAATTAAAAACATGACAATCAAATATTCAGATAATTTCCATATTACAATTTCGGAACTTATTTGGATTCAAAATATATATACATACTGAAAAAGTCTGGCTCAACTTTTTCCCCCCATGGTGAATATAATGCTGTTATATTTAATAGCTATTGCCTGCACTAAACAAATTTATGATATGCTATGATTAAGTTTCTCTTGCCTTTGTTTTCTCTTCTTCCCTCTTTTAAGTCTCTTCCTCCTACCTCCCCCTCCTTCTCTCTCTTTTTCTTCTTTTCTTCTTTCAACATTTCTTTTCCCAAACTGAATGTAAACTGGCTTAAGAGATTTAATAAGCAAACACTTAACTAAGCAAACAAAACCAGTCTACAGACTCAGAGACTGTTTAATCTTCTGGACTTTACTGTCTTCTACTTTCACTTTAATATTTCTATAACTCTACTTGTTTTTAAATTATTTTGTCTTTTTCCATTACCCCCTTCACAACTAAATTCAGCTGAATCGGATACCAAATGCATCTTCCACTTTGAGATTTAATAAGAATGGCACCATTTGGCTGTTGAGAAAGGTTTAAGACAATGAGTTTAAAAAATTGGTTGCCAGCCAGAAAATTAATGGTGCTTCTTAGACAGCAGTTGTGTGAATGAGCATATGCCAACATACATCCTAAATTGCTTTATTTCTTTAGTTCCCTATCATGACTCATGAAGAGCATTTGTACCCATTGTCCCCCGTAACCTATTGAGTTTTCTGAGCCACCTCTCACATGAGAGGAAGATACAACAGAAGAGGCCTTTCCCAGTTCCTATACATACAGTCACATAAAACACCACTTGCTGACATAGTATATAATTGTGCACATGTACATTTTTAACATATGTTCACCATGCCAGCACAAGACTATAAAAAATGGCTCTGAATTTTGAAATCCAAATCATTTTTCTTGGCAAAATGGAAATAATCTACCCAAATCTCTTCTGTTTTAGGAGAAACTTTGACTTCTAACAAATATATCTTCCTGGGGGCTTTCATGTATTTCAGAGAAGAAACCATAGATTTGAATCCCATGTATATAAACATAGGAGAAAAAGAAGAAGAAATTAAGTATTTCTCCTTTTTTATTGTGCATTATACTATAGTTGCTTCTCCTTAAATATACAGCAACTTTATGATGGCATACAACAAAATAAGTGGGTCCCAAAGCATGGGTGTACTTTCTTGGCAAAATTATTGAAAGTTTGAGTGTATGGAATCTCACATTCTTGATGCTTTCAAAACTTTGAAGGCAGCCATTTGTGGCCATTTTGCAAAATAAACATATTGACTTTTTTCTCCATTAGCCATCAGTGAAGGAGGATGAAGAATAAGGAGGAGACAGAAGTGGCAAAGATAGCAGACTACAGATGCAGGTATGGCACCAAATAGCAATCAAGCTGGAAAAAAAAATCATGAGGAGGCCAAGAGTGGCCCATAATTGAGCAATAAATAGCAAACCTTTATAATGCATTGGACTTAGAATTATTATGAAGTTGTATAGCATTCCTCTTAAAGAAGCCTTCTCCCATGCAAGGATTTATGTTCTTTGCCAGTAAGACTCAAAGAAGGACACAGGCTTCTTGATGGTGTTCTCAATCTCAAACACCTCTGCAAACGCCAACAGTGCAAGTGATAAAAGCCAATGATGATTTGGACTACATCTCAATGAGGAAAAGACAATGGGAATGAAGCTCTGGAGGCAGTGATGAACAATGAGCATTGAAAGGATGATGGACAGAAACTCTGCCAGTAAAATATTGTCCAGATGAAGTTGTGGAGTCTGAGATCCACAAAGATGCTCTGCGCATCCATGTAAATACTAAGATTTGGAAAGTGACAAATGAAAGCACACAAGGCAAGCTTAACAAAAAGCACTCAGTTCTATGGAAGCTATATACAAATGGACATGAAAGCTGAATGGTATGGGAAAATATACCATTGAGGCTGAAGATAAGAAAGGAAGCAAGGGAGATGCAATGTTTTGATCATTTCTTGGCAGAGAGAATCTTGGTAATTACCAACTTGGCAGAAAGAACACATTGCAAGACAGATTGCACTTGGTTGTTGAAGAATGTTGAAGCAGGATCATTTGGGAAGTGCAAAGAGGTGACTATGCTTTGGAAAGAGGCACAAAATAACCAATTCATCAGGCTCTAGGTGGGACTGCATGGACCGGGTTTTCCAGGTGGTATCTATCTCCATGCGAGCCAGGTCAGCTCTTTTCCCAGCTGTGCTTTCTGCAAGCCAAACAATATAGGAACTGGATCAAGAATAATTTTTCCACATATTTTTATCAAATGTTCAAACTGATGAATTTTTTAAAATAGCTTGTGGAGAAATTGAGTTTCAAGACCAGTGTGATTTCCACAAACCATTTCCTATGTTGATAATGTTATGTTCCTGGTAATGCCACATTTAGAAAGGCAGCATCATGGTTGACTGGGAAAAGAACTAAAGGTGGGAGAGCCACACTTCAGAATTACAAATAGTTTACGATAATTGATGGCAACTTTTGTTGAAAGAGTGAGACTGGGTGAGGAAGGAGAAGAAGCCAAGATGAAGAACCTCAACACATACATTTGAAAATCTTGCCAAGAAATCACGATCCTTCTATTCACTGAACTTCTTATTTCTTTGCCTTTGATGAAATGAACCAGATACTTATATTTTCATGAAAAGGGAAACACTGGAGTGATTAAGTAAAAAAATATATATATATAATTGTTAGTGTTTGACAACTATGTTAGTTTTTGGCAACAGCACATCAACCTGTATTAAATTCAAACATTCTGGCTTTTAAGGGTTACTAGTAACCTAGTATGCATTGGAACCTGATGAATGAATTTCCATTGTTTTCATCATCTCTAACATGTGAACACAATCCACATATAGAGAGGCTGGCTCCTGAACAGAGAATTAAAATTACTAGGACTAACAAAAGGATGTAGGCTCACAATGAGTAAATATACAAAAGTCCCAAATAATTATAATAGTCACAGCTTGGCAATCAGTTTCCAGACTATGAAATTAGTTTCCTTGTGAAGAATGGAGATTTTACAAGGCTAGTATAAACACTGGGTAATTGGAAAATCAAATTGCTCTTTGTGAGTTATTGTGAGGTCTGGAATAATGGTGATAACGTTTATTTTTAAACTACCTCCCTATGAATCACTGTAGTTTGGTGGTTTTAGCAGTACTGTTGCCAAGAATTCTTGCCTTGAAGTACAACAGTGGGAACTAAATTGTGAAGCCCCAGTCCCAGCTTACCCCTGATACAATGAGCTCTCCTCCCAGATTCTGTACTTCTGCCTTCACCTTGCTGCAGATATTAAGCTGATGGCAGTACAAGGCAATTCGTTGAAGGTAGGCTAATAAATCCTGCTTACATGCTGAATCAGGACACTGTAAAACATTTAAAAAAGTGATCTCAGTAAGTACTCTTCAGTTTCTAAAACTTGCTATAGAAAAGCTGTGAGAAGAAAAGGTTTCAGTGTCATATACCTTAATTACATCCATTTAACATATTCCTATAGCATTTCAGGAAGACTGCAGCCAATAGTTTAGAATGGTTAGCTCTACTTTAATAAAATTCTATGAAAAGAATATTGAAGGTCTTCTAGAAAGTCTGATGGGGATTTCTGTACATTTTTGTGAGTATTTCACTAGTTGTCTTTAAAACTGTTAAGAAAACTAAATATTTCACAGGGCTTCTTTTCTCCTAGTAGCTTATCCAACGTTCACTATGTGCAAACTTATTTTAATACAGACAACGAAAGCAACACATGCTAGAAGGAAATCATTCTGTGTGGCAATCTCTCTGCTATAGGAGCAGGTAGAGTTTTATTTCAGATGGGGGAAAAACACTTGTCTCTTTTGCCTTTCTAACAAATGCATCATTTACTAATGAAAGTCTATTACACTTCTTGGATTTTCACATTCATCAAAAATTTAAGCAACATGATAAACTTCTTTTGCACAAAAAACTGAGAAAAATCATGACCACTGTAGGATAAACAGATGTGAGAAATAGAATGAAATTTGATGCCAATTGAAATTAACTTGTAAGACTTAACAACAGACTCAGGACTCTGACTGCGCTAGAACCAACTATGACCAGTGACTTTGAATTTTCTTTGTGTAAAATAGTAGATGTCCATCAAACACACTGAGCTTAGATGAATACTTCCACAGACATCGACGTGGCTTCCTAAATTATTTCTGAGAGAGACTTCAATGCAAATGGCTAATTAGTAATTAAAATATATTCCTATTGCTATCAAAAGTTCAGCTCAAGATTTTTCAGGCTATTCCACTGTTCTGGTTCAACTTGGCACTTGTAAAAAACATATAATCACCAGATTGTTGGTGAAACACTATAAGAAGTAAGTACCTACAGACCAAAATGAAGTATCTTCTTTAGAATAAGAGTATGAGAAAAAGATGCCAGCTGTTTTCTTCAAGCTCAAGAAAAGGAAATTTTTCATTGGTACTGTAAAGCCAATGGTTTTGACATACCGTTCATTCAGTAAATGACAAAGAAGTCTCTTTTTATATATGACACAATTGTGGTATTTCTTCTCAGTAAATGCATTTATCAAGAAAGAATCTCACAGAGACTGTTTTTAGCTTTCTACAAGTATTTAATGCTGTAATATTTACCCTACTCCAGAGACCCATATACTGAGAGGAATTAACTTTAAAATGATATCTCCCTGGAGGACTGAAAAATATTTCAATACAAAAACCTTGCAGCAAATTAAATGGGAAGTTCTATCTCAATGGAACAGTAATTAAAAATGCAACAGTCCGTAAAACGTTTATATTGCGTGCATATCTCAAATCTTCATAAAAATATTTTCAGGCAAAATAGAAGCAACAAATCCACTTCTCAGTGATTATCATTCTACTCTATTATTGAAGCTGAAGCATTTAAAACACAAATAAAGGCATGATGAACAAGAAAAATAATTCTTACATCATGAAAATATGAGCAGAATTTGAGAGAGAAATGACCCATTTAGATAAAATATTAGAAAAAAATTGTAAGTTGTTTCACCACTGATGGCAGTAAGAATGCCACAAATAGAGGTTTATATTTACATCATCTGTTTATTTTAAAGTCATCATTAAATAACATTTTAATTTTTTGTCTCAACGTCAAAAGACATCTGGAATCCTGGAATTGGTGTGTGTGTTGTTTTCCAGATATAAATACTGTGTTGGGCTATGCTTCAACTTGAAAAAATTGTTAAAAATAAGCCCAAAAATGCAAAATCAAAAACAAGAATTGCAATAAAAAATATTTAACTTGATTAGCCTAAACATACTGAGCAACAACTTTAGCTACTGAGATTCAGAATATAATGGAAAAGCCATCCAAACTTCATCCACTTCAACTCCCAGAAAGAAGTCTGTCCTAATAAAACTCTTCTCAGAACCACCCACCAATCTCTCCTTACTCTACTCATTCTAACTCCTCTCAACAATTGCAGGGGGGAAAATATGGCATTCTTTTTTGGTTGGTGCATTTTTGTTTGTTTGCATGCATGCATATTTTCAAGTTAAGTTCATTGTTTCTCTTCTCTTCTAAATGAACTTTCTGGGACACATATAGAACTCTGTGGAAAGAATCTCCTCTTATGTGCAAACTTCAGGAAGTCTGGCAGTGATATTACCCTGAAACTAGCAATTTAGTAATGGTTTGGTCCTCAAACCCTACAGATTTGGGAGGGTCTCAAATCATGGTCATACTTAATGAATTATCTTTACTATTAAATGTTTCTCAAAAATTCAAAAGCAAACACAAAACATTCCCTTGAATTAGCCATTATACATACAGTTAAAGATACAATTAAGATGATAACATATTGCCTTATTTTAAATATAATCTTAATAGTTTAATAATATATTTTGCTTAAAGTATTCTAGATTCTAGGATGTTGAAGATTGTATTTAGAGGACTTGCTTAATATTAAGGAATGAGGAAGGAAAACTACAATAATCAACCCCAAAATAACAGAAGACTAGGGTCACCCTTGGAGGAGGAAGAAAACCTGACTCCTTTAATGTCTCCAGAGAGCATCACTGTGTGTGGTCTAGTAAGCAAATTCATGCTTATACTGTCTCCAATAAATAATAGTTCATATAATATTTATATTTCAGAATCTTATATTTTAAGACATCTCCCTTTTAAAATGGTTCAAACTGGAAACCACTGTTGCTTAAAGAAATAAGGATCAGTTATCTGGAAAAGTCTATTGCCTAAAGTACCTTTAGTGAAATGAAACATTTGCAACAAGACATATTTACAACAGGATATTAGAGTTCCAGTTCAGGCCTAATAAAATGCAAAGTGTGGAAAGGAAATCAACTCAAACATTCAAGGTGAGATTAAAAAGTATTTTAATCTGTATCTTAGTTCTGTCTGAAAGCAGAAAAGATACTTTAAGAATATTTCATGTATTTGTGATGGCTCTGAGTCTGGATGAAAATGCAGCTAAAATCTGGAGGTTCTTGATTATGGGGATTAATCCCATTTACAGTAGAGAATAAATTATCATAAATTATGAAGAGTATCATTATAGTGAGATCAATATTAACTAATAAGATATATTTGTTTTTTCTCCCTATTCAATGTGTTTGAATTTCTGAATAAGGATGGTTCTCTGGGGCTATGTCTCTCAGTTATGAGTGCTCTTCTTTCTCAAGGAATTTCAGTCCTAGGCCTTAGGAGTCCCTCCTGAACTGAACCCACCTCCTCCATCAGCTCAGTCTCAGCAGAGTTAGAGGCTAGTTTACAAAATGTCAGTGATTCTCTACAATTCATTCTTCTGAGGCATTTTATAAGGTATATAAAACCCATTACAAAACCCAAGTGCTAATTAATTTGATTCCACTCTTCCCTCTTATATTACCTGATCAGCCACAGCACGGGCTAATTTGTCCATTCGAGATCCTGCTTCGGCAATTTTCTTGGCGGCATTAATGACATCAGATGTATTTTTCAATGGCCCTTTGCCTCTGAAACAATATATACAACATAATTAGAAATCTACTTTATGAACAGAAATAGAGAAACCAACCATATTGTCTTACCAAGACGCTGATTTTGTATTTGGCCCTGGTCATGTTAGAAGAATTTTGAATGTTTTCTTGATTCATTTCAATTTCCATGTTAATGATCCACTTTACTTTCCCCTGTTTTGATGTGTATATTCACATTTAATTCTTTACATTAATTTACCTATTGTTAAACAGTGTTCTATTGAAGAGGGTGATCACCACAAGGCAAAAGAAATGTAATATTGAAATGCTTACCATGTGTCTATGCTTTTATAGGCACTACCTCATATAACAACCCTAGTAGGTATCATCATTCCTATCTCAGAAAAAGAGAAAAATAGACTAAAAATCATGAATTCATCTAAGTTCAGACAAGTCATAAGTGATAATTTCTAAATTTAAATAAGAGTCTAGCTAAAATAAATGCCCTTTCAGTGCATTCATACCACGTCCAACTCTATTACATTTTTAAGTTTATTTACTTTGACACTTTGAGAAGCAACTGTCTCTAGTACGTAACGGGGAACTGTTGGGTCAGAATTTCACAATTCTCTTCAGCTCTTACTCTCACTGGTGGTATGCTTCTGGTACCGCTTTATGAGGGAACAGACAAAACACTGTGACAGTAGATGTCTTTATGCTTCGAAACCGTTGTGCCAATATTTTCACATTAGGCTTTCAATTAGGTGAACTGTTTAATATTACATGTCTTCAAATGCTTATTATAAAGGGAATCCATGCTGCATCAGACATCTTTAAATAAAATAAAGCATATAACTTGTCCTTATATTTTCCTGGGAGATAAATAACAGGTTAAATACATTTATCTTTTTTTTAAGCATTGCTACTTAGCCTGGTCTCTCTAGATGCATCTAAAAAATCAATACAATTTTTTAAGGCTACAAAATTACATTCCTACAGTTAGAAATGTGATGAAATGTGGACAAGAACTACTTAGAAGTGATTTATTTAGAACACATAAGGTCATATAGAGTGAGCAATGATTGCCACTGTTAGATAATAATGTGGAAGATAATAAAATGGAAGATTTAAAATGGCTTCAGAAAATTAATGTAAATGAAGGGCATTTTGTTCACTTTCCCTCCTAATTTCTGTTCTGCATTACATTAGTAGCTACAATTTAAATATATTGTGTTCATGTCAAAGCTTAAACACACACATAGGGAAATTTAAGACAAGATACTTTATTTTGCTATGATTATATTAACTCTTCCACAAAGGACAGCAATATTTTTCAGTTGCTATCTAGATATTTAAATATGGACAGGGAGTTCACATCTAAAGTTTATGTAATATGGATGAGATAAAGATTCTGTGATAATCTGGCTTCCATTCTCTAACACTATTTTTTATTTATCTCTAAAGAAACTATTCCATGTTTTTGTTTTACATCTTTAAAGGGAATTTTAGATGCAGAATCTGTCAATGTTTAATAATGTTCTCATTATTATATATTTCTCTGTATCTTTCAGATCCTAGAAGAGCTCTTTATTTTGCAGTTTTCCTCTGACACATTTGTCATTGCTTTTTGCCTTCAACTTAAACTGTTCGCAAAGAGCTGCCCTCTGCTTGAATTTTTGTCACTACAGTCATGTGTGTTTGTTTATGTCAAGAATTTCCAAGGGTTTGGGGGAAACTTGGGAAACCTTGCATGATAATTTTCAATGGTGATTGATTCTGACAAAATGTACTAAGTTAGAAAGAACATTTATAGAAAACTGAATTTGCTGGAAGCTCAGGCTCCTATCTCGTAGCCAAAATTATGATTAGTAGTATGTCTACCATGATTACACCAGAGATTCATAGACTCACTAGTAGATTGTTATTAAAGAACTTTAGGGTTCACAGACTAAGTCCAAATTATCAGAGTCACGAGCTGGTAATAAGGGTGTATTTCACAAAACTAGACAACAAAATAAAAATTTTGAGAACATTAAATATTTCCTCTTTTTCTACTTAAGAAAACGGAAATACAAGGAGGAAAACTAAGTGATGAGCCCAGGATGACAATGCAGAGAGATTGATACTCAAAGGAAGAATTAGGATTGAAATCTCTGTGTGCTGAATCACAATTTTGTGTGTGTGTGTGTGTGTGTGTGTGTGTGTGTATGATTTCATTCTCATGAGAACAGATAAAATAGTGATCTCAGACAAAAACAAATGGCCTTAACTACAGACATCAACATGCAAGAAATAATGAAAACCATATCTCACTCAAAATCTCAAAACACTAGGAAGAAACTAATAAAATTCAAAAAGGGATAAATGATTTAAAAATAATAAAACTGGAAATAAAGAAATCTAAAACTATCTCAAAAAAGAAAGCAAAACTGATGTAGAAAATATACTAAGATTGCTATTAGGAAAAATAAGAGAAAAATACTCAAGTGCAAAAAAAGAGTGAAATAATTCTAGGAAATAGAGAATTAAAAGCAGAACAGTACTTTTCTTAAAATAAATTTGAGAGTTGGATAAAATAACTTTCTAGGAAAATACAATTTACCAACACTGACCATAAAAAAAGATACTGAAGAACTTAGAGTCTGATTTCCATGGAAGAAATAAATAAAACTATCAGGAAGAAAACTGACCCCAAAAATCAGTAAATCTAGATGGTTTCCCAGAGAAATTCACTAAACCTTAAAAAAGATAAGCCCAAAGCTATTTAAACTTTTCTAGAATATAAAGAAGACTTCAAAAATGTTCATTAAATAATATAATACTGATGTTATCAGAAGCAGCTAATATAACCTATGTATTTAAGAACTTTTATTTAGCCCCGGGTTGGTGAAGTTCAGTGGATTAAGTGCAGGCCTGTGAACCAAAGGTTCTCACGCTCAATTCCCAGTCAGAGCACATGCCTGGGTTGCACATCAGGTCCCCAGTTGCAGGAGCATAAGAGGCAACCACACATTGATTCTCTCCCTCTTTTTCTCCTTCCTTTCCTGTCTCTATAAAATAAATAAAATCTTTAAAAAAATAATTCTTATTTACATAATAAAACTTTTTTAATGGAAGAAAGAGAAGAAAAAGAAAAGGCAAAGAAGGAAGTGGCATTGGACTGGTGACATGGATTTATTCATGCCCCAAAGAGTTGATTGCCAAATTTTCAGGAATTTGGTGAGTCAGTTGACTTATTGGTAGCTTGAAATCTGCCAAGATGTAAGTACTTATTCCATGGAAATGAGCAAATGCTGTGTGAGGGCTTTTTCACACCACTACAAAAAGTCAAGTAGTTACACCCAGTTGAAAGAGAGGGCATTGTGATCTGGAAGAGGTATGTGCAGGGTTTCAGTGGCTGGATGATGGCCAGATCATATTACTACACTGTTTAAGGTGTATGTTTATTTTATGTGCTTTTCTCTAGGTATATATTTCATAATTTAAATAATATTTATTCACTTATTTTTCTGTTAATCTGATGGATATAAAATTTCTTAATTCTCCTTTCTGTGATGACAGAGGAGGCCACGTTGATTTTATTATTTACTGATAATTATTATTAAACATTCATATATCCTTTTTTGAGTTTTTTATACAAGTCCTTTGCACAATTTCTATAGACTTGTTTGTTTTGACCTGAATTGCTTGTTTATTTTCTTTAGATATTTTGGATTCTAATCTTTTGTTAGTTCATGTTGCAATGTTGCAAATGACTTCTTACAAAAAAATTTTTATTAAAGTTTTTTTGATCTTGGCCCAAGATGTACTTACAAATTTTAGAGAGAATGAAGAGGGAGAGAGAAAGAGAGAGGAACATTGGTTGGTTGCCTCCAATATGCATCCAGACCAGGGACGGTACCAACAACCTCGGTATGTTGCCCTAACAGGAGATCTAAACCACAACCTTTTGGTGTTTCAGATGGTTCTCCAAACAACTGAGCCACTCAGCCAGGGCTTATTACAGTGTTTTAAAAATATAAATTTTAATTTTATTGTAGTCAAATGTATCAATCTTTGCTACTAGAGTTTGTGATTTTCACTTACCCTTTTAAGAAGTTTTTCCTTACTGGAGGTGTTAGCTAATGCTACAGTGATAATAATAATTATATATGCACATATATGTATGTATGTATATAAACACATCAAATTTACACAATACTATATGTCAATGAAGCTGTAAAAAAAGAAAAATATCATCCTTGCACCAAGATCATAAAATATTCTCCCATTTTATTATAAAATTTAAAAGTTTCATTTTAATATTTATATATTAAATCAACCTGCAGTTTATTTTCTGTATATAAAGTGGGATATATAGTAACCACATGAGTTTATTTTTCTATAACATTAACCAATGTTACAGAACCAGTTATTGAAAAATGAATTCTTTCTTCCAGAGTTTTTTTTATATTTAAATTTTATATATTTTATTTAAAAATTATTCATGAGTAAATGTATTACTTTAAAAATGTAATTATAAACCCATACATATATGGTCACTTAATTTATAACAAAGCACCCAAGAATATCTGAGGGGGAAACAACAGTCTCTTCAATAAATGGTATTAGGAAAACTGGACAGCTGCATGTGATACATTGAAACCTCTATTTTATACCATATGCAAGAATAATCTAAAAATGGATCAAAGACTTGAACATAAGACCTGAAATCATAAAACTCCTAGAGGAAAGCACAGGCAGCAAGCTCCTTGGCACTGGCCTTGTTGATTATTTTGGGGGTTTGACACCAATAGCAAAGGCAACAAAAGCAAAAATAAACAAGTGGGATGACATCAAACTAAAAAGCTTCTGCATGGCAAAGAATACTATCAATAAAATTAAAAGGCAACCTGTGAAACTGGAGGAAATATTTGCAAATCATGATTCTGATAAAGGATTAATCCAAAATATATAAAGAACTGTTACAGTTCATTAGTGAAAAAGTAAATAACCATTTTAAAAATGGGCAAAGGACTTTAATAGACAGTTTTCTAAAGAAGACACACAGATACGTGTACATGTCAACAGACACACACCGAGGTGCCCAACATCACTAATCATCAGGAACATGAATATCAAAACTACAGTGAGGTATCCCCTTATACCTGTCAGAATGGCTATTTTCTTTTTTTTTAATCAGTAAAGCACAGTATATTTTCTCCAGTTAAATTTGTTAATGGTTTTATTCCAATACCAGGTTTAAAAAATTTCATGTTAATCACTTCACCTCACCTTTAAGTCACTGGAGGTGGTTTTTGTATTCACTTCAGCTTAACTTTTTTAAAAATGTATTTATTTTTATTGTTTTTCAAGTACAGTTTTCTGCCTTTTCCCCCCACCTCTCCCCACAACCACAGCCCTCCCTGCCTCCCTCACCCATTTCCACCCCCCTTCTTATTGTCCATGTGTCCTTTATAGTTGTTCCTATAAACCCTTCACCCTTTTCCCCCTTTGTCCCCTCCCTTCTCCCTTCTGATCACTGTCAGCCTGATCTCAATTTCA
>CM052543.1:95172532-95196485 GCA_028533065.1 Trachops cirrhosus
AATTGTGCTGCTATGAACATTAGGGTGCATAGGTTCTTTTGGATTAGTGTTTCAGGGTTCTTAGGATATAATCCTAGCAGTGGAATTGCTGGGTCAAATGGCATTTCCAGTTTTAGTTTTCTGAGGAAATTCCATACTGTTTTCCATAGTGGTTGCACAAGTCTGCAATCCCACCAGCAGTGCACTAGGGTTCCCTTTTCTCCATACCCTCTCCAACATTTGCTGTTTGTTGCTTTGTTTATGATGGTAGAATGTCTATTTTCAAAAAGACAAGAAATAATGAGAGTTGGCAAGGATATGGAAAAAAGGGACTCCTGCTATTGGTGGGAATGTAAGCTGATTCAGCCACTATAAAAGATAGTATGGAGTAGCACAGTGGATTGAGCGCACACCTGCGAACCAAAGCATTGCTGGTTTGATTCCCAGCCAGGGCATATGCCTGGGTTGCAGGCCATATTCCCAGTATGGGATATGCTAGAGGCAACCATACATTGATGTTTCACTCTCTCTCTTTCTCCTTCCCTTCTCCATCTCTCTAAAATAAATCAATAAAATCTTTAAAAAATAAAAGATAGCATGGAGGTTTCTCAAAAAATTAAAAATAGAACCATCATAAAATCAGCAATTCCACTTCTTGGTATTTATCTGAAGAACATGAAAACATTTACTAAAAAATTTATCTGCACCCTCATGTTCACTGCAACATTATTTACAATAATCAAGTTAGAGAAACAACTTAAATGCCCATCAATGAATAAATGGATAAAGAAAATACACACACATATACACAAAATAAAATATTATACAGCCATAAAAATGAGTTTTGCCATTTGTGACAACATAGGTAAACATTGAGGGCATAATGCTAAGTAAAATTAGAGAAACACCAACCCCCTCCCCCCCCAAAAAAAACCCTTGAACTTCTGGATATAGAGAACAGATTGATGGTTATTCAAGGTAAGGAGTATTGGTGAAATGAGAAAAGGGAGTCAAAAAGTAAAAATTCCCAGGTGTAAAATAAATAAGTCATGAGGATATAATAATTTTTAAACACTAAGAGAATAGATCTTAAAATTTTTCAGCACAAGAATAAATTTTTATATTATATATGGTGATGGATATTAACTAGGCTTTCTAGAGTAATCATCTCACAATATATAAAATATTGAATAAAAATAAAATCTAAATATGAAAACAAAGCATTATAATTACATATAAAAAACAATACAAGAAAAATTGTTGACTGCCAAACAGAAGATTCTAGACATTCATCAGTATTTAAAGCAATATGCATCCATTCATTGCCTAATAAGGCTGAATTCAGAAAACTCCTTAGATTATCTTGAAAATCCTAAATATCTAACATATGGGTCTGAGCACCATGCAAGATGTTTCTAAGGAAGTTTCAAGACCCAGATTTCAGGAGTACAGAATCAGTGGCATGATACACTTTCCCCATGTACGAACAGAAGAGAGAAAAGGAATAGAAAAGATAGCTGGGTCATTTTGTGGAGTGGAGAGTCAAATTGCTCATTTCCTTCTGTTTATGTGCCAGGTTGTATAGCTGTCCTTCTAGCTGTTGGGTAATAACCAGTGTCTTTAAGAAAGGACCCTGAATTCAGCTTATATGGCAAGCATTTTCTATTAATGTTATTGTGTAGGCTGGGAGTAAAATTTAAAACTCCTTTAGACATCAGAGTGTCTACAGCAGTGCTGTCCAAGAGAATTTTTATAATGATGGACATGTTCTGTAATTCTGCATTGCCCAATATAGTATCCCTTAGTCACATGGACTATAGAACATTTAAAATATGGCTCATGGGAATGAGAAACTCAGTGTAATTTTATTCAAGTTTTTCTATTTTCTAACTTTGCATTTTGAAGTATTTATATATTCCTAGGAATTTGCAAATATATATATATGGATGTCCGATGCACCATTAATCCAGCATACCCCAGTGTTAAGAAATTGCATAATGAAATCAGGAAACTAACACTGATAAAATCCATGCACTTGTGTGTATGTGTGTGTAAGTTATAGGCAATTATATCACATGTGTAACTTCATGAGACTACTATCACAGCTGAGGCATAGAACACAAGGTTCTCTTGAACGAATTTTATATCACCCACCAATTCCTAATGGTAATCATCCCTACATGGCCCCTAGATGGTAATCACTATTGTTTTCTCCATCTCTGTAATATTTTTTTCATTTCAAGAATGTATGTCAATAGAATCATGCAGTATACACTGATATTTTTCACTCAGCAGAGTTTCCTTGAAATTCATCCAAGTTGCTGCAAGTATTTATTGCTAAGTAGTAGTCTGTTACATAGATGCATCATAGTTATTTTAACAATTTACCCAAATAAAGTACATTTGGATAATTTCCAGTTTTAGGCTATTACAAATAAACTAGCATAAATATCTGTGTACAGTTTTTTGGGTGGATGGAAGTTCTCATTTCTCTGAGATAAATGCTCAAGTATGAAATTACTAGACCCTATCATAAATCCATTTCTAGTTCTAAAAGGAACTGTCAATTTTGTAATTTTATTTCATCATAAAAAAGTTTTAAAATCTGGAGCTAGCATTACAGTCAATTGGTGGAAGACTGAAAGCTGCTCTTCCCTATGATCAGGAAGACGACAAAGATGCCACTTTGCTACTTCTATTCAACATACTCCTGGAAATCATATCCAGAACAATTAAGTGAGGGAAAGAAATAAAAAACATCCATATGAGAAAGGAAGAAGTAAATGATCTTTGTTTACAGACAACATGACTTAGATATAGAAACCCTAAGCTTTCTACAAAAAATTAGAACAAATTGAATTTAGCAGTTATAGAATACAAAATCAACACACAAAAATCAGTTGCATTTCTCTACACAAAGAACTCTCTAGCCCTGGCTGGTGTGGCTGAGGGTATTGAGTGCCAGCCTGTGAACCAAAGGGTCGCTGGTTTGATTCCCAGTCAGGGCACAAGCCTGGGTTGCATGCTAGGTCCCAGGTAGCGGGTGCGTGAGAGGCAACCATGCATTGATGTTCCTCTTCCTCTCTTTCTCCTGTCCTCCCCTTCTCTAAAAATTAAATAAATAAATAAATAAATAAATAAATAAATAAAAGCTTTTTTTAAAAAAAGAACTATCTAAAAGAGAAATTAAGAAAGCAATCCCATTTATAATTACATGAAAAAGTATTTAATAATAAACTTAACCAAGGAGGCAAAAGATGTATATGCTAAAAACTACAAAATATTTTTGAAATAAATGCACAAATATATATGAAGTTACCCAATGTTCATAGACAGAAGACATAATATTGTTAAGATGTTAACACTATCCAAAGCAATCAAAGTTATTCTTATCAGAATCCCAGTATGTTTTTTTTCCCAAATAGAAAAATCTATCCTAAAATTTATTTGGATTCTCAAGGTACCCCAAATAGTCAAAATAATCTTGGAAAAGAACATAGTTGGGGGCAACACACTCCTTGACTTCAAGACTCACTATAAAGCTACAGTAAATAAAACAGCGTAGTAATGGCATTAAGACAGACATATAAAGCAATACAACAGAATAGAGAGCCCAGAAATAAACCCTCATGAACATGGTAACATTGTTTTTAATGGTAGTCAACAGAAAAGAACAGTTTTCAACAAATGATATTGGGAAAGCTAGATATTCACATGCATAAGGATGAAATGGGACTCTTATTTTATACCACATACAAAATTTAACTTGAAATGTATAAAGACTCTTCATATAAGACCTACAAAGCTATAAACTATAAAAATATTGCAAGAAAATATATGGGAAAAACTTCATGACATTGGATTTGGCAATGATGTCTTAGATGTGACACGAAGAGCACAGGGCAAAAAGAAAAAGATAAATCTATCATTTTTTTTAAATTGTATGCATCAAAAACAAAACAAAACAAAACACACAAACAGTAAAAAAGGCAACCCACGGAACTGGAAAAAAGATTTGTATATCATATACCTGACAAGGAGTTAATGTTCAGAGTATATAAAAGCTCCTAAAACTCAACATTAAAACTTAATCAAGTTTATTAAAAAATAAGCAAAGGACTTGAATAGACATTTTTATGAAGAAGATATACAATGGCTAATCAACACATAAAAATATGTGTAACATCACTAATCATTAGGGAAATCCAAATCAAAACTACAATGACGTACCATTTCATACACATTAAGATGACTACTATAAAAACAAAAAAATTTTTAAATAAAAAATAAAAAGTGTTGGTGAGGATGTAAAGAAGTTGGAAACTTTGTGCACTGTTGATGGCAATGTAAAATGGCACAGCCACTGTGTAAAACAGTACAGTGGTTCCTCAAAAACTTAAATATACAATTACCACATGATCCAGCAATTCCACTTCTGGGTATAAACTCGGAAGTACTGAAAGCAAAATCTCAAAGAGATATCTGTACATCCATGTTCATCACAGCATTATTCACAATAGGCTGCAGATCGAATCAATTCAAGTGTCCAACAGTGTGTTAATGGATACACAAAATATGATAAATACATACAATGAAATATTATTTAGCCTTAAAAAGGATGAAAGTCTGGCACAAACTATAACATGGATTAACCTTGAGAACATTTTGAAATAAACCAGTCACAATATGACAAATACTGTGTGTTTCCACTTGAATGACATACTTGGAGTAGTCAAATTCTCAGAGATGGAAAGGACAACAGTGGTTCCCAGGGGCTGAGTGGAGAGGAGAATGGGGAGTTAACACTTAATAGTACAGTGACTCTGTTGGGGAAGATAAAAATTTTTTAGAGATGGACGGTGGTAACAGCTGCACAGCAATGTGAAGGTACATAATACTATAGAAATATATACTTAAACATGGTTAAATTAGTAAATTTTACTTTTTACATATATATTTTTTACCATGATAAAAAATAAAATAGACACACGTGACAAGTGGCTACTTTATTGGACAGCAGAGATCAAAATGAGCCACAGTCATCTGAAAAATGTGAAGGGGCATAGAAATAAGAAGCAAATGGCCAACAGAAAAAGAAATCTATCTTTCTATCTATCATCTACCTCTCATCAATATATATATAAAACAGGCCCAGAAAAGCCAAGACAAGAAATGTCAGCCTTCCTGTTAGGGGAAGATGTGTTGATAAAGGGAATGGCTCCACTGGCTATAGGTCCATCTTAAAACGATGGCTTCCACCCTTTGTGTTTCCCTACCTTTGAGTTGCACATTGTTTTGACTTACACATGTACATTAGACCAGAGTCTCTATTTTGGGTGTTTTGAAAGGTGCTTTGAGAAATCTTGTAATCTTAAAGATAGAAGTCATCATATCATTCCATCAGGAACATATTTTTTTTGTTTTCTTGGAAAGAACATCAAGCCACAGATTTGGGTCTGCTATAAAGATTTGTACAATGATTACCTTCTGTCTTTTGGTAATAGGGTCAATATCTGGAAGCCTTCCTAGGAAGTAGTAAATTAAAAAAAAAAAAGAGAGACTGAGTCATGGATAACTATACTATATCACTGCTATCTACAATTGACAAACAATTTATATTTATTTCATGAAAAGGTAATAGTTGTTAACATAAAAAATCAAGTGTGAGTACATTCTGAATTCATGTACTCAATATCCAGAATTCTTAAATTTGAAGCTAATCAAAATTTAAAAAGATTCATTTGTTATACATTTCTCAAAGCATCTAACCTGTCAATACATACTGTATCTTTCCAACAATGAGATATATAGTATGTAAGAAGTGTATTTGCAAATGCACTGAATCATAGAAACCTCTTTTCAGAGCCTGGGTTCCATAAAACATGCTTGGGAAATATCACTTTCACCAATCACCTTGAGCAGTATGAAAACAACACCATAGAATAGTTGAATGAATCTGGGAATTAATGAGGAGTCAGGTCTGGCTGTGGGGCTGTCAGTTAAACTATTTAAGGAAGTAACATTAATATCATGGCCTTGAAGTTGAAGTACAAATATGGACAAAATTGATAAAGAAACCTAAGGATCAATAAATGTTGACCTTGGATAGACAAGTCGAACTTTTCTGTACAAAGAGGAGGTAATAAAAGTTTTGTTACAAAGGGAACTGAATGGTTCCCTTTAAAGCCAGATGTGATGTGGCATGAGCAAATTAAGAGTAAAGAATTGGAACTGAAAGACCAGTCAGGTGAACCTAGGCTGAGGTACTGAGTGTCTGAATGAAGGCAGGAATGGAATTTGAGAAGAGTGGGGTGATTACATTATTTTTAGTCTTATACTCAGAATTTTAGAGTTAGATATACTCTAAAAATTATTTTCTTAGCCTGAACCCTATTCCTTTCATGATCAGAATTTATGGTTAATCTCAAAAGATAGCTTGTTTTGTCTCTTCCTCTACAATTAAATTTGGGTTTCTCTCCAGAGCTCTTGCTGTCTCCATACCTCTTCTTTTTGAAAAACAAGACCAGAACATGTTACTTCTTTCTAAAAATGATATAAGTATGGATTCACCTCATGCATTATAGTGCTTCTGCCATTGCCCATGAGCTAGAAGTCAAGAATTGAACAGGAGAAAGACAGGAGGCATAATCAGTTTTATCCTCCATGAAGAGGTTATTATACAAATAATGAGGCAGAACCTCTCCAATTTTAATAATAATGCAGTTGATATCATTGAGATTACTGAATCAAATTAATAAATTAGTTATTGATAAGAATAAAATAATAAGATACTAAATGCAAGGGTATTTCATGCATTGAAATGCCCTTTAAACATATGACTTCAGAAGAATAGTCAAGTTTTAATTCCTTTAAATAAGACATAAAAGTTCATAGGAGCTATTAGAAATAAATAGGTGAAATTATTCCTCCTTGAAGTGGAAAATGCAAGGGCAATGATGATAATGCATATGATCAAATGCAGTGAACTTGGGTGAGAGGCCACCAAAAATGTCTGAAGTCAGCTACCTCTTTGTTAAGGAAGAGGCTGTGCAGATGGAGGCGGTGGCAAAATCTCACTTCAAGTATTCCGTTTCCAATTCACTCTGTCTTCTTTTCTCTGGTCATTAATTACTGTTCTCCTCCCTTTGCCCTCACAAATGGGCACAAAACTGCTCATCAAGCAGGGGAAGAAACGATCACCAGTGGTATTCTAGACATTCCATTATTCAAATCAGCATAAAATTACTATGTGAAATCCCTAGGAAATTGAAGTGGCCTTCTTTTCACTTTTAAAACTATACTTTGACTAATAAAAAGTCTGTTGTATTTAACATCTAACAAGACCTTCTCAAATATCTCTTTTCCTTGAGCACAGTTATATATAATGTACGGCATTATAACTGGCAACATGAGTAGATTTATTATTCACTTGAATGAGAATATTTGTTCAAGTGATGTTATTAATGGATTGCATAATACCCATCAGATAAAGTACTAGTACAATCTTGAAAGCAAGCAAATTAAGTCATCATAGGCCTTAAAAAGTAATGACTGAGGCTGTCATGGTAGCATGATTTGTAGAAAATTAAGTCTTAAATAATAGCCCGGGCAGTTTTTTCCTACTATTATTTGTGTGTGTGTGTAATAACTGTGAAGCTGACAGAGACTAAATTTACAAATTTGAACTTCTAATGAATATGATGACATTTAAAAGTCTCAAAGGTCACCCAAATAACAGTAAAATCATTCTACTGAAGTCAAAATCAATTCTAAAATATTTGGAGAATGGGCCAAGTAATGTTATTAGTACATATTGGCCAGAGGCAAAGGTCAAAGGGTAGGGGAGATGAGGTAGAAATGTTCCATATTTTATAATAACCTATAATCAATTGCAGCCTTTTCTTATTAGAAGCATTCAGCAATCATTAAAAAGTTGTCACCCGCGAGGTGATGTTTTGACATTGCCATATATATTACATAGTTTTGATAACAAATGTCATATGGAATCATTAAAACATCCTTGCTTATATGTGTCTGTGTGTGCCTGTGTTCCTAGGAAAAAAATCTACAGTATAATAGTAGCTTACCTTCCTATGGCAGCATAATTTACAAATGCATTATCTCTTTGGATTTTAAACTCATCCTGTGAAGTTTATAAGAAATGTATTATTTATCCATTTTGCAAATAAAGACAATAAGGGACAGATCTATAATTATCTGGTATTTGGACTAAAAATCAAGGGATCTTTTCATTGAGCTTTGCTTTGCCTTAGTTTGACCTTTGTGTGGTAGGCAGGACAGAAATGTCACCTCCCTTTAAAGAGGAGACTAAAAATACAATGGCAGAAACAGCAATGACCCAGATGAAGAAAAGGCTCCTGACAAAATTCTGACTGGTCTCTTGATATTTAAAAGCATTGCTCAGAGCAAAAGGGAACAAAACATACACAAGTTTTAATTAACCTGTCAAAATTATGAAATCAGTTTGTTGAACCTGATTCTTTGAACATAAGAGTAAAAATGAGCTGAAGTTAATACTAGAACATGGTCTAGCATTAAAACATATCACATGTATACATGTACACTCACACAAATGCATAAATATATTTTCCCAAGAGGATATTAACAAATCATTCACCTTATCTTCAGAATATTTAGGTACACTGCAAAATAGCACAGACCAAAAAATAAGCCAGCCAATCCCCGAGGGTTTGAAGACTGACTTTGCATAGATAATTAAAACAATAATAATTACAAAAATGAGCCTCTTTTCCCTAACCAAAAAACCTATCTGCTAAGAATTAGGTTCAGATCATTTTGACTTATACATGTAAATTTTATAATATCTGTACCCAGCTTTTATGTAATATTTTAATTTTTCAGCAAGCTAATATACACTGCTATGCTTCTGGGTTCAATGAGAAAATCTTCAGCTCTATCTCTGGGCCTCACCTTGTGAAGTCTGTCATTTCCATCATGATCATACACATCTGCTTGGCCAGCACAATTATATCATTGCCGCTGTCGTCCCATTTGGCCACTTCAGCATCCAGCTTGCTTTTCTCTTGGTGGAATATCTCCACCTGCTCAGCTATTTTTGCCTTCTCCTCCTGTGGTAGTTGCGCCATGATGGCCTGTGTGGGTTACAGAAAAGTGTGACTAATAGTGACAACGGAAATACAGACAGTAGGTTGGTTGGCTCTACCTCCAGTTAATGGCAGAGTCAGACCTGACACGATTTATAGACTGCACCTCCATTCTGGAAAGTATGTTTCCTCCATCCTGGGGAAGGAAAAAGCACAGACACCTGATAAGGTCCCCAAACTCCCCATCCCCACTCCCACATACAAAATATACAGAGATCCAAAAGCACACGCACATCGACAGTTACAGAATTTCTCTGTCGCTTTGATGACATATGTTTGTTCAAAAGAATCTATTCTTGACAAATTTTATATTTGGTCTCAGGAAACTTTTACCAGATGAAAGAATGCACCTCTTTCAACACCGAAATCTGTTCTGAGAAGGGAAAGAAGAAAATAGGCCTTCTGTCGCTAAGGGATTTTAAACACTATCCGAGCATCCAAGTGCAGTGGGGTGGGGAGATTTCCTATGAGTGTTAGTGAAGGAATCTATGGTTGGATGTCAAACAAAAGTCCCCTACCCAGAGCATTTCAGGGATGGCACACCAGTTCTCATCCTTCTTCTACGGCCTCTATGGAAATCCTGGTATGACCAAGGCTCCCAGTAGAGCCTGTCAGTGTGTAGACAGAGATGCTGGTATGGGTTAAAATATAGGATTAGAAAGCAAAGGTTGATTTTCAATAGTCTGTAGGCAAGGGAATATAGAAAAGCAATAACAAGTCAATTCTCATTTCTCATGGATTCTTTATTTGTAAATTTACCTACTCTCTAAAATTTGTTTACCCCAAATCAATCCTTGCCCGGAGCTGAAAAAAAAAATGAGGCACCCGAAGTGTTTGTTCCCAGATGAGGTTAAACAAGGTATTCTTTCTCTGTCTTCTTGTTTTACCACTCATCCAATAAACAAGCATCCCTCCTGGGATATATTTAGTGCCACATTTTCCATTTCTCTGTACTTTCTGTTGGTGATTTTGCTATATAATGTGGCCCCCAAGCATAGAGCTGGAGTGCTGCCTAGTGTCCTGTGATGTGCCTTATGGAGAAAATACATGCATTAGATGCACTTCAGTCAGGCATGAGTGATAGTGCTCTTGGCCATGTGGGTTCAAAATAAGTGAATCGCAATTATAAAATAATGTATCTAAACAAAATGGTCATTAAACAAGATTATATATGATTGATTGAAGAAAGTGTTGAGAATAACAGCTCTCAGGAACCTAACCCTGTATTTCCTCTAGCAGCAATAATTCAATGTTGCTAATTAAGTAAGTATTCATGGTGACTACAGAACATAAATACCATGAATAAAGATAATCAGCTGTATTTGGTAAGCACTGTTTATGTAGCAGGCCCACACCAAAATGTTTGACACCATCTCAGTGCACCCTCACAGACTGTGTGGAATCTGCTTCACAGAAGGAGCAGGTGAATAAGAATATCAGCTCTAGTATCCCTCTGGTTTTGGCATGCACGTGTTCTCCAGAGGAGAGAGCAAGAACTCATGATTTGAGAGACCTACAACTTTTGCATAGAACAAGTAAAATAACAGGAACAATTGCTTCCTAAATTGTAAACTCTCCCCAGTGTGAGTGAATTGTTTGATAGAGAGGTAGAAGATGCCTAGTAGAAATATCAGTGGATACAAGCTCAGAAAAACTGGTCTCAAACAGGCCCTGTCACTAAGTTCGTTTAATGCCTCATTGCTACTGGGTCATATCTTTAACATCTTCAGATATAGTATAAGAATAATAAACAATTACCTCAGAATGTTATGATGGACAGCAAATAAAATAAGTGTGTTTTTTCTGACCAAAAAAATGAAAGTAAGCATGCGTGAGATTATTGTTAACATTATCTAATCATCATTTCTGTATTAGTTTTCCTTTCCAGCTACCCCCATAACTTATTACTTAGTTGCTATCAAAGGCAAGAATTAGGCCCAGAGTGTATATATGACTCTCTATGAATAAAAGATTGATTTGAAACCCAGCCATATATTTACTGGGTACTGTGCTGAGAAGCTATGTGTGTCAAAAAACTTAATCTAATCATTAGACTAAATAATCATTAGTAATTATTGTACAAAATTAATACTATTATTACCACTATTTTATTAATGATAATATCAAAGCCCAGAGAAATTAATTAAATTCCCAACATCATATTACTACTAAGCTGTAGGAATAGGATTCAAATCCACCTCAGCTAACACCATACTTAACCACTGTGCAGAACTGAATCACCATGCATGCCCATACAGGTTTGACACTGCACAGTGGTCCTGGCTCAGTGGAACAAATGTCACTGAAATCTGTCCACCAGGCTGAGCATCTTACAGATAAGGATTCATCTGCCCAGAGTAAGGGGTGTCTTTGTCTTATTTGCATAAAAGTAACCTTGGACTAGCAGTTGCCTAGATGCTATTTCTTACTAATAGACAGCCATGTTTACTAATGTCCATGCATGCATGTATGCGACTTTATATAAATAATACATGTCTGAGTGTGTACATAATTCATGTATAGGTATGTATGTATGTGTTTATATACAAATTACAATTCATATTAAATAGACTGGAACAAATATTATAGTTAATGTATTTTAAAATACTATATTTTAAAAAGTGTTAAAGTACTTTCAAAAATTGTTTAAAATGGTGTTTTATATACACAAGAGTTTCTTATAAACTCACATATGCTATATTGTACTGATGATAAGATAGCTATTCCAATGCATTTGAGATAGATTTGGATTTGAAGAAGTTAATACATACTATGGATTTTTTCCAGAGGCATCCCTGTCCCATGACTTAATGCTGTCCTAGAGTAATTTGTCCTCTGCACACAAAATTGATAATGTTTTACTTAGACCTCACAAGTCCTAACCAGCATCATGTAAAGCATCCACTACCTACTTCTCTGTAGAAAATTCTGTAAACCTATCCAGCAGACTTCCAGACTCTACATTTAATCCTCAGATGAAAAGTAGTGGATCTTTTGTTATCCCAAAAGGGTTAATTTGTGTATTGAAGGATGCACACTTCTCTATGAACTGTATCAGTTGAGTTTCAACTGTGAAATTTAGCATTTGAATATTATCTGCCTTACTCTTCTAATTTTTATTAATGCCATACCACCGCCTTCTCACTAAGTTTCCTTAGGGTAGAGTCCTCAACATCCTCTAGAGAAGCTCAATAAATATCTTTTGATTGACTACCTAAATATTTTTTCACTTACTACATCAACATAGTTCAAGAAAAGTTACCAGAAAACACAAATATTTTCTAAGGGCACAATTCTGAAGAAAAACTGGCCCCTTCAAAGCAGATTTGCAAAGGAAATGTTATTGTGATTCTAGGGGTGCTCAAGCTGTATAACATACTTAATGTTTTGTGACATGGGTAAAAGCATTATATAAGCTTTTGCATATGTAGCTACCGATGAACCAGTCTTTTCCCAGTACTTTTAAAATACTCTTGTATTTAAAAATTCATAATTGACCTTTTCTGAAACTGGAATTTTAAAAAAAGGTTATCTATAAACAGTAGATCACAAACTACAAAATTTGCAAATTAATCAAATTAACATTCAACATATGAGTTTTAATTAGGCCTTATCAATGTAACTCAGCAGTTTGCAATGCTAATATTTTAAGGCCATTCTAGCTAGGAAAAAAAGTTAGAGACTGTTTACATTGAAATAAAATTGAATACAAAATAAATAACATGCAATTGTTCATTCATTCAAACTAAGGGAACATGAGACAAATTATTTTCATGGCCAAGAGGAAAGGGAATAAATCGGCTTTTCTGTTTGTGTGATGTGACCACCTAGGGCAGCCTGAGGGCTTCTGCTGCTTCTGTTCACAGCAGCCAAGCAGTGTTCTGCAGATTGTTGATCTGCTTGATCTGGGAGCCCAAATTCATGGCATCAGACACTTGAATCCTCAAAGTTGCCAACTCTTTCATTCCAGGTTCACAGCCAACCATTTTTTGTGATAAATTCTACTTATTAAATAAAAGTACAAATCACTGATCCAAGCCAACAACCACTCAGCTCAGAATCTTTTCTTCAATCTAAATCTCAAGAAGCTTTTCATATAATTATTTCTCCAATCTCAAGGAGAAAAATGATTTTTGAGGTCTATAGGTCTCCAACTTGACAAGTGTTGGTTTCCTAAACACAGAGCAAGAGTCTAATGTTTAGGCTACAAGTAGATGAATATTTGTAAATAATGAGTAAAAGGACTAAAACTCAGTGCATCCATTTCTATTCACTTTAATTTAAAGCAGGGTAATGACTAAAAATATTACTTAAGGAGTGGGTCCTTTGAGTTTTACCAGTCTCAGGCTGTGAAATGAATTGGAAAATTGAAGTATTTGTCCCATTAATCCAAGTAAAAATTTTCATTACTGCCTGAATTGTCCAGCTTTCAGGATAAACTATTTGGCCAACCATCTGATGAATAACTCCCTAATGTTACAAGCATCATCATCATCTTAATCAGCCTAACATTATATGATATCTTGTGATACATTTGATCATGCAGATCTCTGAATGACATTCTAAGACAGGATGCTGTATATATAAGCAAAGAGATGAGGCATGAAGAGGTTAAGAAAGAAGTCTCCAAGTTGCATAGCATGGTCAAGCCCATATTTAAAATCAAGTCTGTGTGATTCCAAATAATACATTCTATCACCAAGGTTAAGTGCCCAAGAATTGTTGCTGATCAACTTTAGCTATAACAACCTGTAAAAAAGAGTGTGTAAGATGTCATGTCAAGGTCCTATCACTTCTACATTTCATTATTCCAGGGTATGGTCATTCTCACTCTTTCGCTCATTTGTTCTCTCACTCTCTTCATCTCTTTCATAAAACGTTTTAAAGAGGCATCAGACAGGGACACATGAGGAAAATAAACACTCTAATTTCAGAATTTGAGAGCAATGTTGGAGTGGGTTCTAAAAGCTTTTTTTTCCCACCTTAACCTCCTTTTAGATTAATTTAACACTTCAGAGAGAAATGTCTAAATGAGAACACAAAATAAGGCCATTATCAGGGACAACTGGCTGCTGGAAAGAGCAACTGCCTTTGTCAAAAACAACTTCTGCCTCCTTCACAATTTTGACCAAGTTAGCACACTTCTCTGGTCAAAAGTTCAACTATCTGTCATCTCAGCGATTCAATGCACCCTCTTATTTCCAACTTAATTCTATGTCTCTGATTTGTCATCATATAATTACAGGCTACAGTAGGCTGACTCAATAACTAATGCTGTCTGCTGCAAGTTAATCACACAGACCACATGATGGATTTCAAAGACAAATCAGCAAGTGCTTTATCATAGCAGCACATTTTCATAATATCCAGGACCATGTTCATAACTCATGATGAGAAATCCTTGGGAAAATACTATTATGTTTTCACCTGTTGAGTGAAGAAATAACTGATGATGTAGATAGGTGCCATCTGACTTTTGTTTCCATCCATAATGTACTTGATGAAATGAAGTACAATGGGACCGCGTTCTTCCTTGTAAAGAGTGAGACTAATTATGCCATTTTGACATGATGGTGACTAGAAGAGTTGTACAGTATGCTTTTGTCTTTGAGAAAACAAGACAATGGTTTTTGAGCTGTATTGATACTGAGCTGCAATCAATCAAATTGACTTTGAATTGATTAAAGCTTGGATAAATTACTCAAACTTGCCCTTTGTCATTAATGTAAAAATGCTGGTTTTCCTTAATTTCCAATTCCAAGATGAATGACTTGGTTGATGAATTACTTTTGTGTTATGCCAAATAAGCTCAAAAGACTCTCAGCTAACGATCTTCCCAAGTCAACATTTTCGGCAGAGTTAAACAGAGTCTACATAAAATTTTCAAAGTAGGAAGCTTCATACTGTTTTGTGTGCTTTTCTACTGTCACCAGTCTATGATCAGAAGAGATTTCTCTTCCAAATAATAACATTTTTCAGAGTCACCTGTATTGAGAACTTAATGTATGTCAGGTATTATCCTCATTATTTTACAAATAAGTAATTAAAGCCCTAAAAAAATTTTAAAGTCTATTATTCACATTTTACAGATGATAGCTCTGAAGATCAGAGAAATTAAGAAACATGCAACAAAGCATGATCCTCACTCGAATCTTTACAATTCAAAACCAAGTCTGTCTGAAATCAAAGCCCATGTATCTTCAATGTTCTGACTTTTATGTTCACATTTCCCCATATCAATGTCCATCTATATCTTCTGGATATTTAATTGTTGGATGAGACTATCAGGACATATAGCACAAAAGAGAACATGGGTTTTATGCACAAAAACTTTATGACTCATCTAAAGATCTAATATTCATCCTGCATGTGGCTATTGTAAATTGTGCTGCTATGAACATTGGCGTGTACAGGTTCTTTTGAATTGGTGTTCCAGGATTCTTAGGGTATAATCCCAGCAATGGACAAATGGCCAGGTCAAAAGCCAATTCCATTTTTAGTTTTCTGAGGAAATTCCATACTGCTTTCCAGAGTGGTTACACCAGTCTGCATTCCTACCAACCATGCACTAGGGTTCCCTTTCCTCCACATCATCACCAGCATTTGTTATTTGTTGATTTATTAATGATTGCCATTCTGGCCAGTGTGAAGTGGTACCTCATTGTGGTTTTAATCTACATCTCTCTGATGGCTAGTGATGCTGAGCATCCTTTCATATGTCTCTGGGCCCTCCCAATGTCCTCCTTGGAGAAATGTCTATTCAGGTCCTTTGTACATTTTTTAATTGGGTTGTTTGTCTTCCTGGAGTGGAGTCATGTGAGTTCTTTATATATTTTGGAGATCAAACCTTTGTCCAAGGTATCATTGGCAAACATACTTTCCCATATGGTTGGTTCCCTTTTCATTCTGCTGAATAAGTACATTAAAAAACTATGGTACATTTACACAATGGAATACTATGCAGCAGAAAGAAAGAAGGAGCTCCTACTCTTCACGACAGCACAGATGGATCTAGAGAGCATTATGCTAAGTGAAATAAGCCAGGTGGTGAAAGACAAATATCATATAATCTCACCTATAAGTGGAACCTAATCAACAAAACAAACAAGCAAGCAAAATGTAACCAGAGACATTGAAATAAAGAACAAACTGACAGTAACCAGAGGGGAGGTAGAGGGGATAATGGGAGAAAAAGGGAAGGGTTATCAAGGAACATGTATAAAGGACACATGGACAAAGCCAAAGAGGGGTAGTATCAAGGATGGGAGGTGGAGATGGATGGGGCAGGGGGAAGTGATGGAGGGCTCTGTACTTGAACAGCAATTAAAAAAATGAAAAAAAAAGGACCTAAATATTCTTGGAATCCTCCTTATTGTAATCTATGGTTATTTCTTACTGTTATTCCCAAATCCTAAACTAGTGTCAGCTTTCTGGGGTTTCCTAATCCCTATCCTAATCATCACCTTTCTCAACCTCATGCTTCCTATTGATTATATTCTATTTTCTTAAGTTAAACCTAACTTAATTATCCTAACTTAATAATAGAAAATATCCTATTTTCTTAAGTTAAAACTAACATAGAAATCTGAAATATCTACTCAGCTATATTATAATTTAATTGCTTTTACCCTATGGAATTTGAGGCTTTAACTTTAAAGGAGGAGGATCTTAGCCTCCTTTGCAATCCCAAAGTATTCCACCACCTGTCACCTACCTGCCTTGCCTACTTGCTTTTACCCTCAAGATGATACAGCAAATCTGATTGGTCAGATTTCAGGATCCTCTTTGGAACACTTGTATTGGTGGACAGTGTCACAAGTGTTCAAGAATGTTCAAAAGTCAGCCAGAACAGAGATCTTCCTTTACTTCTTGCTCCATGCCTTGAACTGGCATATTTGTAGTATGTCTCTATAATTTCTTTTTATATCACATGGCAGACAGATCTAGGGCTACTGCTCTGCCCATAGGTAGGTATTGGGGGAGGGGGAGAGGAAGTTCTCTCTCTCTACTCTGATGGTCTTGAACCAATTTCAAAAGATGTGGTCTTGTTTCTTAAAGACCTAGGCCAGAGTATGGAGCAATGGCAGCCCAGGCAGTAACAAAGAGTACTCTAATTCTCCATTTGTCCTTGCCTTTTGTATAGTTAACAAGCTCAGGGACTTTAAGCAAAACCATGGTGTCTGTGCCAATGCAAGATCTGGACATCCTGCATCCCTTGGCTATTGATGCATCTAATCATAATCCTCATCCTCAACAAACCCGATATGCACATAAGTGTTTGCTTTGTTGTGGCTGCTGTTTTTTGAGTGTCAGAGAGAGAACCAAGTTAAAATCAACCAGAAGCAGTGGTAGTTATTTCTACTATGTAAAATGTGAGTCACTATAAACAACCCCAGATGAGAGCACAGATTTCAGAGATGTGAATCTGGGTTCCAATTCCTTGGAAATCAGAAATTCCCCTCAAACCATTCTGGTGAATGTAGTCTCTGTGCAACAAACCAAAGCCCTGGATATCTACTCACCCGTGCACTCTGACCAGCGATGAGCTGGTCATCCTCCGTCTGAACACTTGTCCTACTGCGCACATCATAATCCTCCTGCTCAAAATCAGAATCATCCTCTAGTTCTTCTGGAGTCTACAGACACAGAGGAAAGAGAAAAATCATTATATTTTACATTGATAACCTTTACCATCATCCATACATTTTGTCACTGTAAAAGCTAAATATCCCCCAGAAAAGAGTTTGTAGGGGATTAAATACAGGAGCTTATGTGAGCAGGTTTTGGCTAGAATGGAGTCAGAAAAATCAAGCTGACCTAATTTATATATTTTTAAAAAATGCATTTTGTGTATTACTTCCTTCTGTAGGAGTAGAAAGTCTAATCTTGTATTTTTTTAATTTTAAGAAAAATGTATTTGTGTTATGTCCACCCATACAAATATATTCTAAGATAGAAAATCACCATCAACACCCAAAGTGAAACCTACGCTTCTTCTACAATGCCCTTTTGCTCTATTTCAGCTCTCTTTTAGTCTCAATAAGCCCCCAAAAGATTGATCATTTCCAGGGCAATGGCTAGACCTGATGAAATAATTGATGTGGTCATTAAGCCATTTAGCATACAGGTTGCAACTATAGAGTAAGAACACCTAACTATGAACCCCTATGTGACCATGGGAAAACCCCTCTCTTAGCTCTGGTTTCAAAGTCTGTGAATTGGTTGACAACAGTAGCTACCTACATGATTTTTGTAAAAATTAAGTAATGTACTCTGTGTCAAGTGTCTGGTACATAACAACCATTTTAAAAGGGTTTGCTATCATTACTACCTGGGAATTTAAAAACCAATTTGTTCAAACATCTTTTTTTTTTTTGTAGTGAAGCCATCAACAACTACTGTATACCCATCAAGGATTAAATAATTCTTTCATACATAGTATCCATTTAGCTCAGTACAGCACAATAAGATAAGTTTGGAGACCAAGCAGAACCATGGTTTCTGTACCAATGCAAGATCTTGGCATTCTTTGTCCCTGGCCATTGAATCATCTGATCGTAACACCTAATCCCAACAAAATCCATTTTACAGGAATGAATTTGCTTTGATGTGGCTGCTATGTTTCAAGTGACAGGGAGTCCTCATCAGATAAGAAAACCAAGGTTCTGAGAAGTCACGCAATGTGCCCAAATGTCTCTGAACTAGCTAACAACAGAACTAGCATCTAGACCCACTCAGATGTGTCTGACTCCAAACATACTTTATCAGTTGTTCTGTTGTCATTGCAGGGTTTTTTTTTTTTTTCATATTATAAATTGGGCAAGAACTGAAGGTACAGAATAGCTTTAAAACGAGTAGAGTTAGATAAAATCTGGTCCAATATGTAAAGTCAGTATTGGAGAAAAGATATAAATGCATCCAGAAATTTAAAAAATCTCTCACAACAATAATACTAGGTAACATGCATTAAAGTCTTTCTATGTTACTATCACTGTTTTTTCCAAGTGATTTACATACACTAACTCAGTTTTCTTAACAGACCTACAGTGTAGACACAGTTGTCTTCATTTGACAGATAACAAAACTGAAGTGTGAGAGATTATATCTCTTTTAAAGGCTTCTAAGTCTGGCAATTTGAAGTATGTAGTTTCAACTATCCCGCTCCATTAATCTTAAAAGGATGAACTCAGAAGGTGGCCAGGACAGTGCATGAGGGGAACACAGGAAAGTAGTGAGATCCCTAGCTCAAGTGTCATTAGCCTTAAGCTGATGTCACCCACAAACTGCCTCTTGGCACACAGCACCACCTCCTAGAGCTCTGTCTTTCAAAAGGAAGGAACAGACCACAAGCAGTGCTGATGACTGAGTTGCTCATTCCTCATGAAAAAGAACACCATTTTTATTCTGTTGGTTTCTTTGGCCACCTCAGTGTAATTAATTGGTGTGGTTATTGATGAATCCTTGAGATTGGTCAGACAGGCATAAAATGGGGTCTTTCTTGCCAAAATCAAAGCATGCCTAGTAATTTTCCAAGCTTCAGCATACCCCTCTTCTTTTCCTTCTCTCACCATCAGTATATTTATATATTTACTCAGTCATGTTCACATGTTCAGTTTTCTTTCATAGGAATATTAAAAGAAAGAGGAAAGAAAGAAGTTTTTTTATTTCCATTCTTTATTAATGAAAGCAGGGGTGGGGTGGGCCAAACCTGATTTAAGTAATAGAGTGTCTTTTCATTATGGACAGAGACACTCGTCTCTGATCATTCCTCTCTTTTCTGGGCAGTGCTCCTGAACAATTGCAGCAAGTTGGTAAATTCTGCTGACAGATGTGATGACAAGATTTCATACACTTTTCATCATCAGTTTTTGAAAAGGAGAGAGAAAAGTAAAGTGGAAAACTTCACTCAACAGAAGAAAGGAGAATATGACAGTGCCAATAGTACTGTGTCCAAACATTTCAGTGATCTGCGTATTTAGTAGATGAATTAATGACAGACAGAACCTGGAAGCATTAGGCTAATATTTATGAGTTTTTATTCAAGTGACAGTAGCTCAGGAACCAAAATGAAGTTTGAAAATGAGAAAGTAATAACCTGGATGTGGACCCAGAGAATTTAAATTTTCTGTCCTAACACTACCACTCATAAGCTGTGCATCTTTGGCAAGTCACTGAGAGCTTTTCTGTCCCCCTGTTTCCTCACTCATGAAATGCAGATAATAATTGCTACCTGTCCTGCCTCCTTCACAGGATTCTAGAATAAAATATATAGGAAAATGCTTTGTAAATTATAAAAGTGAACTAAAGTAATAACTGAAAATTATTATGTTAAATAAAAATACACCTAACAACAATAATAATAATGATAATAGCAATCATTATGGAATAAGCATTCAGCTAATGGATTTAATTCTTACAGCAACGCACTAAAATAAATTAATCCCCATTGTACAGATGTGTAAACAGGCACAAATTTGAGTAATCTTTCGAGGTGTCACACCTAGCAAGTTGAAGGTTCCAGAGCCCCTGTTTTAACCATCACAAACACCACCAGGCAAATGAGTGAAGTTAAAATATTTTCTTGTGCCTTTAACTATGCAGCAAATCCATCCAAGCCACACATATAAACAGTTATGTCCATGTGCACTGGGTAATTGCATATAAATATGTCTCCTACCCATGCTGTTATTTTTTAATTATTTTTTAAAGTATGAGTGTTATTTTTGGTTGGTCAAAGACATTTACAAATTAAAAAGGACATGGAAAATAGTGAGGATCCGCAAGTGGGTCCAGAGATCACCAGACTTGTATCATTAGATGGTGTTACAGGGTAAAGCGAATTAACAAAATGTGTAATTCACTGTCCTGGGAGCTGAAGACTGAGGGGCAAGTCTCAGTTTTGCCCTATGTTCTCTCAGGGAAGGTCTTACTATAGCATTCAGAAACCACTCTGTTCTATACTGATTTCCTGGTTCTACTATTATCTAATAATAGAAGATTGCTGTGAAAGTGGGACATAGCTGTAAAATGGCATAATTAAACTATTTGGCCTCTAAAACCTAACCCCTCTTAGAGTCTATGGGATGGATTTGTGCCATTATGAAGGCCCAAGAAGCTCATCTGACTTGTCTAGGATCACACCACATATGCGTTACAGAACAGAATCCCTCTACCTGCCTCTGGTCCCCAATCAAATGCCCAATCTCCTCTACAATAGCTTCTGTGGAGAAGCAAAATGAGAAAAAGGCTAAAGGATTTAGAATTGTTTCACCAGGGTATTAAGGACCATTCAAAGGAAAGGCTCTAGTATATATGAGTTTCATTAGGAGCAGAAAGATGAAGATATAAGTTGGCAGCTACAAAAGGAAAGTTTGGATGATGCAAGACAAAAGATTTCCAAACAGAGCTCCATACCACTGGAATGCATTGGAAACTAGAAAACAATTAAAGATTCCCTAAAGAAAATATCCAACAGAATCTCCCCAGTCAGGACTGACTGGTCACTGGCATCTCCATCCTGTATTGCAATGGAGGCCTCTGAACTGATCTCTTTTTTTTCCTGCTCTTGCCATATACATTCTATTCTCACCAGGTATAGTCATGGTGGTCCCTCCAAAATCTAAGTCAGATCATGTTATTTTCCCATGGAGAACCCTTCAGTGTCTCCCATCTCATTCACTGTGGTCCTCAGGACATACGTGCCTTTCCCTCTGCCTGGAACACACCTTCCTTAATACATTTATGGCTTATTTTCTCCTTTTCCAAGTCTCTTCTCATATGTTACCTAGTGACCACCCTTTCTAAAGCCCACACCCATTCTGTGTGCTATCCCCTTTATACCGCCTTGGGGTTTTCTTTATGGTAGATTAACTGGCATTATATATATATATTTGTTGTTGTTGTTGTTGTTGTTGTTGTTGTTGTTGTTGTTCTCTGTTTCCTACCACAGGAATGTAAATTCTTGGAGGATAAGGGCTTTTGCTCACCTCTACATTCAGGGAACCTACAATAGTGGGGCCTGTAGTAAGCATTCAATAAATATTTGATCAATGAATGACAAAGATGAAATAATGCTTTTTAAAAAACATACTAAAATATTTCTAATTAATAAAACAAAACTAGGTTAACTCAATAATAACAATCTGTAATAGGCAGATTAATTTTACCTCATAAGTTGTTTCTATAGTCTCTTCAACCCTTTATTTTCCAGCTATGAAAAATACTCTCACTCCAATCCCTGAAATTTTGATAATATTGTTTACTTATTATACAAGTTCTATTTCATTAATTAATTGCATGAAGATAAACTTCATCCCAGCAGGATAAGGAAATACAATATTTCTTCCAAATCTACTAAGGGCCAGACCTATGAAGGTGCTTTACAGCTGCAGCAGTATTTGTCCGATTTTCAGATAAAGAACGGAGGGATAGAGAAGGAAATTAGCATAACAGTGAAATTAGTATAAAATAGGTTCCCAAATGTGCCCTGGCTGGTGTGGCTTAGTTGGCTGGGCATTGTCCCACAAACCTAAAGGTTGTTGGTTCTATTCCCAGTCCGGGTACCTGCCTGGGTTGTGAGTTTAGTCCCCAGTCAGAGTGCGCACAAGAGGCACCCAACTGATTTTCTTTCTCACATTGATGTTTTACTCCCTCTCTTTCTCCCTCCCTTCTCCTCTCTCTAGAATCACTTAAAAAAAAGTAGGTTCCCAAACTTTATTGCTTCAAGCACTCTCATTGTCTCAGTAATTTTTCATGGTAACTTTAGGCTAACTAAATAAATAAATAACTCCAAAACACCCCCCAAAACCTAACAGTGCAGTTTATTAAGCAATAAAAATGGATTAAGTTAATTGGACCTAACAACTGAGTGCCTGTTACATATTGTATGACTTCTTAAATCTTGGCATACAACTGAACATCCATTGAGCTTGCTTTCCCCCCAACCACCAGAAACCCAGGGTCACAAATATATGATGTCATCCAAAAGGGTGAACAGGTCTGATGTTTAAATTGTGAACAACCTTCAGCTAATATTTCACATACTATCTGAAAGACTTTTATGTGTTTTCCTGGACATTTTAAAATATTTTGTAATGATCCAGGATACATTCATGCACAGTTTGGGATATAAAGTTAAGCTTTAAGATAAGCTTTAAGATAAGACTTTTATCTGAACCCTGTTTTAGGCCCTGTTTTCTCCCATATAACCAAGTTGACGGGTTCCAATTATAAAAGTTTAGCATATAGCTATCATTATAGATTATTTTCACGGTCATTCTTTTTTTAACTATATTTTATTGATTATGCTATTACAGTTGTCCTATTATCCCCCCTTCATTCCTCTCCACCCTGAACACCCTCTCCTACCCACATTCCCCCCCTTTAGTTCATGTCCATGTGTCATAAGTTCTTTAGCTTCTACATTTCCCCTACTATTCTTGCCCTCCGCCTGTCTATTTTCTATCTACCATCATGCTACTTATTCCCTGTACCTTTTCCCCCCTCTCCTCCTCCCACTCCCCTGTTGCCAACTCTCCATATGATCTCCATTTCTGTGGTTCTGTTCCTGTTCTACTTGTTTGTTTACTTTCTTTTTGTTTTTGTTTTAGGTGTGGTTGTTAATAATTGTGAGTTTGCTGTCATTTTACTCCACATGTTTTTTATCTTCTTTTTCTTAGATAAGTCCCTTTAACATTTCATACAATAAGGGCTTGGTGATGATGAACTCCTTTAATTTGACCTTATCTGAGAAGTACTTTATCTGCCCTTCCATTCTAAATGAAAGCTTTGTTGGATAGAGCAATCTGGGATGTAGGTCCTTGCCTTTC
>CM052543.1:95196985-95418275 GCA_028533065.1 Trachops cirrhosus
ACTCCATTGATGTGAGCCCCATCTTTCATTCCATCACTATTGGTTCCCTGTGCATTTTTTTTTCATTAAATTTATTGTAGCCTTCATTTTTTCATCTAATTTGTGACCAAAATCAACCAATTCTGTGAGTATCCTGATCACCAGTTCTTTGAACTGTGCATCTGATAGGTTGGCTATCTCTTGGTCCCTTAAAAGGATGTGTTCTGGGGCTTTCAATTCTTCTTCTGTTTGAGCCATCTTTTTGCTGTTTTTTTTTTTTTTTGGTCTTGTCGAGCTCCTGTAGTGAGGGGCGAGGCCTTAGGTGTTCACCAGGGCGGAGCACCCCAGTTGCTAGGTTGTAACGCTGTATGTGGGGGCAGGGTCTGAGAAGGAACAATGGCACCAGCTCTGCTCTCCGCAGGACCTCAGACCCTTCCACCGCCCTCCACAAGCTAACTGGGCCCCTCTGGCACCAATTTCAGTGTGGGTGAGACTGTGCACCCTGCGGGACCTTCCTTTTCAGTCAGTGCCCCAAGCTCTATTTCCCGGCACTGGGACCCTGGGTTGCGCACAGTGCCTTGCTTCACAATGGCCACCTCGCTGGGTCTGCCGGTTGCCACCCCCTAGCCTAGGCCCACCAGCCACTGCTGCTTATGTGCCCAGGGTCCACCTGCTGTGGACTTGCACGCCACCCTGGTTGCTCAGCTCTCTGCTCTGTGTCCCTCACCTGGCCCGACTCTACCTCTCCTACTGGTCTGGATGAACGTGTCTAATTTTAACTCCTTGGGTGTCCGACTTCCATACAGTTCAATTTTCTATCAGTTCTGGTTGTTATTTAGTTTCTATATTGTTGTTGTCCCTATCTTGGTTGTGCAAAGAGGCACAGTGCATCTACCTATGCCTCCATCTTGGCCGGACGTCTCACAGTCATTCTTATGAGAAGCAACTACTATTTATTAAATACAGATATCCTGACACCAAGATAGCATCATCACCTTCTATGCCAGCCACTTAATTCCCACTATTAAATGTTTAACTCTTTCTATCTTAAATATACACAGGCTCCTCACTATTTATAGATTACTTACTTGTGAAGCATTCATCAAAGCTTCTCTGCATTTCCAAAGCCAGTACTTTTGTAATTCACAGACATGCATGCTATAGCATAAAACTGTGATCACCCAGTGTGCATATTCCCTGCTGAGGGCAAACAGCACAGTGTTCTGTCTTTCTGTTCAGCTCTGATACTGTGAACAAGCATCCTCTCTTCAGTCTATTCAGTGCCTAATTTCTTGCATTTGTGTGCTTTATGTTGTGTGCTTTATGTTGCTTATTTATCTACTTAAAATGGCTCCCAAGCATAGTGCTAAAGTGTTGTTTAGTGTTCCTAAGGGCACAAAGGTTGTGATGTGCATTATGGAGAAAATGCACTTGTTAGATAAGCTTCCTTCATTATGAGTTATAGCACAGTTTGCTGTGAGTTCAATGTTAATGAATCAACAATATATATTAAAGTATCTTTAAACAAAAGCATACATAAAACCATATTGTATGTTGATCAGTTGATAAAAATGTGACCAGAGGCTCCCAGGTGCCTAAACCTGAATTCCCAGGGGAAATCATTGTTTCAGTATTCTCTAATCCAGTGTTCATGGAACCATTATTGAAAATAACTGCTGCAAATAATAAGAATCAAATACATGTAGGTGTGCAAGGTTTTCTTACGCATTTTTTAAACAACCATGCTGGGGTAATCAGAAAATTCCTATATAGCAGATAGGTCACCAAGGACAAGCCTCAGCAAGAAACAAACCAAAAATTAAAAAAAAAAACAATCTAGTGGAAGAGGGGCAGAGTAGACATTTCCAAGGGAGAAGTAGGATCATGAGTGGTGAGGTTGGAATATGGGAAGGACACATTTTGCATACTCCAGATGGTTGCCTGGAGCTGGCCTGGAGCACTTATCATCATTAAATATGCATTGATTGTTGAAAAGCTAGGTATGGACAATTGACCCTTCAAGGCCCTTTGTGCATTTATTTTTGGGGACAAATGAGAAATCAAAACATTAACAATACTTTGGGAGAGAAGCCATATCCATTTTTTCTGGGAAAGGAATAACTCTGCTTGTCTTACTTTCTTCCAGACTTAGTGCAATGAAATATTTTTTTAAGTAGACTTAATCATTATACTCAAAAGCAACTAAAAAATTAAGTACAAAATGAAGTCATTTGGGTGCTAAATGGAGGAGAAATTTAAAAATAACAATTTGTACATACTGTGCATTTCTCTCTTCCTAAGTTTTAAGTGATGTGAAATCCATCTGATAAAATCACTTGAAATGTCGAGACGGAGGAATGACACTTCAAGTAACAAAGATACAGCATTTCATCAAAAATTATGTTTTTTTACAGATCATGAATAAATAAATGAATGATGGCCATAAAACTCCTCAGCCTCTCAGATGAATGGTTGTCACAGAAATGTGAAAGCTAACAAAGCAGAAAAATGGCAAAAGAGGGAATATGTCCTAAGGTTTAAGTGGGATTTAGTGCCAAATGCTTTGAAAACATAACTCTCATGGTCTATTACTTTATTTTACATGTCAGTATGTAATGAGAAAAATGATCTAATTCGTTACAGGCTTAAAAGGCTGACGTTCCTTTCTTTCCTTCTCTTCCAATTTGCCTATATTTTCTGTCACCTTCCTATTTGCCTACATATTTGTGTCCTGCACTCCGCACATACAGCATTAAGTAGAAGAACAGGAAATACATCTGACAGTCTCCAAATTCCAGACTTGAACTCTGCATGGTTAATGTGCTTAATATTGTCTTATCTAACCAATACAATGCTCTGAACACTGAATTGAGCATGGAGTTTTTTTTTTAGATACATTTAACGTAAGAATGAGCAAGCTTTTTTAAAGATGAAAAGATAAGATGCTACTGTGCTCCCAAGTGAAGATATATGGTGGCAGTTTTAGGAGAAGCATGGATGTCAATCAAGAGGGTGGAGAAACCCTTTCTGGTGATGCTCTACTCCACTCAGACCACCTTCGAAGCACCATGCTGTCTTCTGGATACCACAGTGGAAGAGGATGAACCACAGGTGGATTTAATGACTTCAAAAATACCAAAAGTTGAGAGACAGTTAATGCCATAAATGAACTCCTCAAAGGACTGGGTATGTATTATCTGGAGAAAACAATGCATTACAGACACTTTATGAGATAGCTGAGGGACCATACACAGAAAATGAATGATTTGGTTACTATTGTTTTCCAGTGTTTGATGGGATGTTGGTTTTTTGGATGCTGAGGGATCGTCCTGACACACAGTTTTTCAGAATGCACACAGCAGATACCTTGTGCTTTCACTGAGCAGCTTCAGAGACAACTGTGGAGGTTGACGGTGAGGATGGAGTCAAGGGCTATTTGTCCACTAAGTTGGAGCTACTACAAATGTGGCTAGTGTCACATGTTGAAATAATAAAATTTTGGATGTACTTGGCTGAATAAATTATATTACTAAAATTAATTTCAACAGATTCATTTGTTTTTGCAATGTATTAGAAAATTTAAAATTGCAAACATGGCTTATATTATATTTCTATTGAGCAGCATGCTCATCAATTCAGTTTTTCCATATTTGAGTTTATTTCAAGAAAGAATTTGTGGGTAAAAAAGTGTCTTGAAACTACTATGCCAAACTGTTAGTGAGGTAAGGAGAAAAAAGTTTCATCTTACGATGGAATATTATGCAGCAGTTAAATGGAATGAGGTAAGTGATGTGTCTTAATAGAGATAAATGAAGGCACATTGTGGGCTAACAAAGCAAGCTGCAAATGATAATTAATGAGTTTTAAAATCTACTTTATATGACTTCTTGGCCTTTTGACTAAGATCAAGTGTAGTATCTGTTCTTACCAGTTTAAAATCTATTTTATTATACAAGGTAGTGCCAAAGTAAGTTTACAGTTGTGAGTACATAAAAGACAGTTTATTCTTGCATTGTGCATTAATTATTGTATTATTTTCCAGACAAACAGCTGTAAACCTACTTTTGCTCCAGCCTATATATTTTCTAGCATATGTCTATATGAGGGAGGACCCAGAAACTCATAATTATCTTCCAGAGGACAGGTCCCTTGTAGTACTGGCCTCCCCAACTATGTGAGTGTTCCAGGAACCCATGTGTATCAGCTTATCAGCTGGTGTTATTGTGGGAGGCTGTGTTCAGCTTCAGTGAATTTTTTTTTCTGAAGACTATTTTAACATATTTGCCCATTTCATGATGGGTGATTTATAAGTGCACCTGCCCACACCACACTGAGTGTTCAGCAGTTTTGGAGCAAACATAACATGACCCCATGTCCCACCCTGCCTATTCACCCCATCTCACCCCAAATGATTTTTTTTTGTTTCCCCAGAAGAAAACAGTCCTCAAAGGGAAACATTTTGCTGATGTAGAAGAGCTGAAACAAAAAACAGCAGGAGCACTAAAAGGCATCAAAACCAACAAGTTCAAAAACTGTTTTAAGCAGTGAAAAAAAGTCTCAATAGATATATAGGCATCAAATGGAGAGTACTTTGAAGGTGACTGAAGTTTAAAAGTGTAAGAATAAAAACACAATATTTTAGAAATAAATTTCTGCTTTTCTTGGCCCCCCTCATATATAATTACCTGGACAGTGGTCTGGAAGGCTTATACCTACCTGACAGCAGAAGACTGAGAATGGGAAGAGAGAAGAGAGTTAGGGAGTCGACAGGCGGAGGTTTACTGAGAGGTTATATAGCTGTATTTACAGTGACTGAACTATTTGTTCAAGGAGAATGCAGCTATATACCACTTTATCATCACTAATCTCATTATTAATGGTATTAAGCTAGGTAATCTTCATTTCTTTCCATGGCTTTATGATCCTGATGGGAAAATAATGTCACCAAGAGAAACATGTGGAGAAAAGCAGGGGCAGCCCTAAACTGAAATCAAATTTAGATAACTACACAAGTCAGAAGCAGGCAGACATCATGGTTCAGGACATTCACTGCTAACCTAGGCTTGCTGGGATCACCCATCCTTTTATTAGTACAAGGTTACCAATGCCTGAGTAAATGAGGAGCCAAACAACTTACCGAGTTAAACTAAGTAATCAAAAATGAAATGGTAAATTCCGGGGAGTCCCTCTGAGAAGGTCTGATGAGCTCTGAGCTGCAGAGGCCTTACTTACCCTGATCATAAGCACAGCCTTCCGGATGTCCCGAACACCATCGTACACCAGGCGAGATGCGTCAATGAACTCATTTTCCTCAAAGGGTTGAGGGACATTAGCACTCAGGGCTTCAATGGCTACTTCTACTTGTTCAGCAAAGCGTGGCATCACTGGGTTGAATAAAGAAAAGCGTGGATTAGGTGACCTTTCTCAGGCTCCTGTGCACCAGCCTTTGGGTGGGGTAGCAGGCTCTAAACATCACCACAACTCCATGGAGCTGTGTGTGCACCTGTCCGGTGTGAAGCGAACCCACTTCAGTGGTCTTTGTGCTATTTACTTGCAAGAGGGGAAGCAAACTGTTAGTTCATGAATGGTGATTTACCGTGTTTCTGGACCATAATACGCACCTAGGTTTTAGAGGAGGAAAGTAGGAAAAAAAAATTTTGAAGCAAAAAATGTGGTAGGATATTTAATAATGTAAATAACATAATATTCCACGAATATAAATGTAAACAGAACTCAACAGTAGCATTAACAACCATTATTCCTCCCAAATTTGGGGGAAATGGTGCATCTTATAGTCCAAAAATACAGTATTTAACAGAGCAAGTTTTTAAAACTAGCCCCAGGTAGTATATTAGAATGTGTAGAAGCACAGATTTCATGTTATCCTAATGGAGTTGAATTCTACTTGTGCTAGTTACCGGCTATGAAGCCTTGACCAAATTTTCTTAACACTTGTAGACCTGTTTCCTTGTCTAAAAAAATATAATAATATGATTCTTCCTTAGGATCCAGAAGGATAATGCATAAAAATGTGTCAGTTGGCAACTGGTCTTTAGAAAGGCTCCATAAATATGTGACTAATTTCAGAGGCTAGTCATCACTGGTGAGGAGCAGCCCTTAACCTGCATAACTTCATAGTAAAGTGTGAATGAAATAATTCAGTCAATTTTACTTGTGTCTGAAGTACAGGACTCGAAATGCTGGAGGTGGGGGGATGGCTGTGGATGGAGGCTTGCAGGAGGACTGTGTCAGAGGAGAGAGGGAAATCCCAAAAGACTTCAGAAGAAAACCTATGTAGAGACTAGTGGGCTGATAGATGAATCTGATAATTCCATTTTACCAGGACCACCCTGATGTGAAAGAAGATGCATACACACATTTCTAAAATGCTGGCACCTCTCTCTGTTAATGACAACCCCTACATATTCACTGAAAGTCTGTGGAAAGTAAACTCAGTGGAATGTCTGGAACACTTAAGAAAATGATGCTGATTCACTGATTCTCAAAAATTTTAATTCAATTTGCTCAGCTGTTATCTTGTAACATCAATTCATATGGCAAAAGCAGGCCAAGAGAACAATTCATTTATTCATAGGGGCAATAAAATAGAAACATCATTCATCTCCTTCTGTTTCTGAACTTTCATGCCTGATTTGTCTTTCTACTCATTTTTATCCTCTGTGGACATTTTAACATCCATTTTAATCCCTAGTGTGAGAAACTCTGATAAATTACTTTCCTGTCTAGGGGTTAGAGTATTCAAGATAAAGCGTTCCTAGAAAAATGTATTTTTTCTAGGAAAAGTCAAACTATTTTTTTAAAGGAGGGTGAGAGGAAAACAGAGTAAATATTCTTTAAATAGGAATTATCAAAACCAAAGCATGCATTGGGTGAATTTCCCTCCATGAGCAAATTAGTTCTCTACTATTTGAATTTTTCATTTTGGCTTTTTATCTGCTTTTATATAAGAGGAATTTGGGGGATTTTGAGTGGTATTGCCTCAAATATGAATCCAATTAAAATATATTTCTGATGATCACCACATTCAACTTGGGCCACTTCAGTTATCTATTAGTGCTGGGAGTAAACTCTTTTACCCTCAGTAGTCTAGGTAATTGAAGTTGACCTCCTTAAGCATGATAACATTTTTGTAGGTATTTGGAAATTTCACAAGTACTTTTCTTAAATTAAATTACAAATTCCTTTCTTTCATAAACTAAAAATTCTGAATCATATTAATCCCATTCCATTTTATGTTTAAGCTGCCAATCATGACCCTAGGCAATTTTACATATCATTGTGATCCCATCAGTAGCACTCAGCTGCATAAATTTGTGTCCCTGTTGTGTAACTAATAAGAGATCAGTAATCCTACATGTACACAAGATAAACACTCCTGCAAATCAATAAGGAAAAAAGAAAAACAGACAAAAGTGTAGGACTGGCAATTCACGGAAAAAGAAGCCCTAAGTTATGGATAAATACATAATAAGATACTTGACTTCTCTAATTAAAAAATGACAATGTAAACAATGAGATATAATTTCATAATAATATTCATCTTATTGTGAGTATAGACAAAAGGGAAGCCTTTGTTGTAGATGGAGTAAAAACTGGTACGTAATTTTGGCAAACACTTTGATAAAAATATAACGAAGCAAGCCGGTCCCAGCCAGTGAGTCGGGACAGTATCCAGAGTGTGGCCAAACGTAGACCTGTAAAGAGATACTGAGTAGGAGGGCTGGGTATACTGGAGTCACAGCAGTGTCTTTTGTCTCTCTGATTACAGTTGTTTCTTCTTCACAGGTTTTATATTCTAAGAGTTAATAAGATGAGTTAGGTAAAACCTGGGAATAAAAATAACTGAGGCCTCTTTCAACAGACATTCTGCTAATTCTATTTTGCGTCCCCAAACTCAGGAGGGAACCACTGTAAGCTGCTAACCCCAGGCTCATGGGCAGTACACCTGAGTGGGTCCAAATGGACTGAGGGGTGTAATTGGGGAACACTGGTATATTAAAATAAGTCCAAGAAGTCAAAGTCTTGACTGGGAAAAGCAAACTGAAAAGAGATGTCATTTGCAAGAAGTTTAAATACACAAAGGGGTTCTTTGTACAATTTACACCAATGTACATCTTTATTATGCATACCACCTTAAGTACAGTGGTTACCTTTGAGAGGGAAAGGAGAGACATGGGATTAAGTAGACTTCTTAAGGAGGCCTCAAGTGTTACTTAACTCTAAAAATTGTGATTCGGACATGGCAAAAGGTTAATATCTGTTACACAGGTGAAGGATGATGTATCTTTGTATCTTTGAATCTTTTCATAATTCAAATATTTAAAAAGATGAATGTATTATCTTCAAGGCTGTACTTCTTATAGACTAAGGCTCTAAAAAATAAAGTTCTAGCTCATGGCTCATAACATAATAAAAATTAATTTGATAACAGTATTAAGTGAGGAATTCCCTCAGAATTTGTGCCCAATCAAACGCTCAATATTTAGCCTTAACAACTGACAGCTGGAACGTTGAACTAGGGAGTACCCACCTCCTGGACCTCAGCTCCAATGCACATACCTCTACTTGCATGAGGACATTTGACAGAGTCCAAAAGGGAGAGCAGTGTTGTGTATTGCTTTGGGGTGTTTTTGTGGAAGGTCACCCTGAAGAATATTTGGGCAGGAGGAACACACAGGAAGTGACATGCTCTCTTTTCTGCCTGCCTCCAGGTCTGATTCTGCCCAAGGGAAAGAGAGGAAAGCTAAAATCTAAAGACACCATTTTCATAACAAATGCTCTGGGGCCTAAGCATACCCAGTGTTGCTCTGCAACCCTAAGTTTGGAGAAGGAAATTTTATTTGCTCCAGCATGGAGTGCGGAATCACTCCAGGGATACTTGGGAGGATGTGGTCTTGGTACAAACAACAGTGTTGATGATACAGCATTGTTAGAAGAGGCAGAAACGAGGCCTTCTTCTGAAGAGATACAAACAGATAATACTATAACCTTCCCAGGTGAAAAATGGTGGGAAAAGTGCTGCAAAATCCTTAGTTTCCAAAAGAGGGCTCTGAGTACAATTTAACCTTAATATTCCAATAACCTTGTTATACTTCACAAGCTGGCAAAACCTAGAATTTATTTGATTTTGTTTGCTGTCACTGACAAGACATCTATTTTTCTTACTGCAAGTCAGGGTTCTTCTGGGTCTGACCCTTTAGAAAGTCTTTCTCCATGCTTGCTTCTAAAGTGTATTCAGTAATTATTTCTTTAGGGATTGGTCAACTGTTAATGCTCTTTAACCAACATACTTTTGCTCTCTGCATCACTGTTCTCTTTCTATTTTAGCTTTATCTTTGTTTTTAAAAGTGATAAGAGAGGAAAACCAAAGTTTATAGAACAATCCATCTTGACAGAACCTCAGATGTTAGTTTAACTATGAATTCTTCCAACACTTCAGTAGGGTCTGAAAAATTAAATACCCCAAAAGTAAAACTGAGGTAGAAAAGAAGCCTCAAACTTCTTCAAATATGAGGCTGATTCTGCTTCCCACTAATTAGGACAACACACAGCACTAGCTTTCCAATTCACACATTATGTATTAACAGAGTTTCTGATATAGAATTATATAAATAGAAGCTTTTTTCTACTTTCTGAATTACATCCAAAAAAAAGTTTAGACACCACTTTACTGTTATTTATCAGAAACCCTGGAATGCTTTTAATAGCTTATGTCCTAAAAGGTAGATCAAAGTTAGGAATAAACTTTTAAATTCTCACTGTACTTTTGTATGCAGAGTGCATGCTAGGCCACAGAATGATGACATTCCCGGAGTAATGAAATCAGAGCTCAGTGTGCATATAAAAATCAAGGGCATCTCATTCTAGTGTTGAGATCCTAAACCAGAGGTGAGAAAGATCTGGACTGAATCCTCCTGAGACTTCAGAGGTGAAGTTTCAGAGCACAGGGTGAGTCAGTAAAACGAATGAAAAGTTGTGCTAAAGATGCAAATGGGACTGCTGACAACCTAAGAGCAAAATCCAAGGTGAACTAGAGGCAGTGAAAATGAACACCCACCAACCACAGCTGCCAAGTGGCTGTCTGAAAGGTGCACACCCAGCTTTATATGTTCCAATGATTCCATTTGATAGAGTGGGATATAAACAAACATTGGATGCCTGCCTATAATTCCTAGCTCGATTTCTCTTTCTCTCCCTTCCCACCATCTATTCCAACAGATATGCAAATGTTCCAATTAGACTGAATTACTCCTATGTCTTCTAATATGACACAGAGATATACCATGCTATACCAGCAAGTCTATGATCAATTTATTCCTTCATACTGACATGTATGTCTTTATCTTTTAGCTCGGTAATTTCTCCTCAATCTTCAATATCCAATTTATAATTGACTTCCATTATGAAACCTTCCTTAATCCACACCTCGAAGTTGGAAGTTCTTACAATGATATAGCATCCTAATTATGCATGCATCATTACAGTACTTAGAACACTATAGTAGGATTGTTTGACATTTCTGTGTGTTAACTTTTTCATATAGGATTCACTGTTAGTCAGAGATTATTTCTTCTTCATTCTTTGCATGTTAAGCCCTTATTGTGCTTCTGGCACAGTTAATCTATCCATTTGGGAGAAGTTTGGGAAAAAATGGGATGTAAGGAAGAATTCATTTGCCATCATGTATTTCAATAACAAAATGAGCAGTATTATATTTCATATACTCTCTCTGCCCATCATTTCATATTAGTTCAGTAATTATATTAAAAAGTTTCATGGGTCATTAACCAAATTATTAGTGAGCATTCCAGGTTTGGTCTCCAGGGACTTTTCAGAGAGTTGAGCTCAGAATCCTTTCATAAGTACCTGAGGAGGATCTTCACCACAAAGCCTGGAGAAAATTAATTACTGTATCCTTGACTAGTTCACCAAGTCCAAACCAGCATATCTGTATTTCTAGGAGTCACCCAGCTGTGGTGGTGCCATCAACCAACATGCTCTCTTAAGTGTGCTCCTTATAAGACGTTATTACTTCAGATTGAGAAAATAGACAGGGCCCCAGTTCTAAAGAAAGAACCAATCTACTAAGTGTTAACAGAAAATAGAAAAATAAGGACATTCAAAAATAATCTAGAAAGATAAAATATCAGGACTAGAAGGAATTATGGCCAATTCCAATATAGAAATAAGTACATTATACTTCTCCCCTACCCATCACTAAAGGTTATTATGCCTCCATTTTAATAGTTGAAACTAGGTAAAGAATTAGGTTTTATCAGAGCCATTGGAGCCAGAAAGTATTAATTTGGAGAGAGACTCTGGGGGCAAATCCAGTGTCCCCCTAAGGCAAGAAAGTATTGTGTAATGTTATTTGTATAGGTAATGCATTCTTCCCCTAAAATGGTTTTTTTATCAGGCTCTGTTAAGACATTTTATTCAAGTGTACCCAAGTCAGATGCTAGGTAAAAGAAGAAAGTGTAAAGGACAGTATGATCTAAACCACTGGGACCAGAATTTGCCCAAAGCAAAGTCTGACCAGTGCTTACTAGGCTTTGGGTGTAGCTCAGCGCATCCGTGAAGCATCATCACTTAGAAAGGAGACTGTTGGAGTCTGAAGCTTTAAGTCATACTTACTGTATAGCCCATACTCATTGAAGGTGTGACACACTTGCTGCTTTGGTGCCACTCCAAAATAGTGGAGGAAACACCATAGAAGCTAGACAATGTTTTGTGTTAGTTCAGTAGTTTTAGTAAAGACCTTCATGATCATTAAGTTATTAGAGAATGTTCTAGGGTTACCTCACCCCCAAACAGGGAATCTTTCAAAATCCTAAGTTCAGAATTTTTTTAAGGCTGCTTGGGTTTCCACCTATTGGGCAAGAAGTACATAATCAAATGACTCTGTAATTCTACTTCGTGAAGAGTGGCTATCTCATTTCTATATATAATGTACTATAGACCCATGAACTTCCACTGGATGTAAAGGCTTTCCTACAAGGTAAAGAGCAGACAGAATCTTGTTGACTCATGTGGCTAGGATTTCCTGTATTATCTGGAACTTTCACTTCTCATCCTGATTTTGCACATTTTCCCTAATCCTGCTTGACTTCCATCCCCACTGGCTACACAGCTTCTGAGATTCTGAGGTTAATGTTTGAATCTCTGAACTTAAGTGATATTTTCCTTAGTGATATTAGTACTTTGCCTACACTTTGATATGTACTAATGATGTCAGTTTTTTTCTTTCCTTTTTCTTCCCTTTGGATTATGTACCAGCTTTATCATGTTTCCCTGTATAATTACTCGAATCTGTCCTTCTCTGCTCCAACTCCCCTGTCCAATCACCTTGAACCAATTTTACTTTTCCCTTGCCCACTATCTAGCTTTGCTATTATCTGGTATCCTTCCAAGAGATCTTGAGACAGTGGCACTCAGCTAAGCTGTGGCCAGCTTCCTAGTCCATAGAAACTATGAAACAATAACATTTATAATAATATTAATTTGGGGTAATATTTGTTACACGGCAATAGGAAACTAATAGAGTATGCTATGCCATAAGTAGAAATATCAGTAAAAATAGTTATTAGTACATTAAAATTTCTGTTCAACTATAGAAAGTATCATGGGTGTAGGTTTCTCTTTCATCTATGCATTGGGTCCAGACAGAAATATAATTAAATCTTAATATTTCATTCTGTACAAGCTAACCAATATGAACCTCAGTTAGTTATAAAACAGAGATAATGATAGAGGTCCTTCAGGTTTTACACTAAGTTAAAAATAATGCATTCAACAAAATTTTTATACTGTATAGGCAGTACTTTAGCCACTGGATGCAGAGTGACAAAACAAAATGATCTTTCCTTCAAGGCACACAAAACGTGGCATGTGTGCACAATGCTTACCATTGTGCCTGACACATAAAAGATTCACAGTAAATGGTTCTTGCAATTGTCTTCACACCAGGACCTTCTGTGTCTACCCAGACATGTACCCTTTTCATTGTTTACAGCAGGCAAAATCAGCCAGTCCCCTTTGGATAAAATTTGCAGGTACAACTACATGATTTACCCCCAAAAGTATACTTTGTGGGAGTAAATTGAAAATAGCATACCAATTAGTGCTGAAATTTCTGAAAATTGAGAAGTTGCAACAAACAATATATCCCTGCTTTTATGCCCCTCTCTTTCCTTAGCAGGTTCACATCATCCTTCTGATGACTTTGTATTTTTAATAATAAATGTCCTATATTATCTGTCATTGGGTTAGATTTTATAAACTTACCCTTAGAATTTTCCTTTTTGTCTTGATTGCCAGCAAAGTCAATCAGTGTTAAACATTGTGTTCCATTATAACCTCACCAGATCCATGAGGAAAAAGAATCTTTAAAACTTAAGAGACTTTGCCAAAAACAAAAATTAAAACCTAGCTTCCCAAGGTCAAATGAAACACTTTTTCTAGAATACCTCCTAGCTTAATCTAATATTCCTGTGAAACTACTTCTCTTCTATCTCAAAGTTATACTACTGTCTTGTATATTAATTGATTTACTGGATCTGAATCTTGAGTATCCACAAGTGCTTTTTGAAGTGTGGTAGTGACAGTGTAGAAATACTAGTTAAATACTTTCTCTAAATTTAAATGTTACTGCCTAGACCAATGACATGTTAGGTCGCACAGTGCTTTCTCTTCATAACTCTTCATCAGGTTAGAGGACGTAGATCGCTGGAAGCCAGGAGCAGAGACAAAAGCAGTCCAGCTTGATCTGTTTCTCATTCCCCAGTGACTGTTTAGTCTTCCACCTTTCCAGATGACCATCAGCATCATTCTGGCTAGTCCTAATTCTTTCATCTTTGTGTTATCTTGGACTTTGTTTTAGCAAAGTCAGTCATCTGTTCCCTCTGAGGGAGTTCCTACAGGCTTCTATTTTCATCAGTTCTTGTTTGGAAAATTATAATGTACATTTTAAACATCAAAATCAAATTCAAGTTCCAGAAGGCCATACATAACCCATGAGCTGAATTGTTTGATGAAAGATGAAAAAGCACTGCCTAGAAAAGGAGGGGAAATATCCTCTAAACTCCACTCACGACGACTGCCCTAAGAGATCCAGGGAACATCCATCTGCTCTTGTCTAGACACAAATTCCTTTCCCTCAGGATAGAAAATGCTTGCTTGGAAAGTTTCCTTATATTTAAAATAAACATTTAAAAATAATTGCAAATGGTTTGTAAGTTACAAAGAAGGATGGCACACTGAAGCTTAAGGAAGGGATAAAGAATCGAACACGATGCCTTCCTTAGTTTACAGAGGTTTCTGGAAACCAAGCTTGATGAATACAGTTAAATTTGGTATCTGTGACGTTTAAAATGTTAATAATTGCTAAAAATATATTGCACATATAATTGCTAAAAATATATTGCACATAATTTAACAGATTTTGATTTTGATCACTAGGCTTGTAATTTTTAAAAGGGATACAATCACCAAAATAAGGTATTACTCTGTCAGTTATGTTTTTCACTTATATTAATAAGACCATTTTAAACTTCAAATCTAATTAAGGTTGGAAAAAATGAAGAGGTACTCTTAAATATCAGGGGTTTAAATTTAATTAGGAAGCAACACACACACACACACACACACACACACACACACACACACACCCTAAAGGGAAAGGTGGAGAGAGCACAGATACATACATTAAGACAAAGAAAAAGGCAAACAAAGGGTTTGCAACACAGAGTGCTATATGTAAGTTGCCTGATGACAGACATAGATAATAAGAGTAATGCGGGCACAGAGGAGTAGGATTGGCAGAAGACTTGAACTACAAGAATGAAACTAGCCAGTGCTAGAAAATGGGTAAAATACAAAAAGACAAACCAGGTGGGGAAGTTATTTTGGGATCATTTTTACCAGAATAAACAGAACTTCTCTGGTTCTTATATCCATCTGTTATTTCAGGTTCCCCAGCTTTTTCCTAATCAAACGACTTCTGGAATATACCAGTGATGTGTCACCTGTGCTCCCAAACAAGTGATTGTCAACACATTCTCCCCTTCCTTGATTCAAACACCTGTCACTGATAGGGCAGATATTCTAGGTGAAGGGAACTTACTAACACCTCTGCTATGCACAATTAATACATCCTGGATGCCAATCCCAGCAAAGGCCATCAGTGTTGGTGTCCCCTGCACGATGAAATATGCAGGCCCTTCCCCAACTCCACTGTCACTATCATTATCACAGATGCTGGTCCCTGGGGCTCTGGAAATGACAAAGAAATACCATGTCCTGTGCAGTCCCCAGAATTCTGAATCTGCGATGTGGTCCATGCAGAACTGGACATTCATGTTCTTCATTTTAGTTTTACTTTGACAACTGGGCACAAGAAAGTGCCATTTCTTCTACAGTGTTGCTCTAAACTTAAGGCATGTAAGTATGTAACTGTGAGCCTTCCTAAATTCACCACATCTACTTCTTCATTAGAGGTTTATTATCAGGATAAAATTGTGTATCTTGTTGTCTTTTCTTAAGTTGAGTTTTCTTGGGTGGTTCTTCGGCTCCTCATTCTTAGAGAGCTGAACATGTCTTAGTTCTAGCAAAAAAGATTATTGACAAACAGGCCAAAATAGAGAAAATATTATCATGTTTTTTCATGGCCAGAGCTTTGTGACTGGGAACCTGATTAGAAGGATGAATCAATAACAGTCTTAAGATAGTAAAATAAACCTGTAAATTTCCAGGTTATCTCCCCCAGAGAAATGTGTTCACATTTCATAAGAGGATAAAACCAGGAGCCATTCATTTAGATTCCAAAAGGGTTGTAATAACATGGGCACCTTCCCTTGACAAGTTCATTAATGTTAAAGAGTAAAGCTTTCTCTCCTCTTAGGAGGGGAGAAAGGCAGCTGAGCGCCAGTTCCTATATAATGTCCCAGAATCATAATTTCATGGTTCCACTCCTACAGTACGGTCCTCCCTGTATATGCAGATTTCACCTGCTCTCATCACATGCCTTGGGAAGAAGGATGAAGCCTGGGGAACTGGCCAAGTTATTGCTCTAATTAATAAGTTTTTTTTTCTCTGAACCAGAAACCTTACATTTGCTCTTAGGATAAAATAAATATAGGTATTTAAAACCATCAGTCAAATCCCTACAATGCCGAGGGTATATAGGTTTCAGTCAAACAGAAAGGACTTTAAGACAAACTATATATTGCCTGTTTAAGAACTATTAAGTGGATACAATTTTGTTCTTACTCCTCCTACGCTTCTGACTTTCCACCACTCTGAATACTACAACCACCAATAAGACATTTCCTCCACATCATAATCCTTTGATCTTTCAGAGAGAAATACTTTGCACCAATAGTAAGAGCCCTATTAAAATACATGCATTAGGATGCCCAGGCTGAACAACCTCAGCCATTACAGATTCTGTGGAAATCCCTTCCTTTCATAATCAAATTTCAAGGTCAATTATGGAGAAGTTAACTTGCACTATAACAGCCTTTTTAGCTATAATAGCTAATGCTTTCTGTCCTCCTGATAAGTTGTCCCTACCATGTTCTTCTGATATCGATCTTGCGTCAGTCCACACCCACATATCTAGTCCCATATTTAGGTAGATCATGTATACCTGTCCAATCACAAAACTGAATCCCCTTAGCAAACGAAATCAGCCCAAGGGGAGTAAGCATACCTCAAGTAACCAAGCAGATCGCTTCCCTTTAATATGTAGAAAGGAGGAGGAAAAGAAGTCTCCATATTTATCCTGAAATCTTGAGCTGACATATGAATATTCTCTACTAAAATAAAAGAAAGGTAATATCCTAAGTTTTTGTTTTCATTTATTCAATAGATATCTATTAAATGCTAATTATATGATAATACTGTTCTAGACCCTAGGCACTGACAGAAACACCCAACTCTGGGAACAATCCAGTTGTGAACCATTTATACGGAAGAGAATATATTAAATGTCAGAAGACTAATAAAGGTGGTCCCTGTTGTCTGCAGCTGAAACTTGAGCCAGATCTTAAAAGATGAGTTCAACGCACGAATGTAGAGAAAGAGAAAACAACGAACATTATAGGAAGGAGTGTGGGGACAGCATGGATCTGTTTTGCTTGAAGAATAAGAATACACCTGTCTAGATGGATCAGAGGTGTTTTTTAACTTTTTTAATGACATGTTTACAAAGATGTTTATGGAGGATTCATGGACAATAACTGTCCATGTTAAGTGCAGTCACCAGGAAGCCAGTAGACAGTGACACATATATTCCCAAGATCAGTAATATTGATCTTTCTTAGATGACAAAACATCAGCCAGTACATGAGAAACTGAGGCCCAGAAGGATTACCTAATTCATGTAAGGTCACAGTTAGTTGGCAGAAATCCAGGAATTGAGTTCTTCTGATTCCTAACCTGAATTCATTCTACTACATTATACTGAGATGCAATGGTACCCCTCATTACTACTTCCAGTTTGGGTGCTTTCAATTTGCTGATCCTCTTACATTTTCCAGGTAAAATATATACAAATAATGTTAAGAAATCTCTTTCATTTTTATAAAAACTTTACAGAAGCATAAAATTAAAAATTGTACCATCTCTACTAAATGGAAAAAGCTAAGCTATATACTGTGTGATTCCAACTATATGACATTCTAGAAATGGCAAAACTATGGAGACAGTGTAAAAGATCAGTGGTTGCCAGGGAGTTGGGACAGGGAGAGGGATGATTAGATGGAGAACAGAGTATTTTTAGGATAGTGAAACATACATGGTATCATTACATAAAGATGGACACATGCCATTGCACATTACTCAAACCCGTAGAATATATAAGACCGTGAAGTTACTGTAATTTAAACTATGAACTTTAGATGATTATGATGTGTCAATGTAGGCTCATCAATTGTAACAAATTTACCACCCTGATGGGGGATGTCCATAATGGGGACACTATGCACATGTGCAATCAAGGGTAGACAGCAAATGTCTACATCTTCACTTTTTCACTAAGCATTAAACTGTTCTAAAAAGAATAAAGTCTTAATAAAAATTACACCATCTGTTTGGCCCACGTGTTCTCCAAAATAATGAAATTTTAATTTCTGCCTATAACATGCTTAATGACATAGAATCCTATTAAAAATACTTCATTTTTCTATTTCTTCTTTTTTTGTCCCCACTGAAGAAGGAACTGCTGGCAGAATCTCAAAGATCTCTCAACCTCATCACGTACACATTGACACAAACTTGCATCAACTATCAAATTTAAAAATGACATTTCAATATAATCTGTTCAGTGAAGAATGAGCTGCTCTTTACATATCTAAATATGATATCACTGAATGTATTTTCACCCCACTCAGCCTTCTGCTGTAACCTGACTTTGTAAATAAGATCTCTGAAGATGGGCCTGGTCAAGCATGTGCTTACTACCAAGCTGCTGACAGTTTGTTATAATTCAGGTTTTATTGAAGAGCCCATCAAATATGTAAGCATGTAATGGGGCTGATGAAGACTGAGTTTATTGTGTTTTTATCAGCCTAGATTACTTTTATAAAAATAAATAGGTATAATATTGCCCTTGAATTTTAGTATCCTCATAATCCACAAATTTTCTCCTCTAATTTAACTCAGCATTATATGAACACAAAAAGCACTCTTCAGCAAAGTACAGTCTTTAGCTCGCTCTCAGTTCCTTGCCACTCAAGCAAGGCAGTCAAGTGGTAAAGTGAGAGTTTCTCTGCCGAGACCCACCCTTGCATCATTTATGTGTCTAATTGGGAGCTGACCTGTGTTTACAAACCCCTCAGCAGCAAATTCTGCTCTAGTCAAAAGTTTTTGAACCACCTGCCTTTTTTTAACTTCTTCATTGTAATATACTCCTACTCCACTCCCTTCACCATGCTCTATGGTCACAACACCTGATTTTCATTTTTCCTTTTTTAAACTTGCCCCTACTTGGGAAAATTTCTTCCCTTAGGGCAGTTATCAATGGGGTTACCCTCCCAAGAACATGTGGCAATATCTAGAGACAGCTGGTTGTCACAACTTGGGGGAGAGTAAGGAGGAGATCCTACAAGCATCTAGTGGGTTGAGGCCAGGGGTGCTGCTAAGCATCCTATAATGCACAGGAAAACTCCCCTCTCCCAAGAAAGAATTACTCAGGCTGAAATGTCAGTAGTACAGAGGTTGGAAACTTCTGCCTTGTGGTCTTGAGTCTAACAACTCAGATATAAAATGAGGCAGAGTCTTGTAGGTTGTAAAAAGGAAGGAAAGAAAACATGCCATCTTGTCTTCCAGGTGCTGGACTCCTTTCCTTTTTTCTCGCCCTTCCTCTTGGCACATTCCCTCCTTGAGCAATGCCATTGTGTTCTCTTTTGAAAAGACAGTGTGGTCTCAGGACAAAGTCTGAGAGGTTCAGATTTTAAACAGTGACCATTTAATGTGGTTATAAATTTTGTTTTTAAAAAATCGGGAACAAAACATTAGCCCAACATAGAAAGCTGGGCATTAGTGATAAGCATATGAGGTTTCATTTTGAGGGCAGATGTCTCCTTAGCATAGCCAGAACCTTACAAGAGGACTAATTCATTTTAGAATATAGATATAATATATAAAAATATAATATGTGTGTATATACATATATAATATATACATATATTATACATAATATATATTATATATAATGAATTTTATATATTATGTAAAATGAATTAGTCCTCTTTAAGGTTCATATATTATATATGTATAAAATGAATTAGTCCTCTTAAAGGTTCATATATTATATGTGTATGTATATAATAATATATGTGTATAATAATATATTATATGCATGTAATACACATATTATATATACACATATATAACATGTGTGTGTGTGTATATACTTTTTTCTTTCCAACAAAACTCTGCACAACAGTAACCACAGATCTGATCCTATGGTCTTTCTCAAACTCCACGTGTCTGGTACATTCTCAGCAATCCTAATGAGCAACCAATGAGTTAACAACTGACATTTTTGCCTTCATTTCTTTAGCAAACTATCTAGTTACACGTAAGGAACCAATTCTGTTCCTGTTTAGAAAAGATAAGAACAATTGGTGAGAGAAGCAAAAGAATTCATATACCTTATATATTCTAATTCTTGGCCCACTAATATCCACTTTTCTTTGACATGGATTTTTGTATTTTCTACTGCAGTTTGTGTACAAACTGTCTATTTCAATATTTTCTACCTGGTTACTTTCCTAGTTATCTTTGATAGATCTTGAAAAATAGCATATATCTAAATATCTTGCTCATTGTATCTGTTCAACTAAGAACTAAATGTGGATGTCAGAATCAGGAAGGTGCCTTCAGTTAAGTCTCCCCAGTATTCAATCACCATAAGGGAGGGCTGGAATGATGAGAATTTTAACAGATCTGAAAATTAACAAATAAGAGCAAAGCCTTGATTAGCAACAACAACCCAGAATGGATTGCACTGTTTCACTGATTTTCTTTTTTAGTTAAAAAAAAATCTGCCAGATAATTGTATATATTTCAAGACTTTGGTGAAAATTATGTTAAAATATCTCAATCAACCAAGCACACTGTTCTTGCTTTTAAGTAGATTCTGACTCCATGGCACCACTCCTTCTGTTCATTAAAGCATCCCAAGATACAATAAGAAAAAAAAAAAACAATTGTGTCTTGAACAATGCCTGAAATCTTTGTATGCACAAAAATCACATGTAAGTCTGCTAAGTGCTTTGTATCTTTCATCTGCTAAAATTATTCCGAACCCGCGAGCCGGCATGAGCTGAGAGTGCCGTCTCCCGGTGTTCCACCTTCGTCTGAAACTCTTCTCCTAGCGCCGCACCCCAGGGAGGGCCGCTATGTGTCCGGTATGCCATGTGAAGCTGAGACTTTGTAAGAATAGAGCTAATGGGCCAGGAACCGAGTGCCACAGGAATGTGAGAGGGCCCCCTAAAAGCGAAAGAAAAGTCCTTAACTTGGAAAGTTATATGCCCATTTCTTCATTTTTCCAAGTGAGGAAAGGAACTGAATCGCTTGCTGTGTTGGTCTATTGCTCTACTGAGTGCAGAGGGCAAGTCTGTTTGAAAGAAAACAGTGCTGAACTTCAGCTAATTAAAATGTAAGTAGATGTTATTATTGTTATTGTTACAATTTCTAATTCGAAATCTGTGAGGATTCTCAAGAGCAACAATCTCTGAATATGCTCTTTATTTTGTCATATTACACTCTTCCCATTCTGCTTATATTTCAGAGAGAGCAACCAATATCCATTTATCTTTTTTTTCCTTGGTATTCTAGACTAACAAAAATATACAGGAATCTTTGTGAAACACTTTTTCTCTGTAGAAGGAAACATGTTTCTAACATGCAGAATTTGGAACACTGCTATATCTGAGCTTTGAGAGTCCTATCTCTTTTTGATTAGCCCAGTAGATTCCAAAGTCCATGTGCATAGTGCAGAAGCCCCCACCCCAATGACCTTGGGGTTTGAGGAGAGGTCCTTCTGTGCAGGCATGGGACCCAACTCATTATTTATTCATAGCCCCATGCAATATAGACTGAAAGTCTCTGTGTTCTCTGCTTCCCTGAACTTACTCTCAATTCTCCCATATATACAAACTCACATGGCATGAAGGACTTTAGAAATGGTCTGAAGCCAAGGGGCACTAGTCAAGAACACACACTACTAAAAATAGGTTAATCTTTTCTTATTCAAAGTTATGAGTTGTTCTACTAACTCAGTGGAAGTCTCTCTTCCATCCTAATGCACCACAGAGCTATGACAGGCTCCCATAAGTAACCGTGACTTACTACAGCACTGACACCCCAGTGAGCACTTTCACACCTCTGGAGCAGGGCATGTAAGGCTTTCCTACAGGAGCAGAAAATATATTCAATGTATAACCCTTTGTCGCAGCTACCACCTCCTTTCTTTAAGTACTTCATATCCAGGAATTACCTAGAATGTTTATGCATCCTTCCCACTGGTTGTCCATCCATAGTCCTTCCTCAAGGTCTATCTTCTTTAAGAAATTGACTAAAATTGTTTTCAAGTTCAAGATTCCAAGTTCCAATCACATTTCCACTATTTTCTAGCCTTGGAAAACTTTGCCATCTTTTAACTGATTTGAATCGCCACATTTGCATAGTAATTGGAAATAAATTTTTATTATCTGACTACTTCATAAGGTACTTGTGAGAATCAGATGAGATTGTATACGAAACTACAAAATTTTTTATGCATGCAAAGCAATAAGATCATTATTCTGCTAAAGTTAAACCAACTTAAACTCCAGAAACAAAGACAGCACCCCTTCCATGATCATGTGTAATGTAGATTCACAAAGGCCTATATGAAACAATAAAACAGATTTATTCAAATGTGGAAATTAATCACATGTTCACATTGTGGTCAAATCTAATATCCATGTTTACCTGTCTCAGAGAGCAGTTTTGTAGCTTCCAGCACCTTCTCGGTATAAACACCAGCTTCATAGTTCTCCATCTCAGCATTGATGATGTGTATGACTCGAGCTGCGCGGCCCCTGATGGCCCCTGCAGTCCGATCCAGAGTGTCCACATCCCCCTCTTGGAGGGCTATCACACACTTGTTCACGTCCTCCAAGATGTGATTTTCTGGGGGGGAAACAGGTACATGTGTGTATGATTTTACATTAGTCAGACCTTAATACCCAATCTAAGATTCATCACTATTATGAACCATCATCTTGTACATTTCCATATATGCCTAACAACACAGAAGTGATATTTAAAGGACAAAGTTTATCATTACAATAGTGGTTCTCAAACTTGAGCACAGCCTGAGGACTTGCAGAATCATATAGACTGCTAGGCGTCATTCCCAGGGTATTCGATTCGGCTTGAGTTGTAGCCCAAGAATTGCATTTCCATCAAGTTCTTAAATGATACTAATTTTCCCAGTTTAGGGAACATACTTTGAGGACCACAAACTTTGTTTCTTTCAATGTTCTGAGATCTACTGCATAGAAGGTCTTTTAGAAGTGGTTGTGGCAGCTCATACAAAGTTGACTGGCCAAGCAGGGACATTTCTGGACACGACTAGAGGTTTTTCTAGACATAACCAGCCTTGGGTTTGTTTGATCATGTTTTTATTAAGGAATATTTAGGGGGAACCACAGAATGAACAACACCACACAGCCATCTTCTAATGCAATGCCATGCACAAGACCTATGCAATGAGAAAACTGATCAGGGGAAGATGGTCACAGAGTTCTCCACAATTAAAATACAATTCAGCCCTGTGGCTGGTTCCCTCAGATTAGAGTCAAGGTCTGTGATCACTTTCCTGTTATTACCCAAAATAGAACCCAATCAAGCAGGATGGGAGGCTTTGCTCTCTACTAGCATAGAGAAAACACATGATCTGGTCCCTCACAGTTTTGCAAGGATGCAATTTTGCATTTCCCATGTCTAGTGTAAGATTTGTAATTATGTCTCTGAACATTCTTTAGAAATAGAATACTAAGGAAATGTTCAAAAAGTTTAGTATATTCTGTTTGAGGAAAGAAAATAACTTAAACTGAAAACACATACAGATACCAAACAGATAAATAGAACAAGTTTGGAAGTAATGTTAAATAATCTAGTACCTTTTAAAAATTATAATTGTCAAACTCAATGAATAGCTAATAAAGGATTAAATAAATATTTGCCACTTTAAAAAGCTTCTAGAACTAGTTCTAATTTTAAAATTCCCAAAGAAGAAGAGGGAGGGTACTTGGCAAACCCCAGTGTCTACCATAGATCTCTCCTACTTTCATGAAATAATCACTTAGAGGGAATAGTTGTTTCTATAAAACATTTTGTAGGAAACTGCAAAGTATAACTTACTTTTCATCAAGGAACATCTGTTTTGACCTCAATAGTATGATTTCCTCACTCAACCATAACAAATTTGTGATTTCTATAATCCCTATTTCTTCCATTTCAAACATAAATTAGAACAGAAAAAATAAATGTTTAGTTTAACTTTATTTTTACTATTGACACTGTTACAGATTCACCATTTTACTCCCCTTTGCCTACCTCATTTGCCCCCCACATCGCTCCCCCTACTCCCTTCTGGCCATCACCGCACTGTTGTCTGTGTCTATGGGTTATTCATTATTGTTCTTTGGCTAACCCCCTCCCCCTCCCTCCCCCCTCCCCTCTGACAGCTGTCAGTGTGTTCCATGTATCCATACTTCTGTTTCTATTTTGTTCATCAGTTTATTTTCAGGTATCTTAAAGTCACAAGCAGTAGTACTTCTGAATGCTGATATTTTTCTAAGTAAAAGAGAGAATTAGTTTTGAAATAGACTCAGAAGTTTTCATTTTGATTAAGGAACTTCTGAAAACCTCCCCTTTTTTAATGAGATCTTGGATTATATTATGCAAATTCACCTAAAAGGATACCTGAGGAAAATGTTTACTCAAATGAAACTTGGTACAGCATATTAAATACAAAAGTTTGATTGAAGTAGGCTGCTCTTATGTCTCTGCTGGATTCCTCCAAACAATTAAAATACTCCCTGATCCCTGAAAGTGAGCAACTGAGAAGTCTTCATGTCAAAAACAGGCATCCAGCTGCCATTTTCTTTGAATAGTCTAGTATAAGAATAGACATAGCTATTGCTTTTCTGTGCATAGTTTAAAGATGGAATTTTGGAGTTCAATGAAAAAAGAATTTGTTAATTATAATACTTATTTCTCTGGAGTTATTTTTTTAAAGTGTGCAACCCACTTAAGACCCAATATCTTAAAATAAAAAGGTAGTTTTTAAAAAATTCTATTTCCCAAACTAGAACATGTGACTAATTTAATTAAAGGGCAAGAAAAAGAATATGTTTTTATATATATAAACTATACATAGCTGAAGGAGGCCAGCAGAAGTTGAAAATCTATGACATAAAAAATTTTGCTTTGAATTAGTCAGATTGTCAACTAATTTATTCAGTGGTAACCAGGTTAATCATATCACATGAATAAAGTATTGACTCAGTTTTCTGAGTCAACTCTTTTTTGAAATGTTAAGACAGTTTATGCAGCATTTCCCAGTCTTCTCCAATTAGAGGTACCCCATCATGGAAAAATAAGTCACAATTCCCTCACGATAGTAGTTTTACTGGTATATGGCGTATATATGAAAGCTCTGATGATAAAGACTCTTTAAGTAGACTTGCATTTTATTAACCTAAGTACCAATAATGTATTTTAAAAAGAGCTATACCTGTATATGTAGACATGATTTAATCACAAGACAATACTTGTTGTAAATATGTGTTGCTGGACCCCTTTTGATCATTTCTCTCCTCCTACTCCCTACAACCATAGGCCTGGGGCTTGCAGGTTTGGAAACATACTGATCTGGTGTCTAGCACGAAGAACAATGAAGTATTTGAAGGCAGAATCCACACCTGAGTCATATTTGCATTTACAGCTGCCTCACACACAAGAAACAATTGAAGAAGAAATAGTGAATAAACATCTATTGAAAAGAGACAATCAAATATATATTTTGATGTTAAGGTATTTTCAAGAGAAAAAATTCATTATATAAGAAAACAGAAGAATGCTCTTCCAACTAGAAAAGAACATAGAAGTGAAAGTAGTAATAAAAATCATGTGCATTCCAGAGATGATTGCACTGCTAGGGAAAGCTACTCAGGTATTTTGGGTATCACACCTGGATATAAAGTGTGGCATTTAAACACATGCTAAAATGTTTGACTGCAACAGATTTTGTGATAAACTTTCTTCAATTTTTGCAGCCTATTTCAGACAAGATACAATTTTGTCACAGAAATCACTGATGATCAAACCACTTAATCATTATAAACCTTAAAGCTATTGTTTCTAAATTCAAAAACAAAGTTCATTGTATGAATTTTTAAAAGGAAACAAACTCAAGGCCCTGGAGTCAAAGAAAAGAAAAAGAAAAGGCAAACAGAAAACAAAAACTTTTGAACATTATAGGATTGCATTAATAGCTTTTTCAGATCTTAGATGCCTGCTATTTTGTGAGCCAAACCCAAGAATTAAACTGCTACATGGTTAATGCCAAGATGCTCATTTAAAAACAGTATTGCAATTGTAGTTTTTTGCCCAATGGGAAAAAGTTAAAATGCTCTAACACAGCCATTCCACTTCTTTATGAGCCTAGACCACATTGGAAAATTGGTTTTGCTCCTGTAATGTTAATAGCCAGAGTTGCTGCAACCCAAACTTGTTGTACTCAGACACACACGTCCAGGTAGCGTGAAGAAAACAAAATGCAGAACACTATGATCCCTTAAACACAAAGATCTTTGTTGCTGCTGTTTTTTGAAGTAGAGTTTCCTTCCAGTATAGATATTCCCTTAAGAAAAAACTGATACATAAAATGTCATTAGTGCCATTTCAAAATATCTTCTGGGCCAATCTTGCAATTTAAGGATGCAAATGTTTTGGCTTCAGCTCAGAGAGGAGATGAGAAGTAGTTTCCCCAACTATTGGGCTGTGTCCACAGCCTACCAGCAGGAGAGTGGGCTGTGTCATTATCTGTCAAGCTCGTCTGTGGAAAAGGTACCTGCTGCCTCCAAAGGCATGCTCCAGCAGGCCCAGCCGAGGCTGGCTCCCTGACAGCGCCTGTTCACTTTCCTGTCACGGCAGCTGCAGCACTTGTACCACTGGGGTTGGACTGCACTGTGTTATCAGTGGAGGCCAAAGCCTTTTCTTGTTGCCAGTAATAACGAGTTGAACAAAGGAATGGCAGGGAGAAAGGTGGCAAAGAGGCGGGGATGGTGTGAGAAAATTAAGAAAAGCTTTGCATTATTGAAAAAGTCTGAGATAGGACCTGCCCACCTTGCTCCTCCCCATCCTCAGAAATTTTTGTATAGGCATTTAAAGAAAAGGATAAGTTAGGGAAGTGAGAAGTTCTGAAATGCTTCCTCTTTGGAAAAAGTAATGTGTGGGTATTTTCTACTCATTTGTAGCTAGAAAGGGATGAAAGGTAAGTTTTCTAGGGGCTATTAGGATTGCTCTATGAGATCTCAGCCTGGGTGGGGAGTACGCTTGCCCCTTCCTGGGGGCCCCTGTGGTCATCTTGACAAAAACTGAGTACGTATTAGAAAGATAATCGATATTGTTGGCTACCCTTCTATTCCCTACTATCCAAATCCCCAACGTGCCTATCCAGACAGTTCCTAAGCTCCTTATGAGAGACGCATTTCTTGGGTATATCTTTTGTGATGGTAGGACTCAGCCATCAGAAAATCAAAAATCCCAGAAATGGCAACATTGAGTTCTTTATTGGCCAAACCCTAGATATGAGTATATTTAAATGAATAGCTGTTTTGACAAGTCATCAAAATAGAGCCCCTTGGAATAAAGAACAGGATGGATTTCTGAAAGGGACTAGAGAGAGAAATGAAGATGCCAGAGGTGGAGGGAAGGGAGCTGTAAGGAAAGCTAGAAGCACCAATGGAAATTTCCTATCTAGCTTGACTCATTGAGAATCATGTAACTTCTGAAAAGAGGACAATCTGAATTTTAATGCCCTCTCCACCAAGTTACCTACCATCTCAATGACTTCATTTTCTCCAAGACTTAGAATACCAAAACCTGTTCTACAGAATTTTGGCAAGAATTCAAGCAAACAGCAGAGAGTTGGTCAAATTATAGACACTGAGCATATGTTAGCTTGTTTTTCCCATCTGCCTTGTCTTGCCCTCCATGGTTTCAAAGTCAGCTTTTCGATTATCCATCAGCTCTATAGATTAAACTATGCCTCTGTCAGACAAGCTTTAAACAGAAGCCTCTAGTGGAAATTTATTTTCTTTTTTTTTTTTTCATGAGAAGGAAAGAATACACCTAGGAAGATTTCCCAAATACAACAGCCTCCCCTAGGAATCTCTCCACACTGTTGCAGTCAGCAGCCCTTTTGGCTTGGTGCTACCAGCAGTGCTGTGACCTCTCCCTCTCAGGCCTCAGTGGCCAAGAACAAGAATAGCCTGGTCAAGGTTATGGCTGACTGACCTGACAGATGAGTTCCACACACCTGTGGGTAGAATCAACACCTGGTCAATTTGAAATTTTCAAGGGTCACTAGGTTATTTGAATACCTCACATCGGAGGCTGGTGTTTCCAGTGACCTCCTCCCCCACTCCTCACATAGAGACTTGTCTACTTGAACTGAGCCAAAGGTGTTTGGGGGAGAAGGCCCAGTTTCTGGCTGGTGGTTCTACTCTGCTATGGTACTGATGAATCCCATTAAAGGTCAAAATAGTCACTGACTGCACTGTTATTCAAATGCACTAACATCCTTCAGTCTGGCTTCACTTACAAGGAAGAAAGTTAGAATCTTGAGGGTTGACTAGTTCTATTTGCTTTCTCTCTCTTACAGGCCTTACACAGGCCTTACACAGCCTCATAGACAAGTGCTCAAAGCCTCAATGGCTTCCAAGAGCCTTCTAATCGGTTCATTCTGTGGTTAATATTTCTTCCTGGCTTATGGCAAACCTGGACAACTTCACTTAATGCAAAAATGACCTCCTTACCACAGCCAAATTGAAACAGTAGATTTTTTTAAAGATGTAAACATAAACCAAGAAGACTAACCTATTTCAGACCCCATGCCCTTTTTCAGATGGGTGATTCAGGTGCATCAGAGACCATCCTGTTTTTAAAAACACCAGGAACTAGAAAAGAACTAAAGTCTTCTTCAATAATCTGTTTGGGCTTCTGATCTTTATTGGAAAGTTGTGTTTTCTCCTGCTAATGCTTTGACTAGTATCTTGAAATGATGTGCACACCGAAGAAGAATTTTCAAGAGGGTATGAGAGTCACATTTGCAGTGATGATTGAAAGCTCAGAGGGACAAGAAGAGCACTTGAAACACAGACCCATGACATTTACAAATTATCCCTTATCTCATCCTGCTCTCCTCCTTCAGCCTCCTTGCAAGGGGCCTGTTTCTAATTACCTGAAACAGAAAGAAAGTCATCCACCGAGGTGATGTCATCCACGGCCTCTGTCAGCACTCGGACCTGCTTCTCCCACTGGTCTTTGAAGACATCCATGTTGTCCTGAGCAACTTTGCTCTGTGGCCGGGCAGCCAGGGTGAGAGCCGCATTGATGACCTATTTGTTAGAAATAGTCCAAGGATATATTGAGAACTCTCTTCAAAACACCATCTTGAAACCCCAAACGGTGTAGCTTCTTCAGATAAGTGGGTTCTCAGTGCTCAGAAAGACAATCAAAAACAGGAATGATAAAGTAGGTCATCAACTACCATTAGTTTTTGTTTGCTTTGCTTCTCTTTTAAGATACAGTAATTGGTACCAGGTTTCAGAAAGTATTTACTGGATAAGTCCTGTTTATTTATCACAGACATAGCAGAAGCATAACTCTTATTCTACACGTGTAAGCTTATACTTTAGTTGAGACAAGGTAAATAGACACAGAATATTTAACAGCTCGCAACAAATAAAAAAAGCCAATATGAGTAGAAGAGACAATAATTGCCACAGAGATTCTGAAGGGACTGGAATAGTTAGATTCTCTCTCTCTCTCTCTTTTCTTTTCTTTCTTTTTTTTTTTTTTTTTGTTGATAAAGGCAGAGCTTGAAACAGCCCATAAAGCTTCCGTAGCACATTCTAGTGAGAGAAAAGAGGGCAAGGCAAGGAAAAGAGTGACATGAGGGCTGTAGTGTGAGAGATCCTGAGTATAAAGTCACCAGTCAGTTTTTGAAACAAAGTGAATAAAACTTACCTGGGGACACAGGCTGTCAATCTGTGTGGCTGCCATTCGAACTAATTTCACCCCTTCTTCATTGTTGGAGATGGAACAGGCCAAATTGGCAACCTGTATTGAAGAATATTTGAGTGAAAATTACATGGAGGCCAAGGGAAAGTGTACTGTTGTGTGATCTTGCACCATCTCTGGAGAGTGACACATCCAGGAGAAGTCTTTCACAAATAAGATTAGGGTACCCTTCAATATTGAATCAACGCTGCTAGTTTTAATACTAAGTTAGGCATCTCTTCCAGAATAGGGTGCTAATAACAAATTATTGCTTCAGGATGCTCATGCACACACAATAATGTATTTAACTGCATTGATTTGAACCATTGTCTGCTATGGCTGTCCTACTCTGTAACTTGAGCCCTGTTAGACTCATCACTGAGTGCAGAACACTGTGATTTGGGCCAAATAAGTACTAAATTATAATCACTAAGATACATTACAGGCAATGCTTTGAATTTAAAAGAGACTCATAATAAGCTGAAAATCAGTGTGTTCTACCTAAAGGAACTCAGAGCTGCCTGTCAGAGTCTTTCAGGAAGATGCCAGTCCACAATAGTAAACTCCAATGTTTTCAGGGGCTGCATGGGTCTGAGAAATGTGTACAGGAGACTGGTATAATCCATAGGTAGCAGTGGACTGTGGGGCAAATTAGAACATGCAGGTCTAGTATAAAGGCACTTGAATTTCATATTTTAAACACATGACACCAACCAAAACAGCTGAACAGCATTTAAGACTCCAGGTCAAGCATTTCAATTTGTATTATCCCTTTTCTTCAAGGAATGAGAATTGGTAATACAAGATCAGATTGATTGGTCAAGGTCAACAGCACACAAAACCACCATCAAAACACTGATCAGTCCCATCAGGCTAGTGTAAACAGGACAGGAGGATGGGAATTAGAAAGGGCAAAGGAAAAGAAAAGGGGTGCCGACCACACTTGGCAGCAGTAGGGCAAGTAGAACAAGTGATTAGCAGAGAGACAATCCCCAGGAACCCCTGGTCACCTGCCCTATTGTATCTGGCTCACTTCTGCTCAAAACCATGCTTTCCTACCATGTCTCAGTGCCCTGGGAGATTACACTGCATTACACATGTGCAGAGTTCCAAATGTGAAAGAAATCTTAAACAGTGGGGAGCAGTGGGGGAAGCACAGAACTGGAGATCATTTGGAGGACCATCAATTGTCAGCAAAAGGAGATGTGTAGATGGTAATAGCAGAAAAACTTTCAAATCCTATTTTAATAAATCATTAGTCCAAACAATCCTATTTTGAAGCTTTTAAGGATATATTGTCTATTACAGTGAATATATATAGTACTATGAGAGACCACAGACTGGGTTCCAAACTTTATCATGTAGTTTCTTATATTTAATACTTCACCTATGATTCTTCAGATAGTTTTTAGCACTTTACTTAGTTTTCAGAATAAGTGTGTGAGAAAAACAAATATATCTTTTTGTTTTTATATCCAGGCATATGAGGTTCCTTGAAGTCAGGACAAGAACTGATAATACAGATTCTCAATTTATTCTTGTTATATCATATTGTCTCCACTCTGCATTTTATTTATATTTGTTATGTTTATTCTAGTGTGCTTTATATTCCAAAAACCAGATAAATAATTGGTGTTCAATATGTGTTTATTGATTTAAAAATAGCTTTTCATATTTTTTTCTACTGAATAGAATGATTTGTAATACATCATAGATTAAAGATACTCCCAAAGGTAAAGTTAAATTCCTCCTTTGTCTAAAAAAAATTTCACATTACCTTCTAGCAGATGTTTACCAATACTATGGTGCTAAACAGGGTCCCTACATTCTGCTCCATTATTTGACTCCAGAATGCCATGTTCCCTGTTCATGGTGGTGTGAGAAAAATCAGAATGCTATGGTGAATTTCCAGAAAAATAAATGTATTTAATATAAAATTCTATGATTTAATCTTCAATTAAATTCTTCCTATTTTTGCTATTGAACAGCCATTCCATTTACAAAATAATTTCAGGGAATTATTTTGTTTGTTCTTTATCAGCATTGCTTGGTGTGTGAGAGAGACTTAAGATCACACTTTTGCATAGCAGTGAACAATTACCAACAAGCCTGGCATGATCTATATAGCAACAACATGAAAACTCAGAAATAATCCAGGAACAAGGTGATATTTTGGTAAGGAGAGGGAAGAAATACCCATACTCTCAATGAAATATTGACTCTAGGCCCAATATTTAATGGCTGTTGACATAAAAATACACATAATTAAAAGAGAGGAAGAGAACCAAATATGTATATCTTGATGGAAGGACATAATACTACTTATAAAATGTTTTTACTAAAACCCAGAAATTATCAGCCTTGTGATCATTTCTGAATTTATAGGAAATTCAAGAGACAAGGAAGCATGTAAAATGAAACCACATAAATGCAATCATGAAAATCCTGATGATGATAAACTAGTAGGAAAAAGTCAGAACCAAAAGTGTTTTTTTGGGGGGGTTCCTGAGTACAACAAATAAACTGTAATACACACATCCAGAAATAAATACAAAATGCAAAAAATAAATACAAAAAATAAAAATACAATGCAAAAAAATAAAAGTGCATTGTGAAACAAAGTAAATTTTAAGTATTGACTAAATATATGATAATATTAAGGAGTGCACTGATAATATTTCAGTTGTTTTTTTAAGTGTCTGTGTCTTTTAGAGTTAAATATTGAGACCCTTATGGATGAAATGACATATTTGGGGTTTGCTTTACAGTTCTCTAGGCTAGGGAAAATGAGTGAAAGTATAGAAGAAAAAAGGTTGACCAGTAGTTGATAATTATTGAAGCTGGGTGACAGTGTATAATGGTTTATCATATGTGCTCTACTTTGGCTTGAAATTTTCCATAATGAAATAATTCTAAAAAAAACATAGCAACCACAATCTACTATATCACCAACTCTGATGAAACATTCTTGCACTTGTAAGAATCTCAGAGGGGCACAGAATAAGTCAGGTAGCAACATGAGTATGGTTTGCAGTTAAGGCTTGCAGACAACAAGAGTACCAGCCTAAGCATGGAAGAGGAACACGGTGACTGGACTGTAAGTCACAGAGGTGGCTTACACACAGAGTCATGCCAGACCTCAGTCTCCTGTTTGTGCTGACTGCAAGTCTCCAGGAAGAAGCTGAACCTGGGAGCTTAAGGGCTAAGAAGAACAGGGCTCTTCTGTGAGGAAGATGCCAATCAATGAGTTCTACATGGTGATAATGGACTTTTTTGTGCTGTTTTGAAATGTTTCTTCATCCTTTGTTCAAATAAACTCTATTACATCTGAAATCTAGTGTGGGAACATAACTGACCAACAGAATCTTAGTAAGGGGCCATAGCACTAGCAACACTTAGCAAAATATAAAGAGCCGGCAACTCCCCATAGTTCTTCAATTACTTTTACTCTCTTTAATTTAAAGATCCATAAATTCTAATGTCTGGCAGCCTCCACTGTGCAATACACTCCTGCTTTTTAAGTCTACTGAAAATCAAAATTTCATTTACCTTATATTGTATTCAAGAACATTCTGAAAATATTTCCAATACTATGCTGAAGATTTCACTATATCCAAAGGCAGGCTTGTATATTTTAAATTGGTCATGGACTCAATCCAAATTCCTACCTTCCTTATTCTGCTTTCCCTTGCCTTTCTACTTCCCACTAGACATTGGTACCATAATGACTCTGTACATGGTTTCATATATTGTGATTTCTTGAACTCTGGCAGCAAACATTACATTTCAGTCTTGAAGCAACTCCCAGTCAATAATGCAGCTTGAAATGCCAGTTGACAATTCAACACCAGCCCAAGACTAGTGCACACAGTAGGTACTTAAGAATTGTTTAACTGCTTGTTCTTTATAGCTCTTATGTTATAATATCAGAAACTGTAATACAAGGTCCTATTTTTTAAATCACAGTATTTTCTCCTTAAAAAATAGTCTTAGCATGATAATCTTCCTAATGAAGGATAAGGGGAAGGGAATGGTATACTAGAATTATTAGACATTTGGAAAAGATTAATAGCAATAACAAAGTAGACAACAGACCATTAATAGGTCTGTGTTGCTAGATTGCAACCCACATGATGTTGAGCAGTATGGTTAAATTTAATAGATTTTGAACTTGCTTGCATCTACCAAGCAAGTAATATTTATAGGCTGGCTCTAGCCTCTGATTTCTCCATTCTTGAATTGTTTACAACTTAGTTGAGACAACAAGAGTCATCTGACCTTCCTAGAGGCTTAGAAAACAAAGTCTATCATTAACTATTAAATGTTGGGCTATTTTGATTCATTTGGGATTTCTGAAAGTGACTAGGTATATGAATAAAGTTGGCACAGCTCCTTGGTGAACTAATCGTATGAAATTCACATTGATCTTTTATGGAAGGAAGACCGTACCCCCACATACACACAACATACATGCACATAACTTCTGAGAGCATAATGAATTTGGGGCAATAGAAACTGCAAAGACTGGGCCAAGTCTCTATATCTGACTTACTGCCTTAAAAGTGGTTATCTTGGAGAAAAGAAAGCAGCTTAGTAGTCATCACTAAATTGGGTGTTGCTGACTGCAAGAACTGAGTGGGTTCAGAAAAAATACCTCTGGGTGGGAATCAGTAAACACATGGAGGGTTATGAAATCCATTTTACAATTTTTTTCTAATTGTTTGGTTAGCACAACGTTCTGGATACTCAAAAATTATGACATTTTCTGCTCTTCTGGAGGCACATCATGGAAGTAGGTGAAGCAAACAATACTATCAGTAAGATTAGAAAGACGTAAACCAGCAAGGAAGCCTGATGCTGATTCAAGAAAACAACTGTCCCCTTGAACTGAATTTGTACTACAACCAAATGTATACAAATATTCCCTAGCATTTAACAATCACCTCAGCAGACCAAAAAGCAGGTAGAGAGAGTCCAGGGACATGGGCAGGAGAGTTAAAGTAGACAAATTCAGAAACATGTGGAACCCGCATGAAAATATATTGTGATCACTTAAAATGCAAGATGTTTTTAATCACAAAAATATCCTGCATAGCTCAAAGTTCAAGATGAGTAGCATGTCGTGACTGTGAAATTTAGTTTTCTGTGGATATCAATATAGAAAGCAGCTTCATTTAAAAAATGCCATAGTCTTGTTTGAACACATAATAAAAGCCAAAATGCCTGGAAGGCTTAGCTTTAATTAGACATTACTAATAAAGTATTTAACTCCAAAGTGATACGAGGTGCATTAGAAAGACCAGAATGTTTTCTTCTTTTCTGGCTGCCCTAGAAATCAAATTACTTTTTTTAAATATGTGTAATTCTGTTCAGTTTTAGATGCCAGTGCATATTTGATGTATTCAACCCCCGAACACGCCATCATTTTATTAACTTTTACAGCTTTAGGTGTCATATTGGTGTTTTAAGAATACACTAGTGAAGTAAATCAGAATAGCAATTCTGAGGTTTATAAAATACTTGCTCCTCATGTTAATATTTCATTATCATCATAAATTTGAGAATAAAGTGAACAAACTTACCATTAAAAGGGAATTTATGGAATTTCCAGACACTACAGTCACATGGCCCTATAAAAGCTCAGAGGAAGAGACGGTGGCACAAACTCCACACACAGTCACTGTCTGTAACATTCATGGCAATGAAGAATGCCATGGTCTCAATCTGAAGATTTATTTAGTTATCTGCACTGATAGGATTAGCACACAAAAAGGCATTAATATACATGTGCCTACCTTGTCTAGAATTGTAAGGGTCCTATAGAATATGCCTCATGTGTTACTGATGGAATTTTATAATACAGTGAGAGGTGAAATGATACACTTCCCTGAAATATTTGAGAGGCAAGACAGAAGCAGCTAATGTGAAGACAGGGATTTGACCTTAAGATGATGCTGGACTTCCACAAAGACAGTCCTAGAAAAAGACCTAATGACCACCCTCATGACTTGATATGAGGAAAGCCCCAATGATCTGGCCACCCCAGATTATGTTAGCAACAGTATCTCTTCCTGGTTGGGGTATTTTGTTTTATTTGCTTGTTTGTTTGTTTCTATTGTAGTGTTGTAATTGTTCTATTTTATTTTTCCTTTTTTAATTGAATTTATTGGGGTGACATTGGTATATATATCATATATAACATATGTTTCAGGTGTACAATTCTATAATTTATCATCAGTATATTGTATTGTGTCTTCACCACCCCAAGTCATGTCTCTTTCCATCACCATTTACCCCCCGACCCCCATTTCCCTCCTGACTGAGGTATTTTGGAATCTTTTATGATTCAGCTGCTTTAGAAGGAGACGAGTTTATCAACCTGATTACCAGTAACTGGGTTCCTCAAAAACAGAGGAGAGCAACAGGGATAATTTGATAAGGGAGGGATGGCTCAGTAGAGGTTGGCAGCTGGGGCAGCACGAAATCCCTGGGACAGAAGGAAATGAGAAACACTTTTTCATGTTTCCATTTTAAATGACTTCTGTAAAGCAGCTGATGCTTATAATTATTCTATATACTTTATTTTTTTTTTAGAATCATATAATGGTAAGAGCCTGAGCTTTAGAGTCGGGCAGCTAAGGTTTACATCTTGACACTTATCCTTGCCATCAAGCGTGTTGCATTAGTGATATGAGCCTCAATTTCCTCAACTATAAAACATAAATATAAAATAACAAAGTGGTGATAAGGTTGAAATAAAAAATGGACAGAGTGCTTAACCCAACACCCAGTAAGAATTTGACAGATGTTATCTTTATATTGTGAAAGATCACTATAGAAGTTAAGAAATATTTTAATAACAGTGCCCCATCACTGATGTATGTACTCATCTATTCAAATTCTGATGCCTAGAATGTGCCATACACAGAGGTAATCAAATATTCTTGTATTTTCTCAAGAAGTTTATATTTTGGTAAAATTAAGTAAGTGCATTTTTGAAGTTCATACTGTAAAATTTAAGACAAAGTAAATAAAGTAAAGGGAAGTCTAAGTGCTCATTTGCACAGTTGATCCTTTAGTTATATATAATTTTTATACAGTTGCAATCTCAGCATGTATCTTTTTGTCACTGCTTAATCTCTTACATAGCAAATATTTCCAGATTCTCTATATAGTTGTAATTATTTTTGTAATAATTGATAAAGATTCCTAAACATTTTTGCTTTATGTGTTCAGTCAATTTTCTGTTTTCATACACTTAAAGAAACCTCTGACATTTGCCCGTCCCCAAAAGAAAATTATGTGTGTCCTTAAGCATCCACTTTCAGCTCCTATCAGAAGCGTGCTTTCTGGGTCAGGGAAACTGGTTGTGTTGTGGCCCTCATTTACATATGGCCACAGTGCCTGCTGAAAGGTCCCCAGCAAGGAGTGAATTGCTAATTCTCCAGTGTCACCAGCATTAAATCCCATACTCCTCAACACTGTTCCTCTTTGCCTTCTCAGCCACCACATCAATCTCAACATCTTTCCAACCTTCATTCTATAAACCTCAAGAGGAAATCAGGATTGCTAAAAAGTCATCTCATATTTCCACAGCTAGGCTGTGAATTCTTGCAGGACAGAAGTCTTCACTATATCTACCACAGGTACTCAATTACAATTTTTTGATTTTGCTAAATCTCACAAATTCTATTCATCCTGTATAAAGTAGAGCACCATTTAACTTGTCATAATTTAATCACCCCGAGAAGGATCCTGAGTTCTATGATCTAGAATTGGGAGCAAGTATATGTTCTATGTACCATGCTTTTTGGAGTTTATCATCAAATCAGCATTCAGCAGCTAATACTAAATGAACCTTACACAACATCTGCCACACGGTGCTATGCGGCAATTTCTTCCTAGTCCCACCAGGTTTCCTAACCTCGCCAGTACTTGTATACCTATGAGAACACAAATCTTCATTCCTTAGGGCCCCTCAGGGATGCAAAACTGCTCTTCTGCCTGTGCTCTCAGGTACACACACACTACTAGCAAATGCTCTTTGCATACCTCTGCCCAAATTAAAGTGATCAGTCTGCCCTGGTGACTTTAATATAGGTAATCACCAGTTCACATTCATGAACAAATTAATGTGCTTGCTTCACAGCTGAATCACTCAGCATAAATCTATACCCTTCTTATATAAAAACCTCAGTGGCTTAAAATAATGCAATAAAGCACCACCTAATGCCTTCTTGATGCCTGTTCATCAGTAATGTGTGGTTGTGTGGAAAAGATAGGAGAGTCTTGGCATGTGTTATCTAGAATCACGCAACAAATGCAATGCCCTTTTAATTACTATTGGCATCCTAGGAATTTGTTTTACCCACCCTTTCACTGAACAACTGAATTATTACCCTCTACTATTAATTGGTTTCTGAGGGTCCCATGTAAGTGAAATATTAGTTGACTTTCATATATGTGAGATGAATATAGCTCCACTGCATATTGGTGGGCCTGGAGCTCCAGGTTCTGTCTCTAGCAGTGGAGAAGGACCACCCCGTACCATCAGTGCTTGACTTTTACCAGAAGCCAAGGATTGTTTGCAGAATATCTGCATACCTAAGTGCAAGTGTTCTCTATTGCCTGGTCTCATCTATTTCAAGCTGATAAGCAGAAACGTGGAGTCAAGGCCATAACCACAATGTAAACGGACAATAACTATTCTAACCAATATTATATCTAACCTCAGGCCCCTTTGTACAGAATTCCAAATTGATGAGGGTGGCAGTAAGAAATCCTCCCACGTTCTTCCCTTTATGCCTGTGGTTTTTGTTATTGTTGTTCGAGGGTGGTGGGGAGGTAATAGAGGTAGGTGCCTCCACCAAGTAACCTTTTTGCAATCAGCTAAGGTTCAATTCAAAGTCTACAAGTCCTGAAGACTGGCCGACAGGAATAGCTAAGGCTCTTCAGGGTTACTGCCTACACCACTGGCAGCTACTTACCACGTACTAATGCATTAGTCCTTATTTAGGACTCTTTTAGTGGTTATATGCAGATAGATAAGTACTTACATACAGTATTAGAAATATATATATATACACACACACACACATATATATACACACACACACACACAGGGTGGGGCAAGAATAGGCTTATAGTTAATGAGTACATGAAACAGTTTATTCCTATATTATTAATTTTAATTATGTATTATTTTTCACACAAACAACTATAAATCTACCTTTGCCTCACCCTGTATAGATATTGTGCATGTTCACTTAAATTTCAACCTCCTTGAAATATGGTTGTTTTGTTCATCCTTGTGGCCCCTATGGCTCCCTGAACAAGAGGATCTTGCACATAGCAGATAGAATTTTGGTCCCTGGATGTTTTCTGATCTCCTGCACTTACCTCTGTTAAGTCCTCTGCCCTCTTATAACTGCTTAGCCAGCAACGTATGCTAACTGATTAGTCAAAGTAACTATTCACTAAGGTAATATTTCTCCTCCCAGAGAAAAATAATATTCTCTAATATATTCCTCCTAATATAACATCTTAACCCAATTAAGATGGGTCCTGAGTCCTTAAGAACTTTAAAGTGTACATTGTAGAAACTTGGGGCCCTCAAGGAAGCCATGGGGGAAATATGATCTTTCTTTAAGCTCTGTCATCTTTATCTAAAAGTTCTTTTGTCTTTTCTCCTTTGATCACTTGATTGTGTGAATAAGATCTTATTGCAACAGAGGTTCGCCCATTCACTTGAAAATTGTCTATGGTTGCATTTGCACAACAAGGGCACAGTTGAGTAGATGCACCAGAGACCACAGGACTTACAGCTTTAGGTTCTCCTTTGCCTAACACGTAAGGAGGTTTTTCTCCAGTTATCTAACATTATTAGCCCAGTGAATACACTCACCCTCTCACCTTCTCATCCCAGCAGATTTTTGCTTGCCTGTGTCCTGAAGGACACAGTCATAAGAAGCCTCATTTCACTAATAACCAAGTCTTCTACAAATCTCTACCAAGCTGGAGACTCCCCTGTTGAGTGCCCTGCACGCCCTTCCTTCCATAGGCCACAAGTCCTATGTAAGCCTGCAAATATGCCAGTGTCTTGCTCAGCTCTGAAATCTAACACAGTTCCATGATGCTAGAACAGAGCAACATGGTGTCAGAGGGCTAGCCCCAGAGTTATTCCACGTCACCTGGGAACCATCTCTAAAAGGGACCTGCCACATGGAACCCCTTTTCTGCCATGTGACTTTCAAGTAGGCACCTCCACCTTGTTAGGCAAGAGAGGCAGCCATCGCACTACAGAGCCTTGCCCAGGCTTGGACCCCAGATGCATCCTGGTTTCATCCGCAGGCCCTCAGGAGACCAGGGCCAGCTCTAGATGGAAGCAGCAGCTGTGCTTGCAAACGCACATGTCAACTTTCAGCCAAGGTTATGTTCACAACCAATGCTCCCAGGAATAGGCTAGGCCCATAATACCCTTCAAATGTGCCTCAGCTTGGCAACTTTCTGCAGGAGAACTGTCTTGCTATCATCCTCAGTGGTTCCGTTTTTTTCCTAGCTGAATTAGTCATCTGGGTGAATGGCCAGTTTGCCTGACCTTTCAATCTGCTGTGTAAAAAACAAACAAACAAACAAAAAAACCCAAGCCTGAAGACAGCATGCTGACTAATAGTCCCTGAGAAGAGCAAGGAATGAATAAATTCTAGGCATCTTGCTTCTGTTCAGCTTTGTACTCCCTAGGCTGTTTATGTAACTGTAGGCTTTTGCCTCAAGTAAGCTCAGCATTGTTTTTCTATAGGAAAAATGTTTTTCTGTTTTTCTATAGCATTGTTTTCCAGGTTTAGCAAGCATAGTTGTTTTGGGAGCATCACTAATATTGTGTGTGTACATAGAGCAAGGGAGACAGAAAAAAGAGGCCTATAAAGATATTTGGGGGTTATCGTCAGTGTAAATGCTCTCTCTTAGTTAAGTAAACAATAATTAATTATAACATTGCCTAAAGCCTAAGTAATTTTTTACCTTTTAAAGGTCTTAAAACCTATTATTTCACAACAGAATATATTATGTATACAGATAAAAATGTACATATTAATTGGCATTTTTTAGTGAGGAAATATGATTAACAAGCTGTGCCCATGAGCCAAATGTGGCCACTCACTTGTTTTTGTATGGTCTTCAAGCAAAAAAAAAAAAAAAATGTTTACACATTGGTTAAATTTGGTTAAAACACATGCAGAAAAATATGTGAGACCATATATTATGTGGCCCACAAACCCTAAGATATTTACTATTCTTAACAATAAAGTTTTCTAACCCCTCTAATATGATACTGTTATAAATATGAAGATGCCGTGGTATTTGCTTGCTTGTGCACCAGAATAGAAGTTGTTCCAGCTGCTCCAGTCCTGGAATTCTTTGCTTCTGTTCAATGAAGCCCTCTGTACTGATATAATTTCCCAATCTCTTCTGTGATAATATTCGTCAAAGGCAAGGACCCTTCACATACCTTGCACATTTATATTTATTTATTTATTTATTTATTTATTTACATTTGTATTAAACCATATCATATCATTTATCATTTCACCAGATTTAGCTTTTCCAAAAATCCAGTCTATCCTCAGGGACTAAAGAACTGCTAAGTTTGAGAATGGTCCAAAGAATATGCCCAAGACTTTAAAGAGAATTCACAAAGAAGAAGTGCAAAAAAAGCATGTTTAGAAGCACTATTTCTAGAATATGGGCAAAACTCCCAATGGGTCTACTTTGAAGAAAACAGCACTCTTCTGTATGAATATGTTCTATGTGGGGGTTGTACCTTGTGTGTGCCAGGACCCATTAGATCTAAAATAATGTCTGAAGAAAGGAGTCCAACTCACTGGTTTATGTGGAGAAAATATGGGATAGGGTTTTAATACTCAAAGCATTGTCCATAGGCCAGTGAGAGAGCCATCGCAGCTGGGGTGGGAGGGTGGTGAGTTAGAAAGCAAGAAGCTCAGGTCTTCCCCAGACCTGTTGAATCACAGTCTACATTTTACAGAATCCTCAGGTTGATTCTCAGAGCCATTATAATTTCAGAAGTATTGGCATAATGCAACTCACATGAGATATAAAACTGGACCAGTGTACTACTTGGGCAAGTGAGTTATTCTCTTTAAGTTGTCATGTCATCCTCTGTAAAAGAGTTCAGATGCTTAACTTTCATGGGAAGTATAAATTATTATAAGGTGTCAGGCAAATAAGTGTTCTCCAAAAGGCTGACTCCTGTGTATGATTATGTGAGCCACTACAATACAGTAAATACTAAAACAAAGTGAGAAAAGTCATTTGATGACAAATGTTTGGCAATTTAGTCTATTTTCTGAAAATGATTTGTCACTGGCTATAAGAAGTCAATGACTAACTCATATGAGAACATAATGTATAACTCAGAAGGGGTTTTAGAAATCCTATAATGCAATGGTTCCAGCCTTGGCTGCATATTCTAAACACCTGAAGCATTAAACAAACAAAAAAACACCAATGCACAGGCTTGACCTCAGATGCCAGAGCAGGGCTTGCCCATCAGTAGATTTTTATTTTTAAATCTCACTGGATGATTCAAGTGCCTAGCCAAGGTTGAAAACCATTGGTCAAATCCCAACACTTTTCCATGTGCTCCACCACCATCCATTTTACCAAAGAGAATTATTCTAAAGGCTTTAGAAGACTTGCCCTTGGTCATGCAGCCAAGTTTCTGCAAAATAGAGGTCAAGATCCAGGTCTCTCTTTCTGTCATTCCTAACTATGGATGGGCATTGAAAACTCGAAAGAAGCATTAAAATTATACATATATATATAATTTTATATATGACATTTATGCTATATGTCATATATGTCATATATATCTATCTATATCTATATATCTATATCTATATATATATCAGCCTGAGATCCATTCTCACAGATTCTACTGAGATGCCTATTCTTTGGTGTGGACTACAGGGCATCTTAAAGCTCCCCAGCTAAGCCTAATATGCAGCCCAAGTGGAGAACCGTCTCCCCATTCTAAATTTAATCTGCTCGTACTCTAAATTCAGTTTGAGCATTTTCCAGCAGTGTTTCCTCCTCCTCTAAGTCTTTCCTCTGTGTCCCTCAGTTTTGATATTTCCTAATGGAAACAGATCAGGGAGAGCCATGGAGAGCTCTCTTTCCCAGCGTTTTCCAAGTTTTCCACATCACGAGAATTGCCTGGGTGCTTAAGAGTGTATTTCACCAAAAGTTTCTGATGCTTGAGGTCTGCGATGGGCCTGACAATTTCTGGTTTCAAAAGACTCCCCTGATAGCATTTATGAGGCAAATTTCAGACAACCCAGCAGCAACAGCATCACTTGGAACTCATTAGAAGTGCCCATTGTTGGCACCACCCCAGACCTAAGGACTCAGAAGCCCAGGGATGGGGCCCAGCCACCTGTGTTTTAACATGCTCACCAGGTGATCTGGATGCACACTCAAGTTTGAGACCCATAGATATACCACCAAGTCTTCATTTGACAAATGGTACCTGGTTTCTAGTTTCCAGGAACAGGAATTTCCTCTAAACAGCACCTGTTTTTCTTCATTTAAAAAAAATTTAAAAAAAATCCTATATCACTTTTTGCAAGTCTATAACAGTAAGTAGTTTGGGAGGTTTTCCTTTCTTAACACTTTTAATTAGGGAGGCTTAACTACTATCATTATTCATGAATATTCTGAGTAAGAGTGAGACCCTGTGATTTGACAGCAAAAAGGACCTTTTCCTGGGTATTCTGGGTGGTGAAACCAGCTGGGTTATCTTGCTCTCAGATTCTCTCCCCTGAAATGCAGACAGGCACACACACCACAATCCTTTACTACGCTCCTCCCCACCCTGATGTTATAAGGGTAACCAGAGGAAGACAAACATCCATATGTAGTTATCTCCAGCATTCCTAGAGAAGTTTACATGTAGGGGAATCCTGGATACCTGAACAGTGTTTAAGACACTTTGAAAGTTACTATTTCTTTCAATTCTCACAACACTTGAAGTAACAAGAGTTTCATTTGTGTGAGTATTAATAGCACACTTTCTTAAGAAGTTTTATATGTATTTTCTCATAATAGCCTCACACACCCTATGAGGTAGGTACTATTATGATCATTGCCATTTTATACATGAGGAAATTCAGGCAGAGAGTTTTCCCAGGTCACACCATAGCAAGCAGGAAAGTCAGGTTTGAATGCCAGCAGACTACGTCCAAAGCATATCCAACAAATGCCAACGTGATGCTCATTTCTCACTCACCGCAAATCTCTAAACAGGAAATTATTTGCTTCCATTTTACAGATTACAAACCAGAAGCTAAGAGAGGGTAAGTGCATTGTCTAGATCATACAGTTAATAACTAGCAGAACTAATATTTGAACTGGAGTCCATTTCCAGGTCCCATGTGTATATGTCATTCATTCATATATATATGAATGAATATGAATATATGAATATGTAATATAAATTATATATTATAAATAGGGCTATTGCACCCTCTGTATTCTTACCAATGGGGAAGGTAGCCTTCCAACTTTAAGTTATAGTCACTTTAAGAGGTATTTGGAAAAAGCTGACATGATAAGAGTAATGAACGCCCCTCTAGCAGAAAATACACTTTCCAATAAAGAAAATAAAAACACAAAGGACACAAGTTGATATTGAAGATGAAGAGCAGATTGGAGAAGGGACTCTGGAAAGTCCAACTTAGTTGACTTCAGTTTTGCAGCTGAGGCTAGTCCTGCTCCTGTGCTTTACCAGACACAAATTCAGCGTCACTTAACTTGACCATGGTATCAAGTTGTTTCGCCCTCACTTTAAAGACATAAGAGAGCATGTCATTAACACAGAATTGAGGGGTTGGCACAAAACAAGCTCCTTCAGATTGGAAGAGACAGTGAGCCCCAAAGCCTTCAGAGACCTGCCTTACCAGACGCCAGATCCCAGGCAAATACACACATTGAGCCCATCTAACCAAGCTAGGCAGGAGATGGTTCCTGAGTGGCTGTTCCAAAGTGAAATTCAGGAAACTTAGAAGCATATCTCTGGCCAGTTTCCTGCCTCCTACCTCTCTAGGTGAAGAGAAAGAAGATGGCAACAGTCAGTCTAAGAAATCCAGCTGTGAAATTCTGGCCCAGCCAAACCTGAAACCACCCAAAGAGAAAAGAGTTAGCCAGAGGACACTGGCTTCTGCTTCATTCATTCACTCTCTTGCTTAATGAGTTTAATTAGTCGCCACAGTTGGCTTAGTGAAGTCAAACAAAATAAGAAAAAGAGACATCATCATCATCTCTGCCATCAAGCAACCCAAATCTGATGGCGTGAGGTCGCCCTGCGGGAACAAGTGCAGTGAGATACGAGACCTGCTGTCGAAGGCCATGCCAACTGCAGTGGACACACAAAACAGGGTGATTCTATTTTGTGGGAGGGCTTGTAGAGGCAGAGTTCACTCGGGAAACACTTCAATGATACAAGTCCTGAGTCTTGCAAAGGCAGATCCTAAGGTGGGGGAGAAGGAAAGGGTAAGTAGAGGCTGGGGACATAGGCAGGGAATTCCAGGGAGAAGGAACCATGTGAGCCAGGTCCAAAGAGCCTGAGCTGTTTGGATGTTGGCAGGCAGTTCATTAAAGACTGAGCATAATGGGGGTGGTCAGCAGGTAATACAGCTGGGGCCGAAGTGAGTGCCAGGGAAGGCAGAAATTTCACTTTCCCCTGTAGGCAACGAGGAAGACTTTCAGCATGTGAGGAATGACTGGACCGAGGTTTTAGGAAGAACACTTGGACAGTTGTTTGGAACGTGAGTGGGAGGAGAATGAAACAGACAGAGCTGGGGTCTGCCTCTAGAGTCAGACTGCAGAAAGGAAATTGTGTACTTGCTATATATAGAACAGGAAGAAACAAGGTGCATGAAGGCCAGTGCACAAGATACCATTTTATGAGTTACCTTTTCTGACCCCTATTTTACAGACAGGACATTGAGACTCAGAGAGGTTAAGTACATCCCCCCCATAATCACCCTGTTGGTCAGGTTCAGAGCCAGGACTAATCAATCCAAGGCCTGTCTTTCCAAAGCCCTACCCCCTTTCACCAGGTACTTTCTGTAGTTTCATCTCCCCCTGAAGGCCTGCAATCCCCACCAACAGCTACCCTGATGCTGTGACAACCTAGGCAGAGATTGGTAAATCCTGAGGCCAAGGTCAAAAGGCCCTATTCTGTGCTTTTGCTTACTCTACTCATTCTACCACAAAAGTCAAATTCAGGACTCATGCAATCCAGGAAGCCTTCCTTAGCTAACCCCACAGAGGCTAACAGGATCTTCCCTGTACTCTGAAATTTTACAATATCAGTTTTAAAAATGTGTCTCCGGTTTGGTTATGTTAAAACTGTTCTCCTCTGTGAAGATCTTGTCTTCCTAATTATAACATGTGCTTCTCAGAGCAGGCACTGGCTTCCCCCTCCGATGAAATGTGATGCTGAGAACACAATGGGTGTCAAACCCTCCTGCGTGCCAGCTTCTGGCTGCATGTCACTGTGCCCCTCACAACAGGGGAAGGCAACTCACCTTGGAGCCCAGCCTCCTCACATGCTCATAACTGACATATAAAATGTCATTTAAAGTTTAATTCCAGGAAGAGGAATTGGCATCACCTATCTTCCTCTCTCCAGCTACTACCTTATAACTTTCTCTTCACGCAGGCCTGCCATTATCACCAAGGCATGAATATTTTCCTCCTCCTGCCTCTCTTTCCCACGCTCCAATCATTCACATGGAGCTTCTCCTCAAAACTTACAGCTCAGCTTTATACATACATCTTTTTTGATTGTATTAAAAATTGCTTCTGTCTGCTCACTGGTGCCAACCTAATATTTACTCAGCCTTTGTCACACTGACACCTCAGCTTTCGTTTCTGCTCACCAATCTCCTTGAATTCTGCTCTCCCCTATTCAGCCTGCTTGAGATGTGCAAAACTGCTATAAATGTTTTTTCACTAAAAAGCTCCTCCTGCTAACTGCATAGAAATGGTATCTGGATGATTCTCAACACTTTCTTCTTAAACAATTTCATACTCTCCTGTGACCTTAACTATTTTCATCTTTGATTTGACAATTTCCAAATCATTGTACCAATCTCTGTCTTCCTTCTTCCACTCTTGATGTAATGTTCTGAATTGAGCCTTCTGCTCCAAAAAGGTGTCCCATGGTCACTTTGAAGGTAAAATTCCACAAAAAACACCCACCCACCTTCTCCTCAGTTCATTATTAGCTCATGACATACCAATCTCCTAATTACACAGGGCAGGAAACTAAGAATGTCAAGTAGTTTATACACAAGTCTTGTCACCTTTAACTTAACTGTAAAGTGTCTTCACTTTGCTTCCTTCAAATCCCTTTGCCATCATCCTAATTCAAATTTCTATCAGCTCTCACTCTGATTGTTGGGATAAAACACAGCCAGTTCCAGATAGTCACTAAAGCCCTCCAAGTTTGCCTTGGCCTGAATCTCCAGCTTCACCTCATCCGTTCACAGCCTGATTATCTCACCGCAAAAGGCTACAACCTTCATCAAAACCTAACTTTTTAGCCCCTATTTCAAGGATGCTTGAAAAAAAGCTGAAGTTCATATTAATAGCTAATCACCCTAATGGAGTGACTATTTCTACAACCTAGCAGAGCCCCACAAAAAGTTCATACTCTGGGTTTGGACTTCAAATATGATCCCATTTGGAGGCACAAAATACTTGATTCACTTTGACAGAAACAGAGGACCCAGGTTCCAGGTCTGCCCTGTTGGCAAATTCTAGAGAAAAAAAAAAAAAAAAAGACCAGCAGATGACACAATTTAGCAATGAGATTGTTATGGCAAAAAATCATGTCATGGGGCAGGGATTCCTCGAGTAACTTCACATTCTGGCTTCTCTCCATTTTTTTTAATCCTCACATGAGAATATGTTTATTGATTTTAGAGAGGGAGAGAGAGAAACATCAATGAGTTGCCTCCCATGTGGGCCCCAAATGGGAATCAAACCCACAACCTTGTTTGTGTATGGGATGATGCTTCAACCAATTAAACCACCCAGAGAGGGCTCCCTCTTGTCATTTAATTTATTCTCTGGGGTCTAATTCTTTCCACTCCATGACTTTTCTGGTCATTCTAAAGTAATAAAGTCTCAATTCAGCTATTTAGTGTGTCACTTCCCCATTGCTGCTGTAACAAATTGCCACAAAATAAGACTGATATAACAGCACACATTTATTGTCCTACATTTCTGAAGGTCAGAAGTCTAACATGGGTCTCACTAGGCTGAAGTCAAGGAAGCAGCAGCACTGGTTATCTTCTGGAGGCTCCAAGGGAGAATCCACTTCTTGTCTTCTCTATCTTCTTGTATTTTCTGCATAACAGTTCTTTTCCCATCTTCAAAATCAGCAGTGGCCAGTCCAGTCTTTCTTATGTTGCATCTCCTGACACTAACTCCTCTCTATTTCACTTCACAAGGGCCCTTGTGATTATATCAGGCTCACCTGGAATATCCAGAATTGTCTCCTTACTTTCAAATCAGCTGATTAGCAACCTTCATTCCACCTGAAACCTTCCTGCCCCTTTGCCATGTAAGGTAACACAGTCACAGGTCCAGGACTTAGAACATGGACAACTTGGGGCTGGGGCATTATTCTCCCCACCACATACAGTTCTATATAAAAGTTTAAATCTTACTTTAGAGTGAAAGCACCTCTCCTTCCCCTGATGGGACTATAAGAAATATGAGGAGACACTTGTTAGATTGTCTTCTGTCCTTCATGTGGCAGCTTTAACTCCTACTTGCTTTTCCTACTTGCTAACAGTTTTCAAGACCTCCAAATGGGGCAAGGAATGGGAAAAGAACAATGGAAACAGGACCTTCTTTACTCACTGAAAGAGATGCTGCCCCAACATAAGCACTGGCTGGGCTTGGCAGGTCTTCCAGGAGGCTCTGTCAAATAGTGGTGCCCTCTGCCCAGGTCAGTGCATCTTCTCTCCACTGAGACATTGCCCCTGCATCAGTGCCCAGGAATCTCCAGATTTCCACTGAGGTTTATTCATGCTGCAAGCAGCCATCATGAATCAGACCCATGGGTCATTATTCTCCAAATCCTTCAGCCACAGGAAATACCTGTCCTTTTCACATACAAACACGGGGATTGTAGGCCAGTTCCAGTGCAGGCAGTTTTTTGCTGCATCACTGTGGAAGCAGCTGCAGCGTGATTCTCACCCTTTAGCCCCTCATAACCTGTTGAGCCCCTGTCCTCTGTGTTCCCCATCAGCATGTGGAGGACTTGCCCAGCTCTCCCAGTGCTTTGGTCAGGGCCCATTTCTCCTTGCTAGAGATAGAGGCTGGCTTGGCACACCATCAGCCCTCTTTAAAAAAAGTCTTCCCTCTGCCCTGGCTGATGTGGCTCAGTGGATTGAGCACCAGCCTGCAAACCAAAAGGTCACCGGTTCGATTCCCAGTCAGGGCACATGCCTGGGTTGCAGGCCAGGTCCCCAGTGGCGGGGGTTGGGGGGGTGGTGCACAAGAGGCAGCCATACATTGATGTTTCTCTCCCTCTCTTTCTCCCGCCCTTCTCCTCCTCCCTTCCCCTCTGTCTAAAAAAAAAAAAGAAAAGAAAAGAAAAAGTATTCCTTCTAATATCCATGTATTGATCTGTTTATAGCTCCAGAGTGGGTGAGGGTATTGAGTTTGCTAACCAGCTTTCAGCCAGCTACTTAGAAAAACACACCTCTTGGTCTTACATCTCAATTTGAGAAGTGACAGCTGAAATTTCTATTTTAATACCATTCCTGGTGGAGAAGAAATGAGCTAATCAGGGAAACACAGGGGACAGTCCATATATGTGTAGTAAAAAGGGAAGGGCTTCTAAGCAATAGTGGATCTAATGAGACCTTTATTCTAGAAAGAAGAACAACAGACCAACAGACCATGTGGCCAGTGAATAAGAGATATGGCCAGTCTCCCGCACTGGTCCAGTACATGTTGTTCCATAGGGTGGTCTCAAGGATGTCAGTTCCCCCAGGTGACGATGCCTGTCCTTTATTGGTCTGGATCTGATGAGCATCTTGGCCCAGATAGTTCAATAAATCCATAAGAGCTATTCTGAGACTACTACGCTATGGGCTATTTTGGCCAGACAGGAAAGGTACCAGCATGTAGTTGTTTCCTGCAATATAAAGGGAATATTACTAAACAGACAAGTCACCCATTTAATAAGTATAAAAATTTCTGGGACGCAGAGTCCAGGGGAGGTCAGAACAGACCAGATCAAAAATCCCAGTTCTGACCTATTAATACCTATAGCTCAGAGCTGTGAGCAGGCCACATGCTGAGAGTGATGACGCCCTTCCCAATACTTGTGCAATACGGAAGCATTTTTAAAATGACTCATAATGTCAAAGCTAGAAGAGGGTTTAGACATATCTAGGCCATGCCTCTCATGTGAAGAAGAACCAGAGACCTAGAGACAGTGTGATTTTCTCAAACTAGTGACCAAGCCAGGACTCAAAAGCAGATTCCCTAACTCCTATTCTAATGATCTTGACACTTTTGTCAGTCTGGACTGGCAATGGCTTTCTGCATTTTATTGTTTCATCAGCACAAAGCACAGTGTATGGTAGTATTCAAAAAATATTTCTAAGACTTCACAATGCCAATTTGTTTTCCTTTCCTTAGCTTTCTTAGCCACATCTTCTTTTCCATCTCAGATGCTCCCTGGTTTTATAAACACACTCACACACAAACTGCAGTGTCTATTTTATGCTTTCTCTCCTTAAATCAAGCTCCAGGTTTTTCTTTCATATTTCCCAGTCTCATTAAAACTCACTAACTGTGAGTTCCTTCTCTCTTCTCTGTGACAACAAGTAATGTTCATGAGTTCAAGAGAAAAAAGTTCTTATTTATGCTGATAACTAAATTATCTAGCCCTCTAAATTATCCAGGAGCAGAAATAAATGAAAGCCAGAATAAGTAAGTTCACAGATATGTCTATCACCTATAATTAAATACTAAATTCAGATTTAGTTTCTTGAGTACTAAGGCCAAAAAAGCAAATACTGGGTTACGTATTATTTTTTTTAATTAACAAAAAGATACAGATTCAACCTGAGAAACCAAACCTCTCCTGAAGTTAAATATCACTTACTCATATAGATAGTCAATGCAAGGATATTTAAAAATCTAGCAGGAAAACCCCACTAAGTGTGTTTTTATGCCAGATAAAAACAGTCCACTCCAGATAATAAGCATTGTTATTATTATCACTGAGGGTGATAACGAAGGCCTGATACTGCAGACCCTCCTAAAGCAACCGAGAAGTAAAGTCAATTGAATTCAAAGTTCAGGTAGAAACTCAATAGAGAACAGCTTCTATATATTTCAACATGTCCAATATTCATAGTGTGTGTGTGTTAGGGTGGGGGTATCACCCTCTATCCAGAAGGATCAGAAGAACATAGGATGTTCTTGGACAGTTGGAGACTTACCAGTGTCATAATCAAAATCTGTGCTTCTGTGGGTGTAGGAAGAGGGGAAGAAATTGGCAGATGGGGAGAATGATGTTCCAAACCAGAAGACCAGATTGATCCAATTATTCCATCATGACATTCCACTCTTACCCAGAGATCACCACTTCACTCTGCTTCTAACTAAATATTTCATCATTAGACCTGGATGTAAAAGAAGACATTCTTCAAGAGTCACCACAATAGTCTTTTGAGGTCTTCAGTTATAAAACCACAGGCCAGACTCAATGTTTTTCATGTGAATGTCTCCATGTGAAGTGTAGAACTTTTAACTCACAGTCTAAATCACTCTCTAATGTTCTGCCTTAGAACTGATTCACTCAGTTACTACACTTTCATCTGAAGGTATTTTACTTATATTTCCTAGGAATAACATATGTTGGGGAAGTGAAATATGGCAAATATCTGGTCGGTGTGAGTCATACAGACAAGCCAAATTTTACAATACACCGTGATCATAAAATAATTCAGTTACCTGGATCAGTAAAGTAGCTATTCAGAACCAATTTTAGACAACTGAGATACAAAGAAATATCATGGAGAAAGCAACTGAGTATCAATGCAATGCCATCATTATTAATGCTTTGGGTTCTGTGGCCAAGGCTTGTCCTGAGCACCCTTTGTGTGGCAGAGTTTCCCAATGCTACCCTCAGCTAGAGATATTTTCCCAACAGAACTTATTTGGCATCACCCATCCCCTAGGAGTCTTTTCTTTGCCTGGTGGCTGACCAGTTAGAGGATGAATAGGTGCCTGTGGGTGGTCCTGTAATTCTTTAACTCAAAGGAATAACTCCTACAGCCAATTTCAGAAGGATTGGGGCAGTAAGCCAGTGAGTACCTGGGCCCAAGGCATAAGCACCACTCTCTCTATTATAGCAGTGGATAAATGTGATTACAGACCAAGCAAATTCTTAATAGGAATGGTAGGAGAAAGGCACCCTTTACCAGTGCTGAGGAGCAAATCCATGGGTGGTCCCACTTTTCCCAGTCATTACAAGTTAACTGCTACTTTGCTTCCTGATGTAGCTGGTGGGGAATGAGCCTCCTGGGCTGACAGCTAGAAATTAATTTGATTGATTTATTTTCTGTGTTTCACATTTCAAGTGCAAATGCTTTCCCCATCCTGATGGAGCAAATTTATGCTCCCCCATTCGCAGAAAACACATTTATAGTGCCCAACTAGGCGAATTCTTTTGCTGAAGGTCAGAAATAAATGTTCCCATCCATCTCCCTTTACCTTTCTGAGCAGTACCAAGTTGTTTTCCTTCTTAATTTCACAAAAAGAAAAAAAAAAAGAAGTACTGTATTCTGGTGAGGGGGAAGGATGAGGGAAAGAGAGTAATTGGAACTTAGGAGTTTTCTACTGAAAACAAAATAGCATACCCCTCATGAGAGGAATGAAGCAAAGAAATAAAAATGTCTTCAGCTTTTACATGGAAGAGAAAATTTCAGATCTGCCTTAACTCAAGTAAAAAGAACACCATTAGGTAAGTACTATTAATTTATCATTTTTAGACAAGTGGAATCTGGCACCTAATTTGTCTATATTTCTTGCTCACTTAAGACCAACTTCCATCTTTGGCAGGTAACTTCCCAAAACTGCAGAGGGAACTAATCATGCATGATGGGGACCAAAAATGATTAATCTTATTTTCTCAGAGTATAAATTCACTCTTCTCATGCCCCCGGGGGGAATAAAAGCTGACATTCATGCACCCTGATCACTTGCTCAGCTGTGTTAAGACTGACCTACTCCCTTTGGCTGCAGGAGTTAATCCTGGACAGAGCTCAGGAGCTGTTAGGACCAGAGGAGTAGCCTTAACGGGAAGAAGCAGAGCTGCATGGGATCATAGAAGCAGAAAGTTCATTGCACAGAGTCGTCCTGCTTTGACACAGGTGCAGAGCTGAGACAAAGTGATAAAGGAAACCGAGCTCCTGGTTAGGTATGTAGCCCTGTCTCTTTCATATAAATGGCATCTTTCAAGCAGACTACCAACACCCTCCTGTTATCATCTTCCACTCTCTCTGCTCCTGCTCTGAGAAAATCTTCTCATATTAATTAAATTTTTATGGCATGAAATGACCAAAAGGAAATGACTATTAGCCAATCAGCTCAGTATGGAAACAAGTGCTTTCTTGAACATGGCTGTGTTCAAGGCGGGCAGCCCCCAGAGGTTACACTTTAGTGGCTCTGCATGCTGCCACACTGCCTCAGGAGACTGGAGATGTGCTCTGCCTGAGACATTTCATGGGCTGTCTCTAATGAGAAGGAGGTCTCCAAACCCTAACCTGAAAGGAGTAAAGTGGGAAAGAGAAGGAAGAAAAGAGGCAGAAAAGGAAAGAGAAAAGAGAGGTGGGTAAGAAGAAAACAAGCACAGATATTAGAAAGGGAAAAAAAAAGTCAAATCTGATTCCCTTATCTGGATTAAGAATGTTCTAACACCTGACTATAAAGACAAAATAGTGATTCATTTCAGGGAGGCCAAAGCTTCTGCAATTCATGTGGAATCTGAAGCCTAGATTGATTTTGGCTGAAGCCACCAGACCTTGGCTATTATCCATTTCTGTTTTGTTTTCCACAAAGCAGAACAAGGAGTAAATTAGGTCCTCGGTTTCTGTATCTTTACAAATCCCAGCTCATGTGTTGAATAATGGAAAAACACTTCAAATTTAAAGAATGCATAACAAAAGTTTCTTTTAAGCACTAGAGAGGGATAAATGCTTTCTTACCCTAATGCAGCTCAAGAGAAAAAGATTCTAAAGAGCCCTCAGCAATTGAAATAATCAATTTTTACAGAAATGCAGAGGCAATAATATCACTGAGTTGTCAGAAAGTTATCTAAGGCCCAGGTTCTGCCTTCTGAGTCTCAGCTTTAACTTTGAGTTTCTGACCCATCCAAAAGTATGAACGAGGGAACTGTCAAAATCTTCCTTTTGTTCTTTTTCCTTAGCAATTAATTTATCATCTTATCAGTTTTCTCATATTGGAAGCCCTAAGACACAGGAAGATAAGTTTCTATCAGAGAACAGAGCTGGGTATTCCCTTGGTGATGGGGGTAGCCATTGGCAGAATTCTTGCGGGGTGTGGGGATCCTAGTTAAAACTTATATGAATAGGAGAGGGAGAATATGGCAGCCAAGGAGGTGGAAGCTGAGCCCACTTGCTCGTGCACCCGACATGGATTTTCAGCTGATCTTCCAACAAGTGACCTGAATAATCAATGGAATCTTAGCTGATATGAATTTCTGAAGTCAAGTAGTACAGAGGATGCTTTGCATCGTCCTGTAAAATATTTTATAAGTTAAAGGGGAAATACCCTGCACAAGGTGCCTGCAGAAGAGGGGAGAACAGACTGAAAATGCAGTTTAGTAGTGCCCACCCCTCATGGAACAGGGAACCCCCAACCCTAATCAGGAAGGACTTGAGAGAATATGTGGAGTCTGGGACACTCAGGTTGCACACACACAGCAAGCAGCATATCCATAGCTGCAGCACCAACCATGAGGGTTCAAGAGAGAAATTCTGTCTCCTACAACTGTCAGAGGCACTGGCAGCCCTGACCAAGAGAGATTTGTTGCCTTTTGGGGAGGTGGGGTGCATGGAGAGCTGGGTAGTGGTTTGATGCTGCAGTGTGGATGCCATGTAGGGACTACTTTTTAAAGAGAGTAGCTGAGGCATGGCTGGGCAGGGACCCCACACATACAGCTGCCCTGCTAGCAAAGAGGCCAGATTGAAAGCATAGTTCATGCCCATTGAGTCCAGCTGGCCAGGAAGAGTAGAAAGCTGCATGGTGAAGGGATTGTAGGACCCCACCAAGTATGACTGGTAAGTGGAGACTGCATGCAGAATGGAGAGTTTGGGACTAGGACTAAGCCTCCTGTGGGAGCAGTGGGCTACGAGCTTGATGGGCAAAAGCTTAGCAACTGAGAGTCTTTGCAACCAGGCAGGACCACTCACCATGGAGTACAAAGCTCTGAGAAGAGGAAGGAGTGCCCAACCCCTACCTGCAGGATTCAAACTCTGCAGAACAGTAAGGTCAGGCTCAAGATACCCCTACTGGGCACATATCTGCAGGGGAAAGAAGAAGAGTCTCCAAAGGAGACCTTTATGAACTTTCATAAGGCACTATGCTGGCTCCTCCTTGGACCCTATTCCACTGAAAACAGTGAAGCAGAACGATTAGAAATTGGCACAGCAAAAGGTATTCAGGGTGCCACCCAGTCTCAGCTCTCACACAGAGCTGCCATTAGTGCCAAGCAGGAAAGAGCTGACCTTTTACACAGATTGGCCCCTCACGTGAAACAGACAGCTAATTCATCAGAGACTATACATTATTGGAAATAATCTGGGACAGACCAAGATATGTGGCTCAGGTGTCAGGGAACACACCCTCCATCTTCCCTGAAGATTGAACAGTGCCTCCCAGGAAGAACCAGGAATCATACCCTCCTGATTACACAGAAGACCCCTCTAGAGGGAGGTGGAGGTGGTACATGCGGTGCCATCAGATGTTAGATGAACCACCCCTGCACCTTGTGCTCACAAAGAGCCACTAGGGTAGAACAGCAAGGACCAGGCAAGCATGAAGGAGATAGCCAGACTGTGGATTGTTTGTAGACTCTAACGGCCCACATAAAGCTAGACTGGGACACCAGCTGACGTTACTCAAGACAATTCCAGAAGGAGAAGACAATAGGCCAACAAACACTAGACTCTGATGAGATTAATTCCAGCTCATTCTTTTTCATTATTTGCATTATTTTTTTTATCTTTCGGAGCTTTTTAACATTGTTTCTTTGTCTTCAATTTTGTTCTTACCATTTCACTATTTCTAGTTTTATTTTTAAATATATTTTACTATTGTTATTTTTATTTCAAATCTCATATTTTATTCTTCCCTTCTCTTACTCCATTCTGCCTTCATCCTTTTCTTTCTTATTTTTGCTTTAAATTTTGTTTTTCCCTATCTATGCCTTGCTTCTATTCCTCACTCTTACTATTTCTCCTCCCTCCACCCTCTCAAAACCATCTTTCTTTCCATTACTCATCTCACATTCTTTTTCTCTTTCTTATAATATTCTTATTCACAATCCACCATTATTAATATTTTGTTGGTTGTCATTGATATTGGGGTTGTTATTGTATTTTTTCAATTTTATTCCTAGTTGTTCATTTTTTTAATTCTAAATCTTATATTTTACTTGTCCCCTATCCTATTCCATTTTGCCTTTCTACCAACCTGTCTTATTTTCATTTTAAATTTTATTTTATCCCTTTATTAGCCTGGCTTCTAACCCTTACACTTATTATTTTTCTTCCCTTCATCCTCTCAAAATCATTGTACTTTCCTTTAGATATCTCACAATCTTTCTTTTCTCTTTCTTATAATATTCTTATTCTCTTTCTACCTTTATTAATCTTTGCTCAATTTTCATGGATATCACTGTGGTGGTTGTTTCTCTTCAATCTGGTTCTTATTTTTTCACTTTTTTTTCAAATCTCATATTGCATTCTTCCCTTTTCTTACTCCATTTTGTCCTACTCCTTATTTTATTTATGTTGTAAATTTTATTTTCTCCTTTTCTTCATCTTGTTTTTATTCCCTACTCTTATTATCTCTCCTCCATCTACCCTCTCAAAATTATTTTTCTTCTCATTAGCCACATCATATTATTTTTTTCCTTTTTTATAATATTCTTATTCCCTTCCCACCTTTATTAATCTTGGCTCACTTGTTGATATCACAGTAGTAGTTGAGGGTATTTTTGCTGGTGTGGATTTTGTTTGATGGACTGTTTTGTTCTGTTCTGGCAACTCCTATAAAACAGCATACAATATATGGTGGGAACTGTGACTCTCAGCCAGCTAGCCAGAGGGGAGAATCCACCAGTGAATGAGCCAACAATAACCAAAACCCATTTACAATAAAAGAACCCACATAAACTGCATAAATGGCATCTCTAGAGCATCCAGCTCAATAGTTAAAGGAGACAGTACCAATGAGTCCAACAGGTCTCCCATCACAGATGCCACACTACAGAGACAAGGAGTCAAAGCAGATCAATCTCATAGACAGAAACAAACAAAAAGAATCACCTAAAATTAGGAGGCACAAAACCAACTCCCACTCAAAAGGAAAGGAGGAATCCCCAGAAAAAGTGCTAAATAAAATTGAGGCAAGCAATTTATCAGATAGAGTTAAAAGTAATGGTTATAAGAATGCTAAAGAAACTCCATGAGAACTACAAGGAACTTAGTGGGAACTACATCATCATGAAAAATGACATAGAAACTATAAATAAGAACCAGGAAGAAGTTAAAAATACAATATCTGAAGTGAAGAATACACTAGGAATTAAAAGCAGGCTAGATGAAGCAAAAGATCAAATCAGCAAGTTGGAATACAAGCTAGAAAAAACACCCAGTCAGAGCAACAAAATGAAAAAAGACTCAAAAAGAATGAATATAGTTTAAGGGAGCAGCAGGACAACATGAAAAATAACAATATTCACATCATAGGGATACCAGAAGTAGAAGGAGTAAGAAATAGAAAACCTGTTCAAAAAAATAATGACAGAAAACTTCCCTACCTGGAAAGATAAAAAGTCATGCAAGTTCAAGAAATACAGAGAGCCCCAACTGAGATGAATTCAAAGAGTCCCTCTCCAAGACACATAATAATTAAAATGGCAAAATTTAAAGACAAAGAGAGACTCTTAAGGGCAAAAAGGAAGAAACAGCTAGTAACATACAAGGGAGTTCTGATACTGCTATTAACTAATTTCTCAACAGAAACACAAGCCAAAATGGAATGGCACAAAATATTCCAAGTGATGAAAAGCAAAGACCTGCAACTAAGTCTACTCTACCCAGCAAGGCTCTCATTTAAAATGGTAGGTAAAATAAGAAGCTTCCCAAACAAACAAACAAAAAACAAACAAACACACAAAAAAACCCTAAAAGACTACATCCCCACTAAACTAGTATTGTAAGAGATACTGAAGGGACTGCTTCAAGAAGATGAAGAAAAAGAAGGAGAGGAACACAGGCACAAAGGAGGAAAATGGCAATAAATGAATACCTATCAATAATAATCTTAAATGTAAATGGATTAAAAGCTCCAAACAAAAGACGTAGGATAGCTGAATGGATAAGAAAACATGACCCAATATACATTCTCCACAAGAGGCCAGTGTCAGAACAAAAGATCTACACAGGCTGAAAGTGAAGGGATGGGAAACATATTCCAAGCAAATGGACATTAAATAAAGGTGTGGTAGCAATACTTATATCAGATAAAATAGATTTCAAGTCTAAAGCCATAATAAGAGACAAAGAAGGTCACTACATAATACTTAAGGGAGTTGCCCAACAATGGGATATAACCCTTGTAAACACCCAACATAGGAGCACTTAATATATAAGGAAAATCTTGGAGGACTTTAAAAAGGTCAATAGCAATACAGTCATTGTAGGGGATTTTAACCCACCACTGTCAACAATGGATAGATCATGCAAACAAAACATCAACAAGGATATTGTGGCATTGAATTACACCCTATATAGACTTAATTGATACTTACAGGGAATTTCACCTCAAAGAAACAGAATATACATTCCTTTCAAAAGCACATGGATCATTTTCAAAGACAGACCACATGGTAGGACACAAAACAACCCTCAACAAATCCAAGAAAATTTAAATTACATCAAACATCTTCTTGGATCACAATGGCTTGAAACTAGAAACCAATCCAAGTAAAACACTCAAAAACATTCAAATACATGAAGACTGACTGACATTTTATTAAATAATGAATGGGGTAATAGTAAAATCAAGGACAAAATAAAAAAGTACCTGAAAACAAATGAAACCGAATACAAAGCAACCCAAAACCTATGGGATACTGTGAAGGCAGTCCTAAGAGGGAAGTTCATATCTCTATACACCTATCTAAAGAAGATAGAAAAATCTCAAACTACCTAATCCTGCATTTAAAAGAACTAGAGGAACAACAACAAAGCTCAGAGTGAGTAGAAGGTAGGAAATAATCAAGATCAGAGCAGAATTAAATATAGAGACTAAAAAAAAAATCCAAAGGATCAATGAATCCAGCATCTGGTTCTTTGAAAAGATAAACAAAATTGACAAACCTTTAACCTGACTCATCAAGAAAAATAGAGAGAGGATCCAAATAAATGAAATCAGAAAAGAAAGAGAAGTAACAACTGATACCACAGAAATTAGTATGAATAATTACATTCCAAGAAATTTGACAATCTGGAAAAATGGATAAATTTATAGAAACATACAGTATTCCAAAACTGAATCAAGAAGAAGCAGAAAGCCTGAATAGATTTATAACAACTAGCAAAATTGAGGCATTGATCAAAAATCTCCTGGCACACAAAAGGCTTGGACTGGATGGCTTCACAGGCGAATTTTACCAAATATTCAAAGAACTAACTCCTATCCTTCTCAAACTAATCCAAAAAATTCAAGAGGAGGGAACAGTCCCAAAGTCTTTTTATGGAGCCAGTATTATCCTAATTCCAGGATAAGCCAAGGGAAATAAAAGAAAGAATAAACAAATGGGATTACATCAAATAAAAAAGCTTCAGTGCAGTTAAAGAAAACATCATCAAAATAGAAAGGGAACTGACTGTATGGGAAAACATATTTTCCAATGATACATTGGACAAGGGTTTAATCTCCAAATTATATATAGAACTCATATGACTCAACAGGAGGAAGACAAAAATCCAATTAAAAAATGGGCAAAGGACCTGAATAGACACTTCTCCAAGGAGGATATACAGATGGTCCATAGACATATGAAAAGATGCTCAACATCACTAGCCATCAGACAGATGCAAATTAAAACCACAATGAAATATCAGCTCACACCTGTCAAAATGGCTATCATTAATAAATCAGCAAAAAACAAGTGCTAATGAGGGTGTGGAAAAAGGGGATATATAGTGCACTATTGGTGGGAATGCAAACTGGTGCAACCACTGTGGAAAACAGTATGGAATTTCCTCAAAAAATTAAAAATGGAACTGCCTTTTGAGCCAGCAATTCCACCACTGGCAATATACTCTAAGAATCCTGAAACATCAATGCAAAAGCACTTATACACCCCAATGTTCATAGCAGCACATTTTACAATAGCCAAGTGCTGGAAGCAACCTAAGTGCCCATCAGTAAATGAGTGGATCAAAAAACTGTGGTACATTTACACAATGACATACTACACAGAAAGAAAGAAGAAACTCCTGCTTTTTGAGACAGCATGGATGGAACTGGAGAATATTAAGCAAAGTGAAATAAGCCAGTTGGTGAAAGACAAACACCATATGATCTTACTCATAAGAGGAATCTAATAAACAAAGTAAACTAATGAGCAAAATAGAACCAGAGACACGGAAACATGGAACAGACTGACAGCATCCAGAGGGGAGGCAGAAGGGTGATAATGGTGGAAAGAATGGGAAAGGACTAATCAAAGAATATGTATGAAGGACCCATGGACTAGGACAGTGGTGTGGGGATTGACTGTGGGACCCAACCATGGGCTGGGCAGAGGAGGGCAAAGGGGGGAAAATTGGAACAACTGTGATAGAATAACAATTTTTAAAAACTTATAAGAATGGACCTGAACATGAGCAGTTTTCCTGTGGAAATAGGAAAATGAATGGCAGTTCACCTAGAAATTACAGGTACAATGTGATTTATTTCCTATACTTGAAGGCATTTAGTTTCTCAAAGAAAGCATGCTGCAAATCTTCCTGCAAAAAAATAAACAAGGACTTGAGTCACTTTTCTCCAAAAACCAGCTTACTCAAATGAGTGAGTGCTGAAATGGGCTAGAAAATAAAATTAAAGAAATAAATAATTAAAAAAATCCTAGTATCATCCCAGGGTACTCAGTTCTGCTCACCAAGATCTGACTCTCTTCTTCCTCCAGAGCACAATAGGATTGCATTTCCTCCTCTTTTTGTGGTTGGACGGGGCCATGCGACTAGTTCTGGCTAATGAGTCAGGAATGGAAGTTATAATTGTTACTCAGGTGCTAAAAGAGGTGGAGCTGTCTTTCCCTCTGGTATTTAACCAGCAATACAGGATGTGATGACACTGAGATTTTAGAGTGTGTTTTGTTAATACAGCATAACCTAACTTACCTTGACTGATACACAACCAGAAATTCCATAAAAAAAATACAAAGCTGTGGAGTGACCAAAGATTCCCTCTTGAGATATATAAAAGAAACCAGGCAAAGTTGATATAGTGTTGCATAGAAGTCCTTGGTGCAGAGAATCTGCCAAGAATGAGTTCACCGGCATTGGCTGAAGCACAGCTAAACAACTGTCCTTGTCAGAAAAAAGAAAAAAGAAAACTGGGCTGTAACTTCTAGACTGAAGTCTGAAAAAGAAAAGTAAAGGAAGAGAAGCCAGGTAGATTTTTTTCTCTCTACTTTACACTTATGTTCCTGAAAGAGAAGCTAAGGTAATGCTCATGGGTACGCACATAGGGTCATGTGAAAAACCATGGATTACAGTAACAGAACCACAGGATCCTGCAAAGCAAGGGATGCATCTTCAACTAACTGTAGAGACTTGTGAGTATACTCCCTAATGTAACAGGGGAGTTATAAAAGAAATGTTAAGGAAAAGAGAAAAATGCCCCCCAAATAGCTCAAATCTATATATTGTGAATAGAAGACAAGAGTGGCAACATCAATCATGTACTCACTCTCAAGGGGTCAAAAATTAGTTCTCAGGAGGATGGTGGCAAAAAACACCTCTGATATTACAATGACAAATGAACCTCCAAAAAGCCACAGTGTATAAGCAGATATAAATTATATCTGTGGTATTAACATTTTATGTAGAAGATAATTTGAAAAAATGTTTAAAAAAGGTTACTTCGGGGGACAATGATGAAAAAAATAAGGTTAAGAAACACTGGCATAGGTGAACAAATATGGTGATTTTCAGAGAAAAAAAGACAAAAGAAAAAGTTCAAAATAAATATTTATAGACATATGTATGTGCCAAAGCAGAAAGTATGTCTAAAATAAACCAGGTCAGTCTGAAATGGTATCCAGGATTAAGGACAACTTCCAAATTTTCACCAAGCCTTGGTGGAAAAGAACCATGAGCCTTTCTTCCATTTTCCATACATGCCCTAGAAGCTCATCAGAGAATGCTCACCCTAGTTTCCCTTCTTCAAACTCTTTGTGGGAATGCAGCCCAAAAGTTTATATTCTAAACCTATAGAGCCTCAGCCATGGAATTATTACCACTTTTTTTCTTTGAAGTTTTATTTTTAAACTTACTTTTGTGAACTCTCCTGTAACTAAGGCTCTATGTCCTATTTTCCTTTCCTTCATGTTATGAATTCCAAGAAGTTACGGTCAGGTTTTTCCAACACTCACTCTTTCTCTTCCTTCCTTCCTTCCTTCCTTCCTTCCTTCCTTCCTTCCTTCCTTCCTTCCTTCCTTCCTTCCTTTCTTCTCTCTTTTCTCCCTCCTTCCTTCCTTCCTTCCTTCCTCCTTCCTTCCTTTCCTACCTTTTTTCTTTTTTCTTTTTTTTCCTTTCCTTTTCTCTCTTCCTTCCTCCCTCCCTCCATCCCTTGCTTTCTTTATTTTTAATTTTAACATCATCTAACAGACATGAATTAAATCCAGAGCAAACATTACCATCATGGCTTATAATGGAGATGTTTTGATACAAATTATCCTAGACTGTAGTACAGCAGTAGGGCAGGAGGCAGGGACAAGCAGACAGGAGGTAGAGCTCAGGGGAGCTTCGCTAACCCTGTGGATGGGGGTGGCAGTTTCAGCTTGCTGGACCACTGTGAATGGGTGGTGGGGAGACAGGAGTCAGAGGTTAGGAGAGCTTCACTCCAGGCCCATTTCCTAACAAACATTGGTCTACTACCAGTCTGGCCTCAGGATTTGGGGACACCTGCTCTAGCAGATGCTGTATTTCTAAAAGATATGGTTATATAGTAGGTATGAGGAGAAGATGAAATATCCTAACACTATTAGAATTGACCTTGGTCACAATTCTGTAATTTGTATCAGGAACCCCATACTCTATCCCCTACCATATTGGGCAAACTGTAGACAGCAACTGACTGCAGGTCTCCTTTTAATCCTTCATATTTTGTCCAGCATGTTCCCATCTCCAGGTTCAAGGATTTTTATAATGATATATATTTTGTCAATACACAATGCCACAAATGGATGTTATAGAATCTTGCTCCATAGGAAAGGGATAAAAGTATCATCTATTTGAAGAAGTGCTCAATGAACTAGAAAGCAGTAATATGATTGAGATTTGGCAGGTATGCTTTGCACTCCCCTATGACCATGGCCAGGTATTTACTAACATCTTTAGCATCTTGGTCATAGTGCCTAGACAGGGCTTCAAAATTGTTTTAACAAAAGGCTTTTGTTTAAACCCATAAAACTGATGTTAGTAGATGAGGTAAAATTTGTACTGGACAAAATTTCTCTAATATTTTTCCATCTCTTTAACTGATAATATATTATATTTGTGCCCTCAGACTGGCCCAACTAGACACACATTGAGTACTCGCATACAGCTCAGCAGGCATAATAAAAGGAGGAAGGAATATTGCAGGTGGCTATTAGTTTACATCCCACTGAATGACTGGATATATGGCTTTCCATATTAACTTTTATGCTTGCTCGTAGATTCTTTGCAATTATAAGTAGCCACCAAAGCCTTTCCTTTCATGATGAGAGATGAGACTAAAATGCAAGTATCCTGGGAAAGACCACCTGGTGGTTCCTTTCTAACAAAGATAAAAATAACCATGAGCAGATTCACTTCTGTGAATGGATCTGATAAAGAACTCACAGACCAGAATCCTCTGCTATGAACCCAGAGAGTGTAGTGGGGAGCAGAGTGGTGGAGACCCACACGGACATTTAGTAGAAGGCAGCCTGCTCCAGGATTATAGATGCCAATGTTTTATTTTGTTAACTCTTATGCCATAATAACCCTATATTCTTGCCCTGAACCCTAAAAGATACACCTTCTCAGGTTACTTGCCTGAAAGTCAATTTATTTTCTACTGACTCAAATATTATAACTGATGAGCATCAGTAAATTTCAGGTGCTATGGCTGATTTTATAGTACGCAACCAGAAGCCAAAACTAAAGCCCACACCTCCTGCAGGGAGATGATCTAGGAAACCATTGGTATGAATGGCATACAAGGTAGATGCACCTTGATTATTGAGTTCAGTCTTGAAGAATGAATAGGAAGACTTTTTCAATATATTTAGGGTCTGACAGGTAGAAAACAGCAAAGATGGGACCAGTTGAAACAGGACAGAAAAAGGCCAATAAAGAGACTTCAAATTAATGGTATAATAAAATATTTCAAATGAGGGATTATGAGGTCTGAAGCGAGGAAATATAGAGAAAGGAGTAGTTTCGTGAGAAAATTGAAAGGGTATTTCAGTAGATCTTAATCATCAAGGAGATGTATCCAGTTTGGTTGCGGGGAGCATTTCTTTTTGTAATAAATATCAATGAGTAACTGGTAATACTGAAAAAAGTTAAGCATAATAAGGGGGACCTCATTTTAAAAAATTAACAGGGAGTTATGTAATTCATAATTTCTAAATAATTTTAAAGTGTCTACTATGTGCCATAAACTATACTCAGCTCTGCAGGCTGCTAAAAGTAATGGAATATAGACACTGTTCTACAGGGGTTCACAATAGAGTCACCAGGGTTGAAGGGGGAAAACATACAGAAGGGTAAACAAATATAATAAAGGATTAAGTGCAATGAGAAGAACAGATGAACCCTTATTTCTGTCCTGAGAAGTTCCATGGGGGATACTGTTTTATAGGCCTGTATATCCCTGACCCTGTAACCAAAGTAATTGTGTGATAGTGGAGAGGAGTCAGAAGTATGGCTTCCAGTTCAGGCTCTATTACCCTATTACTTATATGTAGAGACAAGTAGTACTATCCAATAATTGGCCTTCCATGTGCTATGTGTTGCCAGTCAATTATCTAGATGGGTCCGATGGCACCCATTCTCCCTGGGGGAAGGACCACTTATTCTCAGGCGCCTGGGCTCACCCTTCCCTCATTGCAGGTGCTGTGTTGAAGATGGCTTCAAAAACCTTGAAGATGGTTCAGGTGCCAAGCAGCTGACATTTCCCATCACTCCCTAAAACAGAAGACATCTACATTCAGTCTGACTTTTTCCTGAGCCCAGTACATTGATTTTGTACAGAAGATTACTCCCACATATCCCATAAGAAGAGAGGATCAGCAGGACAGTCACCCTGAGGGTACTACTGCATGGTGTCAGTGTTGTCCTGTCCTCATCACACCTCTCTGTGGGATAATGAGGGAATAGCAGACTCGGAACCAATTCTTGCTGAACCTTGGCTGGAAAACGTGTTCCCACTAAAGCAAACAGGGACATTAGAATGTGGAGAGCATGTTGAGGCCCCAGTCTGGCCCTGAGCTTCCTGGCATGCAAAGTCAAGGAGAAGCAGGTCAGATACATACTCAGCATTGATGGCAGGAAAGACAGATATCAGTCCCTTTGGGTAAATGTGGTTTCAAATGGAGGGAACTATATGAAGAGGTTAATGCTTTTCTCTACCTCATGCCAACATAAATGTAATCTTGAGTTTCTTAGCATAACCCCCATAGATCAGTTCAAGTGTATCTAGTTCATAGAGGACCCAGCAAACATGATCTGATCAGAGTTGGTCCAGAAATAAAATATAGACTAGAGAGAGAGAGTTCATGTTTCATAGGATAAAGATGTGAATCCTTCACAAACAGCAATAACAAAAATCTTACCCCAAGTCCACTTCTTTGGAGAGCTCCTAGAAAGCCCCATCTTACATTTAATCAGCAAGCATAAAAAGTTGGGAGAGAATTTAGGTATCATGCAGTGCCATCCTCATTTTACTGAAAATAAAACTAAGGCCACTAGATAGAAAACGTCTATTCCAAAGTGACAAAAGCATTTATTGCCAGGACTGATCCCAGGTCAGGTGCTCCCTGGCGTGCAGCAAACTGCTCTCCCCGCAGCTCTGAGCAGCCATGGTATTTAGCATGTCTCCCATTGCTCGCCAGACATAAGGCCCATTCATCACCCATCACTGCCAGTTAGGCCTCTCTGTCTAGATAGCAAGCTCTTGTTCTCAAATTTGTTTCCACCTTCATAGCACTTAGCCCAGACCTGGCAACACAGTAGATTCTTAATATAGCCTGAATAATGGCTGTGAGTAGAAATGAAGTGAGAACTTTCCATTAAAATGTGAAGACCCAGCCCAACTACCAAACTCCACTCTGTTTCTCGGTTTCTGGCAGTAATCATCCTACTGGAGGACAGCAATGACATTTCCTACAAAACAGATTATGTGGATGCCAGAGCCAAGTGATACTTTTCAATAAAATTTCAGCCAGAATTAAGAAAGCATTTGTACTTCCACCTTCACCTCCCTCTCTTGTGGATCAAAGGCACTACAAAAATTCAAAATGATAAGATCAGTAAACTTGCTATAATTTTTGAAACATTAAGGCTAATTTAATAGGCAAAGTAGTTTTATTTTAGGAGGACTTTTAAATATCTACAGAAAATCAAAATATGTGGGGAACATCCGTTTACATATAACTAATAAACATCAATCCTCAATCTACCATCACCCAAAATGGTAAAAGAAATGAAGGAGTTGCCTAGGTGTTGATGGTGATGATGATGATAAAAAAGTCACTGGGACTTATTCATGCCAGGCATTTGCTAAGTGTTTTACACATATTTACTGGTTTAACCTTTATAGCCACTGTAGGGAGTGTAAAGTATATTGTTATCTACTTACAGATGGAGAAACTGAGGTGCAGAATGGTTAACTTCCCATAGTCACATAACAAGTATCTCTTTCAGAATTTCAGCTCATGGAGTCTAACTGGGAACCATGAGTTCCCAGGATCATCTCTTTCATGCAATGATCACTAACACATACTGAACACATAAGATGTGCCAGACATGCTTCTAACTTTTCTAAGTGATTTTATGTGTATTAACAGATGTTATCCTTTATTATTGACACCCCTATTTCACAAGGGAGAAAACTAAGGCACAGAGAGGCTGAGGAGTTCACACAGGTGACAGAGGCAGTGCATGATGGGGCTAGAACTCACACTGGGACAGTCTGCTTCCTGCACCCATTGTAACAGGTGTGCTCTATTCCTGCCCCTGAAAGGGAAAGGAATGCAAAAGCTGTGTTTTAACTTGTCCATTGCTCCCACATTAGACAGAGCTTGTCAGGATGTTATCATCTATAGTTTAAAGTACCTCAACAGCCTACTAACTTCCTGCTTCCAGTCTTGGCCTTCTAAACAACCCCTCCACACAGTATGTAAGGTAGACTCTACTCAGGACCAAGAACTCCCCACAATGAGTGTCCATCAGTTGCCCATCAGGCCTGCCATGATCAATCTAGACACTTTCGCCCTCTCTGTCCTCATCTCCCTACTCCTTTTCTCAGTTCTCACAGACCAGCCTCCAGCAGCTCTGAACTGCCAGACGTTCCCCCTAACACTCTGTTTCTTTCCTGGGTACTTGTGCTCACACTGGTCTTTCTGTGTGGAAGGAATGTCTTCAGGATCATCTTCCATTTTTAACTGGCTTCTACTAATCCTTTAAAGATCTAGTTCAAGTGTTGCCTCCCCCAGGAAGCCTCCCCTGGATTCTCTAAACAGTCACCGTTGCTGAGCGTTATCTGATTGACTCCACTGGTCACTCAGAGGTGATAAAGTCTATTAGTGACCACTGATGCTTCCATGCTAACTTCTTGGCAAGTGGTTCCTGCACTGTGGCTATAAAACCCAAGTAAATTCTTTTGATTGCCCCTATGTTTCAAAATGTTTTCAGTTGTGCACTAATAATAAGGCTGAGGCTGATGCTGTTGTCACTTTTTGGGGAATACGTGACATCTAGGAACCAAACAGAGCTATAAATTACCTAGCTGATGAAAATCCTCCATGTATCCCTTGAGACTGCTTTACAGATCTTTTATACCTGGCTCAAACAGCTGCAGTGTTCTCAAAAAAGATACAGCATTTATAGTTATCTTTTTAACTAGCTTCAATAGCACAAATAGCTAAAGAAAGAAATCACCTGGAAATACTCACATCAGGTGCATTTGTGGGACAGGAAGTGAGTTAGCAAGATATCTGCAAAGTTGCACAGTTACATTTTTACCAAAAAAAAAAAAAAAAAAAAAAGGAATGTTCATGGGGTTTATTTGGACTTTAGGAACAACTTGGATTGTCTTTATCTACATTTGAAGTGCAGATCCGTATCAGTGTTATCCTTCATCCTCCCTACTGAATCAAAACATAGCCTTTGAATCAATTTAAGAAAGACACATAATGTCAGTTTTGAGAAAAGAGGAGACAGTTGTTGATGTGCTTGGTCTCCATTTCCACTTTGGTACCTGTGATATACACATTTTAGAAACCATAGGCATACTTAAAGGACATTCAAATGAGATAATTAGGGTTTAATTAATTTAAAAATAAAGTAAGATCTTGACACAGTATATGTTAGTTACTCACTCCCCAGGTGTGAGAAGAGTAATTATTCTACGCCTGCACTAGGCCAAGTGCTGTGCTGGGGGCCTTTCATCAGTTTTCAAGAATACCTTCTTCTGGTTTCCCTGACAATCCAAATGCTACATGCCTTCAGGTCTCAGCTCACACTTCATGTCATCAGGAAACGCAAGCCAACCCTGATGTTCCCTCTTTGGCTTGGCGCTGAGACTTAATTTTTTGCTTTGCCTTTAATTTACATAAAGTATCCATTCAGGGCAAGCAATCCAACAAGGACTCAATATATACTACTGAGGTTTTGTGGAGCACTAGGAATACTATCCTTAGAAGTCATATCCTCTCAACAAGGTTATAAGCTGCTTTGTGATCTCCTATTTTGGCCCTGATCCTGAACCCTTAATCCAATGCATCCATCAGAGTAGTTATGGCTCTCAGATGGAGAGTCACAGGCCACTTGTTTAAAATCTGGTCATTCATTAAGCAATCGCCCTACACAAGGCACCAACCTAAGGGCTTCTGAGCATAATTCCATTGAATTTTCACTATAACCCCCAGACATAAGTGTGATCACTAGCTCCACCACACTGGTAAGAAATAAAGGAGACCCAGTGATGGTCCCTAATCAAGGCCTTACAGAATCTATGTCGTTGAGCCTGAATCTGAAGACAGAAAGTCTGTCCTTACTCTCCTTTGCTTCATTCCTGTTGTAGGTAGAATTCTGAGATGACCCCACAATCCCCACCTTCTCATGCCCCACATACCCTCTATCCTTCCCTTTGAGTTGGGGAGAGATTTGTGAATATGAAGGGATTATCATTTCCATACTTGGGTTACTGACTTTGAGTTATTCAAAAAGAGGTTATCCTGGGTGAGCCTGACCTAATTAGTCCTTTCAAAGAAGGAAGAGTGTCAAACATGTGATTGCCTGACAACCTCAAGGAAGATGAAAATTGCCATCTCATAGAGAGGGTCATGTGGCAGGGAACAACAGGTGACATCTAAGAACTGAGAGCCGCCCCTGGTTGCTGGCCAGCAAGAAAGAGCAAATATCCTGCAACTGAAGGTGCTGATTCTACCAACAATCACACAGACTTTGAAGAGGAAGGTGAGCTCCACAAAGGAAGGCAACCTGACCAACACTTTAAGCCTCATAAGGGCCTGAGCAAAGAACATAGCTAAATGATGCTGAGATTTTTCACCTATAGAAAACTTTGTGCATACATTTGTATTGTTTTAAGCCATTAAGTTTATAGTAGTTTGAGTGATTATAGTAATTTGAGCAAAAAACAGCAATAGAAATCTAATACAGTTCCACTGCCTTTGCTTCTACCCAGTTCCAACCCAGTTCCTGACCCTTTTTACCACATCCTGATTGCAGATTAGCCACTTCCCTTTGGACTTGCAGACTATTTTCTGGACTCTGTCTTCTGGGCTTGGAAGACCTGGGCTCACAACAGCCATTACTTGGTTTTTCTCCTGTTTCCTGTATTCTCCCTCCATTCCTTGAACTCAATCCTGGCACTGCCCAGTGCTTCCCCTTTTTAAGTGGCATCCCAAACTGGAAACAAGTTGTGTGTAAGATTTACTAAACAATATTATAAAGAGACAAAAAGACCTTAAAGGGACCTCAATAAGGTCTCTGTAACCCATCAAAGAGTTGTTTAGTTGTTTCTGTTTTTTTGAAAGGTTTTGGGGCACAGAGCTTCAGAAAGGAGAAATGCAGGCAGGATTCCAATCTCTCCATCCTGCACCTCATGCAGATTAGCTCTAGCCAGATTTTGTTCCAAACATGGTTGTAATGCTAACAACTAAATAAAAGTTTGGAAACCATCCATGGGTGTCACAGAAGAGCGCTCCTAGCCCTGTGGATTGTGTGACCATGAGAGAAACACTTAAGCGATATGGGCTTTAGTCCAGTCCAATCTAAAATGAGTAGATTGGGAAAGATGATCTCTAAAGTCCCTTCCAGCTAGCAGTAATATCGATTGAAAAATTGGTAAGTCTCACATTTTGCAGTTGGCAGAATCTCTTGATCTGCTGAGCTAAGGACTGACTCAGGAATGAAAGTCTCACCCCATCCAAAACTGAGAAGGGCCCTGCTCTGCTATCGGGCTGCCAAGTTCCCTGAGGGCCATTTCCTTCTCTCCAAAACCACCAGTGTACATATGGAGGGCCTCAGCAGACTGGCCTGGGGTAGCTTGGATTCTAACTCCAATGGCAGGCTGCTAGCTTAGCTTGCTTGCCTCTACCTGCCACATTCCTTGGGACCAGGGATGCAGTAGGGACACTAAAAGCAACTTCATGGTAGAAGAAAGTAAACAAAATAATCATTGTAGGAGCTTAATTTGGAAAAAAATGAAAATAAATGTGTCATTTTATAACTTGTCTTCGAGTTTAGGATTCCTTGGAGAGGCTTCTTCCGGGGGCTATGAAAATGTGGCCAGCATTGCAAGAAGGCAGAGTGGGAGGTGCCTCTGCTGAGAGGATTCTGGAACGATGCAGGGTTCTGTGTCCACAAATAAGCATGCTGAAAGCATTTCCCTGCTGTCAGAAATCCCTTTAACTTGGTTAAATCCCATCAGTTTGCAATGAGAAGTAAGTCTGAAAATTAAAACATCCTTGGAGAAGTCAAACCCTAAGGTTTAAATAATTTCCTATACAAAAGTTCCAACTGTCAAGCTTTGCGGGAAGGAGTCGTGCCTGAGAAGGGGCATTGCTCATTTGTTGGTGTATTTGGGAGTAGTGCTCTTTCCTCTAGGCCAGGCACTACCTATTTGTTCAGAAATGACAGGGTTAAGATTAAAAACTAGGTGTCTCTGGCTCCATAGCTATGTTTTCCTTCATACTACTATTCTAAAGAGGCCCAGAAAAAAAAAGTGTTATGACAAACTTGGACAGTTTCACAGAAACTGATCTCTAACAAAACTCTCTAGTCTTGGGTTGAGTATTGCAGTATAGTGAACACTGTTGGTACAACAATCAAATTGCCACAGGTTCCTTCCTAGCTTTGTGTTCATCACTCAACTTCTGTGTGCTTGGTACCTTCAACCCTCTGAGGACAGTTTCCAGAGCCTTCTTTGGGGCTCAGGCTGAATCTGGGTAGAATCAGACCTTTGCTTGGCTTTTTTCCCTTTCCTATTTTGCTTCCCCCACTCCCTTAAAGGTTGTTCCTCAAAGCACTTTCATGACAAACCCCTCACACCCAACTCCTTGACTTAGGGCTACTTGGAGACACCAAGATACAACTTTATGAGAACATTTTAAATGAATGTTATTGCAGTTTTCCCCCTCTTTTACCTTATTTAATAAATTTATCTTTCCTTGATTCTTTAGGGAGTATATTTAGCCCCAGGTTATATAGTTTACATTCTTGGGCTGGTAGAGAACTAAAGCCACTCTCTCACCATGTGTTTCAATTTGTCACACTTAATTCTATAGCAAATGTCTGGGGGATTGGTTAATAACACAATGTCAGCTTTTCTCATTTCAGCTACCTGGTCAAAAGAATATGGCTCGATCTTTCAGAAAGAAAGAGTTACAATGACATATTTTTGATTGTGTAGAACAAAGTTACTCTCTGAGATGGTGAAAGCATTTTGATTGCTTCAAATAATGGGATTGGGACAGGCCTAAGCAATCAAGTATATAAGGAGTATAATAATCAAGATGTAATTTATCTTTGTATTGGCATTACTCCAAATAAAGCAGAAATTGCAATCTTTGTACTTATTCAGTTTTCTATTAAAAAGAAAACTAAACTGAAATAGAGGAAGTGATACTTAATAAGAATCCCTGTCTAGCTTAAGACATTCATTACTTCTGAATTAATCTTGCAAAGAAGAAATCAAAGTGAATGTGACTGAGAATATAAACATTCACTCCTCTTACCTATAAATAAATACAGACAGACAAACAAACAAACAAAGCATCTAAACTTATTAGGAAAAAAAATGAACCTCCTGGATCAGAGAAGGAACTTGAAGTTTTAATGAAAAATAGTTTCTGCAGAGAAAAAATCAAATAAACATAAATTTGTATTGCAATACAAAGTTCCTAAAGCCTGAAGAGCTGCCATATTGTGTAAATTGAGGCCATAGCTAGCCTGTGTACTTATACCCGTTAGCAATGAGTCTGTGACCCTCTGAGTATTCTATAAGAAAAGAAGAGGAACACAATTGCAGAAGCTATTTTCAAAGGTTCTAATGTATTCAGTTGCACAGCACTCTCTAATCTCTAAATGACAGATAATGGTCAAGTTTTGCCAATTCTCCTCTCTGTACCACTGACATATTATGTAAAACATTTCCCATTGGCTGTTAGATCAACCATTAATACTTGGCAAATGAGAGGCACTCAGCCAATGTTTGTTGAATGAATGAATATATAGATCACAGGTGGCAAACACAAGGCCCGCTGGCCAAATCCAGTCCTCCACCCTGTTTTATCCGGCCCAGCACCTTGTTTCTACCCAGCGGCAGCACCAAACTCCTTGTCCCTAGTTAAGGAGTAGTAGTCACATTTATATGGTCCTAAAATTACATTTGGCCCTTTGAAGGCAACTGTGATGCTGATGTGGACTGTGGTGAAAATGAGTTTGACACCCCTGATATAGATGAAGAGAAATGAGTGACTCACTGGGTGAATGAATGGATGGGTAGATAGATGTATTGGTGGATGAATGGATGGCTGGAGGTGCATAGATAGATGGATGAATGAATGACTGGATGGATGGTAGATGGGTGGATGGATGGATGGATGGATGGGAGGGTAGATGGACACATGGATGAGAGATAATAGAAGGAGAGATGAATGGATTATGGTGCAAAGATATGCATGAACTAGGAGGAGGAAGAATTCTCAACAAAATGTAAAGAAAGTACTCTTTCCTCTTTTTCCTGTGCCTTCTCCTGGAGTCTATCCTTAGATAATCTGTTATTTAGATCTTTGTCCTGTTCCTGATCAAATGTGCTTTCATGAGAGAAAGTGGTAAACTCATTCCCATAAAAACATAAAGATTAATAGAACTTAACTGAATCACACAATTAAAAACTTGAGTAATGTACAAGCTACTTCAAAGAAAAAACAATGCAGCATCTTCTTAATATTCATTAAGTTCATTGCTGTATAGATGTTGCACAGCACCAGGGGGCACTAGTCACATAGAATAATGTGGGAACGATGCCTCTCAGAGCTGTAAAATATGATGACTTGGTTTACTGTTTGAGAAACACTGGGTTACATCTCTCCCAGGCTCACTTCCACTTTTATTGGGACCAGAGGAATCATTATATAATTATGGAATACTGACCATCAGTAAAGAGGCAGAATTGGGGAATATTATGAAGATAGCCCTGCCTAGCACTCCCGAAAAATTGTCCCACATAGATCTGTCTCAATCTGCAGAAAGCACATAACTTACTGGTTGATGGGCACCTTTATTTTAAGAGTATTTTGCTTAATGTCTGAATGCAAATTGACTAAGCTGAAAGATTGGAAGGGTGGTCTTTTGAGCTGTGAATTTATATACCTCACAGAACTGTAAATATAAGTCAGAAGCCAATTCACACACACACACACACACACATACACCCTGCTATTTAGCAAGAAAAGTGTTACATAGTCAAATTCACACCCACAAACATATCAGGCATATCTGAATATGTGGAAAACATTAATTCAAGTATATCAAGAAATCAGTGAAAGCATTTTCCCATTTCAGAGATGAGGCATGGGATGTTGAAATGTTGGCAGGTATGCCACTGACCTCTGTAATGTTCATTTGTCTGAGCAAGATTCACTTGGAAAGAAAATCAACATGAAATTTTTACTAGATTAGCTTCTCTTCTTCTCCCCAGGCATATAAAAAAGCATCTTGAAAAATTTACTCCAAATAAGCAATATGCTAAAGGGGTCCTTTAGAATTCACATGTGAGAGAAAAGTGGGAGCAATGTAAAAAAGAGGAAGTTTTAAGATTGAAGGTTTTTTTTTGTGAGGGGGGGGCAAGCAGGAGATTATAATATGCCTTAAGAAAATTCTAAGGACCTGTGACAAAAGTGTGAAACAATAAGTATTCAGTCAGTCCCAAGTTATTTCACAAAATTACCTCTCTGCTATGTCAGCAAAAGCTCGGGTAGACTGATCTATAAAGTCTTGCAGACCATAGCAGTGACCAAAGTATAGGGCTGCCACTGTTTTGTGAAAGTATATGCTAATGGGAGGGAAAGAATATTCTGCGAATTACTTGAAAAAAAAATAACTCAGTGATGTGGTTGTACACAGACTGCTTTACTTGCTTATCAATTCACTGAAAGTCAGGATACCCCACACCTGAAAGTCATAACTGTATTCACTTTCTATTGTTGTATAACAAATGACCACACACATTGTGGCTTAAAACAACACACATACCTTATCTCACAGTTTCCATGGGTTAGGAGTTCAACACAGAGTAGGTGAGCTCAGCTCAGGGTTTCACCAGGCTGAAATTAAGGTGTCAGTTGAGATCTGATTCCCATCTAAGGCTCTTCCAAGCTCACTGATTGTTGGCAGATATCAGTTCCTTGAGGCTGTAGGATTGAGGTTCCCACTCTCTTGCTGCCTGTCAGCAGGCTTTATCTTAGCTCTTAGAAGCCTCCTACTATTCCCTCCTTTGCAGTCCTTTCTACATGACGGTTTGCTCCTTCAAGACCAGCAAGAGAGTCTCTCTCAGTTAGCTAAGATGAAGTTTAATATATCACACAATTAAAGGCATAACTGTCCCATCGTAGTCATAAGTCCTTCCCACACTTGATGGGAGGGCATTATATAGGCTGTGTACCCCAGGGGACAGAAATATTGAGGGTTATCTTAAAATCTGCCTACCACCAGCAATCTCAAGCTACTGGGACTACACCAAAAAATGCGCATCTCCTGGCACATGGATCCTATGTGCTCAATTCCCATTAGCACAGCCATACTGTTCTTTCCATGCCCACTTGACCATGCCCAACATTGTCTTTAAGATATCTGAAACTAAGAAGGCAATTACTTTTTTTCTTTCTCGTTCAGTCACAAGTAGATTACTCCCCTTTGCTTTAGCCACTCAGAAATGTGGCATCTTTGGTATTTCAGAAAATCAGTCTCATTACAGTCTTCAACTCCACTGTGCCTCACACAGTTCAGCTGCTCAGTAAGTGCCTGTTGAATGAAAAAGTCATGCTCCCTAGTGCCAAGACCTGCACAAGTATACACATGAGCAAAAGAATACCCGAATGGGTGTGTACCCCCCTCCCACTCTCCTACACAGGTTCTCTTAGCACTGCCCCCTGAGCACATAGTGGTTTACTGATGAGACATTCCCTGTGGCCCTCTGACACCTAACCTCAGTCTTCAAGTACTTAAAGAGAGAAATTACCTCCAGAGAGCATGCTACTTAGCCCACATCCTTTGGGCTGGCCCAGCTCTAAAAGATGCTCTCTGAGGGCATGGATCAAGAGTCAGCCCAAGCCTGACTTAGGAGGAAATAATATGATGGAAAGGAGGGAGGAAATGACCTCCATGCAAATATCCCTAATTCCTAGGGGCATTTTTTATACAACAGTGGAGCGTGGGAAAAAGATTTCATGTGAGTAAATGTTTCTGATCATTAAAATCAACTGCTTTTAAAAAGGAAAGTAATAATTTATGAAAAATATTGTTAAAATAAAATGATAATATTTGAATAATGTGTTTACAGTTAAAAGGGAAAATGACACATTGTTAAATTAACCCCCAGACTGCATTACACATTTTCCTTCTTTCTTTTACAGAATCAACAGAATGTCTCATTTTCTTGAGGACTTGGGACCATTTTTATACACCTAAGTGCATATGTTCAGGTAAAATGGAGGTAAGTAAGACTGCTCTACATAGCCACAGTGTTTTTTTTTTTTTAAATTATATATTTTAAGATAGTTAGTCCTTTTATAACTCCTGTCCCTGGCTCAGAGGCTTGTGTTCATCTGCACTCTGGTACAGTCCTCAGCTTCACTACTTCCCGGTAACTATTTCCACTCTCTCTTATTGATACATATGTAGAATTGACTGTTTAAATATGTGGGAATATAGAGAGAAAAACTAAACCAAAGACAATTATGGCATGACAGTATTGCTTGGTATTCTTGCTGACAGATCGTGGGATAGTAAAACAAGGAGAGTGTGAAAAACTAAGTTGAAAAATCCACTGAAAATTAATGAATCAAACTCCAAATACGTGCTTAAATATCTTAATCTTCAGCAAAACTTTCCAGCCTCTGCTTTTCCGAGCAAAAATAAACCTAAAAACCCCTCCTCCCTCCCTAACACAACCATCTCCCCACTTCCAAGTGCTCTAATGTACTTGGTTCATATTTCTCCTGAGTCACATATTGCTTTAAAAGGAATCATGTAGATGATGAATTGGTGAGTCACAAACATGGGGAATTAAAAGTCCTCTAAAATTAGTAACAATTGAAAATTAAAGTGGAAAGCACTAATTTTTCAAGTCTCAAAACACAGGATATAAAGAGAATTTTAAAAGAAGTCAAATTTTTCTTTTTCATTTATATGCAATGATTACAAATCCAATTGCTTGAGCAAATATAACAATTAAAAGCTCTCGAGCAGCAATGCAAGTCATGAAGAACTAATAAAATAAGAATAATCATGCAAGAAGAATAAAATTCAAGTCACTAAATATTGGGTGACTACCATGTTACAAATGATCTGCAACCATAGTTTCTCACATCTCCTTGGGGCAGAAAGTTGATTTTATCATCCACAGTCTACATATATAAAGAACAAAACTCAGGGAGAAAAACTAGCTAGGGCTGGAGCTGGGATTTAAAGTCAGATTTGATTCAAATTCATGTTCCTTGCATTATATGGCGCTCCAGCCACTTCATTTACAAATTAAAGGTACAAAGATTTAAAAAAAGAAAAGATGGTTAGGGGAACTAATATTTATTGAGTGTCTTATATTTGCCAGGAAGTATATGTATATAGAATTAGGGAAGATCCACATGAAATTACAACACATTACTCTGAACTCTTCACACTTAGAATGAAGCACAGAGCCAGCGCACAGGATAGAAGTTTGTCTATGGCCCTGCATCAGTTTCCTGGAGTGACTATAACAACGCATCACAAGCTGGATGGCTTAAAACAACTGAATTTTTTTTTATCTTACAGTTCCAGAGGCAAGAAATCCAAAATCTAGATGTTGACAGGGCCCAGCTCTCCTGTAAGAGAACCCTTCTGTGTTTTGGTGGTTTATCCACAGTCTTTAGCATTCTTTGGCTTGAATCTACATTACCCCAATCTCTGCCTTCATATTCACCAGGCACTCTCCCTGTATGACTTAGTCTTCACATGGCCATCTTCTTATAAGGGCAGCAGTCATATTGGATTAGGGGTCCACCCTTCCCTGGTATGATCTTGTATAAATAATTACATGGGCAATGACCCTATATCCAAATAAAGTCCAATTCTGAGGTACTGGGGCATTTCTTTTTCTTTTCTTTTTCCCCCAACATTTCTTCTCTTTTTTCTTTCTTTTTTTTTTTTTTTTTTGGTGGCAAAGGGAGACACATTTCAACATATGATAATAGCCCATATACTATTGTATTCTCTGCTTTTTTATTTTTTATGCCAAAAGTGCGAGACAGGAAGAGAGTTTAGATTTTTGGTGAAATTCAGATCAAAAACAATAGAGATGGAATCCAAATCCTTGAAGACTCTCAAGACTTCATATGAAACAGGAAAAACATGTGCACAGAGGGAGAGCAGCTTGGTTGTATTAGGGAGAGAACAGAATTTGTAGAAGGGCCTAGCTGCAGTGATTTTGATTCAGTATCTGGCTCCCTGAGTGGTGAGATGACATCTTAGAAATTTAGAGTTGTTAGCTATCTTAAAAGTCACCCAGGCAAACCAACTATCCTAAAAATAAATGGTTCCTACAATATCTCCAACATACAGTCCCAGCTACTTCTGGTTGCAAATAATACACAGAACCAGGAGGCACCACATTCCATATATACTCATCAAGAACAACCTGACTTCAATATTATTTTTGATCACAAAGGAAAGCTCCAGGGAAAATTTTGTGACTCAATAAAAAAGTATGACTTTTCTGATTCTGATTCTGTTTTTAAGGGAGATATGTTACAATTCTAAATCGGTTTGTTCTTTGGATTTGCTCTTGAACTGGTTGTGATGCCTCACCAGTCTCCTCATTAACAGGTTAAGTAATATTTTTAACAAATGTTCACTTTTATTCCCTAAGACTCATGAATCTGCCTTTTATTAGAAATTATAGCAGTACAGAAGCACAATACATACTTAACATGACCTAAAATGCACCTTCCCGCAGCTTTTCTTTAAGCAGCCTTAACTAAACCAAGCAGAATAATTCTGATCTCTTTTCCACATTGTGACCCAATAAATATTTAAAAATGACTGTCTGAACTCCTCCCCTACCCCTAAGTTTTCTCCACACAAGAATTCTTCATTCTTCTGTTGTTTATTAATTAAGACAAAAATCTACACATAGCACCCCTCACCATACCTCTAATACTAGCTTATTATCAAACAATTTGCAGAAAATATCTCCTGTTATCAGGAACAGCCACTCTTAGTCTTTTGGGGAACGTCTTTGGAGCCTGTTTCTGGTTGACATCTGCTTGTTCTGCAGCCCACAACCACTCCAGCTTGCCTGCTGAGGACTAGGTGCCTTCTGCTCCAGTGGCTCTCCCTTCTGTGCTTGCTTAATATTGTTATAGGCGCTTTAAGTTGAACTCTCTATAGACATCATTTTCAATAACTGCCCCAGTTTTTAAAACTACTTACCTAGTGGAGGAGACATATATGCCCGTAAACAATAAATGAGATGCTCATGCCCAAGAGAGACTAGGCTACACAAAGACTTGCATGGTCCAATTGATTTCCATGAAAGAGGTGATTATGAAGAACCCAGTGGATCCACTACACACTCACAGGTAATCCACTTAATAATCCTTTTTAGACTTTTGATAGTTAGCATCCACTTTATAAGCCCATGAGTTGGGAAATTCAGCTTGTTACCATTTTTAAAATTCAGGAAAGCATTTAAACTTTATTCAACCTTCTAGTGCTACATACACTTTCTTCAATTATTCATTGAACTTTAACTTCTATTCCAAAAGTTCTCTGGGCACTCTGAGCTGTATTCAACTGGTCTAAGAGAGCTCCTAGAGAAACTAGAGGTGCTGACCATTGTGGTAGCATCTGTACTCAGAAAAGGAGGAATGGTCATCAATGACATCAAAAACACTCTCTGGTGGCCATAGAAAATCTTTCCTCCTCACCATGGTGGAATGGGCAGCTGGGCAGCTGTCACTGGATCATGAGGAGTCACACTTATTTGGCCCCATATAAATTTAGATAAAATTAGAACACCTTCTATATAGTTTTCTATGTTTTACTAACACCCTGATCACCACTGTCTGCATATTTATACTTTTTCTCCTAGAAATAGCATTCCTTTCCCATGTAGACTTATTCATTCATTCATCCAACTTTCATCCATTTGCTTTGTAGTCCACTGTTTGTAGAGGTAAAAAGTATTGTCTCTGCTGCTAAGATGCCAATAACCTAGTGAGGGAGAAAGACAAGAAAACTATCGAATGAAATTCAGGCATCTAAATTTTAGGACTGCAGTGTACCTAGGTAATTATGGTACCAGAGTGAAGGGATAAATACTCTATAAGAAAAAGGAGGGCTGGTTAGAAAAGGAAGCCAACCTCTGTTTTTATTCTGGAAAGACAAATCATCAAAATGCTAGTGTAGCCAAGTGTTTCAGGCAGTGGAAACAGCATGCACCCCAGTGACACAAGGATGAGAAAATGCACAGCAGAGAAATTGCATGTAGCTGATGAATCTGCAGGATACGGTACAGGTCGGTATGTGAGGAATGATAAAGGATGATAAAAGAACAGGCGCTAGACCATCAGGGGCTTTGCACATCAAGCTGAGTTTTATTTTCCTTCTAAATAAATGGGGGAGTCAAAAAGGGTTTGCAAGAGTATCCAGTTTCAGAAAGCCATCTCCAGTGATAGTATGGACATTGAACTGAAGAAGGTTAACTCTGGAAAATGAGACACCAAGGAATGCCAGTGAGTATCATGGATAGCAGCAAATGTCAAAATACAGTGGAACTCTCTGATCTAACCCCCCTTCCCAGACATGTAGGATCCACCAGACTGAGACCTGAATGGAGGCTGTCAGGTTTGCCCACCTACCATCACTCCTCCTCACTCCCAGTGCAAGGTCAACCAGATCCCACAAGGTGACTATGGAATAATCTAGAATTGATACTAGAGTCTAAGGTTCAGCTTTGGACATGGTAAACAAAACCAGGTTTGAAAACACAAGGAAGAGCAGGACCAGCTGTCAGTCAGAAGTGATATTAAACCATTGAGCCCTTTAAGCGGACAATGTGATCTGCCATGCAAACATGCTGCTGTCTTCCTTCAGCCAGGTACTTTAAGGTTTCCTTTGTTTCCATATGCCTTCCAGTAGCTTTCTGCTATATCCCTTTTGGGTTATACTAGCCAGGGTCTCTGGCTTACAGCCAAATAACTGCTAAGTGATCTGCCCTCATTTGTCAGACCAGGAAACTTAATTCAGTAATTAGCCCAACTATGCACAGAAAAGGCAACACTTTAACCCACATCTGTCTGTTTTTAAAGACAGTGATCACAGCATCCCACCACCTTGAGCTGTAGTCAGATCTGTGGGTAGATCAAGGGAATGGGGGCCATCCTGGGCACTACACAAAACAAGCTAGATTCCCATAGGTACTTAACCCTCCACTGTTAGGCTCAGAGTACCATCCATCATACTGGGAATGACATAAAACCAGTTTGACTCAATGCTGCTTTTGGGTGTCCAGCTCCCTGGGGTATGCTGATAAAATGAGAAGTCACAGAAGTAACGTATAATTACTCAAAGGTTGTAGGTTGTCCTGGCCAACTAGCTCATTTGGTTGGAGTGTCGTCCCATACACCAAAAGGTCACAGGTTCAATTTCTGCTCATGATACATACCTAGGTTGCGGGTTCAATCCCTGGTTGGGATACATATGAGAGCCAACCAATCAGTGTTTCTCACATTGATATTTTTCTCTCTCTCTTCCTCTTTTCCCTCTTCCTCTCTCTAAAATCAATAAACTTATCCTCAGGTGACTATTAAAAAAAAAAAGGTTGTGGGTTGCGGCAGTAACTTGGTCTCTAATTTAGGACATTTTGTATACATTAAAATAAACATAGATGTATGGTAGAATAGAATACAGAAATCAAATAACATTTAAAAAAACTAAATTTCAAGAAAAACTAATCTCTCAGCTGGAGCTTGACGTTGTACACCTAGACTCCTGGGCTGTGCATTCTTTCTATAGTACATGTAGTGTAGGTAGTTCTTTGAAAAAGATGGCATTTGCATTTTAACATGAAACCAAACAAATATATTTCTAGTATTGAAATTTCAGAAGCAAACATAGTACAAAGGAATAGCACTTAATCCCCTAATAAATCAAGTTGGTGGCAAAGGAAGAAAAAAATGGTCAGTAGTCAATTATTTGGGGGGAGATAACATGTTGTTCCACAAAAAATAAATAACATGTTTTCATTAGAATTAAAATATATACATAGGTAGAGCTCTGCAATAATGTGGAAAACAGCTTGAATTAGTGATTATGTTGACTTATTTAAAACAGGGTCAGCAAGTTCCAGCCAGCTGGTCAAATCCAGCCCACAGCCTATTTTTGTGTGATCCCAAGCTAGGAGTGATTTTACATTTTTAAATTGTTGTAAAAATCAAAAGCAGAATAATATTTTGTGACACATGAAAATTATATAAAACCAAGATTTCAATACCCACCAGTGAAATGTTATTAGAACCCGGTCACACTCAGGAGCTGATGCTCGTGGGTTCTGCACAGACCAGGCAGAGCTGAGTGCCCCCGTGTGCAGGCCCCAAGGCCGGAGGCATTCACTGCCTGCTGCTGCACAGAAAACACGTGCCAACCCCCGAACCTGAGGCTTCAGATCAGACGTTTAATTACTTTCAAATAATTTACACCATGGTCTCATTTGATGAAAGATCATTGTAATTTGAAATTACATCTCTACAAATGGCTGCTGAAAAGGGTTGGTTTACTTAAGTAAAGAGAACATTTTATGCCCTGCCATTCTCACAATTATTTTGCTCAGTAACTTTTCACAGATATCAAGAAGGTTAACTTCGCCCCAGGCCTCATTCACGTTGCCTCTCCCATCACTCTGGACGTTTCCTGTCACTGGAAATAAGTCATGAGTCACTTCTGAGACAAGACTGGGACCTGTGTGACCTCACATTTGGTCTCCGCTTACACCCTATAGTCGATTAGTACTAATTTGTCTCCCAAAACAGATAACCTTTTTTATTTTTTAACATAAAACACAGGATATATTTTTCTCTCTGCCAGTCTGAGCCCTTAGGTTGATTTCCTGTAGTGTCTTTCCATAATCAGCATGTTGCAACATTAAAATTAAATGTATTACAATGGGAATACCTTTTGAACTGATGCTACTGAGAAGGTTTACAACTAAAGAGTGGAACTGTGGCACCTGCCACAGAGACACTTTCATTTCCTCCTACATGGAATCCAGTTCGATTAACACATTTAAAACACTCAGAGCCAACCTACCAACATTCACTTTTCAGAAACAAGAAATGAAGTATTCATTTAAATAATAGAACATCCTTATATAACATGTTCTCTTAACAATCACCATGCCTGGGGCTAATGCATTCAAGATGAGCTACTGAAAAAGAAAGAACCTGGAATATATTAGTCACATCTACATCTATAAGGTAGTTTATGTGGGGTTTTTTTTCAGACTACATACACCAGATCTTCCTAGAATTTAATGATGGTTTATCTTTTCTGATTGCTAATCATTAAAATGAACAGATTTTTATTTTCTCTCCAAAGGTTTCTATCAAATGGTGCTCATAAATCCCCTGGATTATGTCCTCTTTCCTGGAGAAAGCAGTAATTTTAAGCCTCATTATGAACATAATTTAAAAGATTTCGGTGGGAAATGTGTTGAAAAGGAACTGCAGAAATGTCCATCTCAGGGACTTAACAATTTGCCAGACATTGCCAGGCCATCCAAATGGGAGCTCTGCCTGACATAAAATTCTCAGATACACATCACAAAGGCACATGCAAAGAATGGAGTAAATGTCATTCTCTGGGGTCAGAGACTCCAAAACTGATAACCAAATCTGCATAAATGTCCTTCAAAGAACACCAAAACCAAAACATGCATCCAGCAAAGAAAATGAATAATGGACCCAAGCTAGGGAGGGCAGAGCGTGGAGGAGGGTATATATGCTGAACTGATTATTCCTACTTTTATTCCCCTAAGATGTGAATTTAATGGCTGATTTATTTTGAATGCATTATATCCATCTCCAGCAGAAATTTGCACAGATACAAACTGGAACACGTTCTGTGACTACAAACTGGGATTTATTCAGTTACCTGGGGTCAGTGGACATGTGACATGCTTTTATGAACTGATAGTGAGCAGGGAAGAAACTGCATTAGAATGGAATCTGAATAACAATAAGCTGAACTCACACACGACTACTTTGGGCTCCTGCTCATTTATGTTTGCCCAAGTGGGAAACTGCTGATTTTCACCTCTTGGCCTACACTTATCTTCACAGTAGACATTACAGAGTCAATGCTAATGTGGAAATGTTCTCTTTTGGATTTTATTCTATTTCATCATATTGATAGCACCTGCCATATGGTAACTCCTGAGAACTGCACGGACTGTAGTAAATTAAGGGGTTCAGGGGATCACCCACACCCAAATACAGGTGCTGACAATCAGACATATGCCCTGTTCCTGGCCAGGGGTAAAAAAACAAAAATAAACAACCCCAAATTATGTTCAGTAAAGTTATGGATTTATGAAATCAAATAGGCTTTGAGGAATAATTATATTTATAATCCTGTGCTGTATCCATAGAAGGTAAATACGTCTTCTCATGGCTTATTGTTTGACCATGGTCCAAAAACAAATTCATTCAGTAGAAGATGGCTGATATTTTTATTCAACAACTGGAAAACTGCAAATAAGAAAGAGGAATCCAAAGACTTGGCCTAGTCATTAACACAGTCTGGGTTATTCAGATCATTTCCTCAGCTTTAACACAATAAAAGTCACCATAAATAAAAAGAACTACAGATTTGATTATTTAAGAACTTCTATGCAATGAAAATTAACACAACTAAAATTGAAAACTGTCAGAGGAAAAAATTAAAAAATAACTGTTTGGTATCTATCATATAGGGAACCACTGTGGGACCGATGGAAAAGCACTGGGTCAGCACCTCGGAGACAGGTCACAGTGAGGATTAAGTCATGCAGTGCATGGACTGTCCCGACACGTGTGAGCTCCATTTAAGGTTTATATGCAAAACATCACCACTCACTGGAGGGTTAGACAAACTCTGCCATAGGGACTACAGTGACTAAAACTCTGTACTTACTGAAAACAATGATGCAGAGCTACAGATATGAAATGATATATCCAACACTTTGTTAGATAAAATCAAATCTCACAATATGAGATCATAAATTGGACCCTGGATCGGAAGAAAGACATTAGTGGAAGAACTGGAAAAATCTAAACAAACTCTGGAATTTATTTAATAACAAGGTATGAATCTTAACCTCTTTATTTTGGTAAATGTATAAGGTTATATATGACGTTAATATTAAAGAAAACTGGATGAAGTGTTAAGGGACTCTCTGAACTATTTTTGTAATTTTTATGTAAATCTAAACTTATCCCAAATTAAAAAGTTTATTTTTTTAAAAAAAGCAATTTCCCAAACAGTGTGGACAACACAAATAAAATGTACACAAAAATTAATAGTAAGTACAGATACAGGAAAATTTTCTTGACATATATATTACAAACTATTTATCATAGTTATTTCAGGATTAAAAATAAGATCAATGAATGTTCTCTTATTTTATTTCATATATTTCTATCATAATTGAATTTTTAACAACGAACATGTATTAGTTTTACATAGTCATGTATCACTTAATGGCAGAGAAGAGATTTGAGAAATGCATTGTTAGGTGATTTTGTCGTGGTGTAAACATCAGAGTGCACTTACACAAACCTAGATGGTGCAGCCTGCTCCTCACCTAGGCTCCATGGTACAGCCTATCGCTACAAACCTGAGTAAAGTTGCTGTACTGAACACTGTAGGCAATTGTAACACAATGATAAGTCTGTGTATCTAACCACATCTAAACATTGAAAAGGTATGGTAAAAATACAGTATAAAAATGAAAATGAATACACTTGTATGGAGCACTCACCATGAATAGAGCCTGTAGGACTAGAAATTGCTGGGGGCGAGCCAATGGGTGAGCGGTGAATGGAAGCAAAGGCCGAGGACACAACTGGCCACTACTGCAGACTTTGTATATTCTGTATACTTGGGCTACACCAAATTTATGAGAAATTTTTTCATGGGTAATAAATTAATCTTACTATAATGTCTTTATAAACTTTACTTTTTAAACTTTTCAACTCTTGCAATAACACTTAAAACACAAACACATACAGCTGTACAAAAAACATTTTCTTTCTTTATATTATTATAATAGTTTTGTTCAATTTAATTTTTTTAAATTTTATTTCTTTATACTTAAGCTTTTTTGTTAAAAACTAAGAAACAACACATACATTAGCCTATGCCTGCACAGGTTCGGGATCATCAATATCACTGTCTTCCACCTGTGTTATCTTGTCCCAATGAAAGTTCTTCAGGGCTGATAACAAGCGTGGAGCTGTCCTCTTTTATGATGATGCCTTCCTCTGGAACACCTCCTGAAGGGCCTGCCTGAGGCTTTTCCTGAGGAGGTGTCACTCTTTTCAAAAATATGTAAATGGTGGTTTGCTTAGTTTGTTTCTTTTTGTTTGTTTGTTTGTTTTTTAAATTTTTTTATTTTAGTTTATTCAGTACAGCTTCTATCCTTTATTCCCATTCCAGCCCACCCACCCATCCCTCCCCTCCTCCCTCCCCTTTCCAACACCCCTAGTTTTGTCCATGTGTCCTCTATATTTGCTCCTGTAAACCCTTCCCTTCTCCCCTGAAATTCCCTCCCCTCTCCCCTCTGGTCACTGACTACCTGTCCTCTATTTCAGTGTCTTTTGTTATATTTTACTTGTTTCTTTGTTTTGTTGTTTAGGTTCCTATTAATGGTGAGATCATATGGTATTTGTCTTTCACTGCCTGGCTTATTTTGCTTAGCATAATGCTTTCCAGCTCCATCCATGCTGTTGCAAAGGGTATGAGCTCCTTCTTTCTTTCGGCTGCATAGAATTCCATTGCGTAAATGTACTTTTTTATCACAGATTTTCTTGTGAGCAGTCAACGCACTGTGAACAGTCCTCTTTGTTACTGAAAACCTTTCGGTGTTGGGGCCCATGTTTTCAAACATTTCAAGGAGCTTCTTGAGGTTTGCATAAGCTTCTTCTAAACCCTTCACTGTGATTTTTTTTTCTCTTTTTCTTCTCCTGAAGTTTCCTTTTCTCTTGCCTGTTCTTCACCTACGCATTCCTGTTTCAGATCCAATAGCTCCTTGTTAGTCAATTCTTCAGGAGCGACCATAGAAGCTCCTCAGTGTCATCGTCATCCACATCCAGATGAAAGTTGCTTACTATCTCAACCACAACCTTGTTTATTTTTGCAACTTCCTCATCTTTGGCAAATCCTTTGGAGTCATGGATAGAGCTCCTGAATATCTTCTTTGAGATGACGTTCACATTGTTCTTGGTAACGTTACCCGACACCCAAGCAAGGTTCCTGATGCAGTTATAGATGGTGTAATCTTCCAGAATTACATCAGTGTCTTCTCAGTGTCTTCCACACTTTCACCAATAGCCTGGGAAAATATCCTCCTCAGGACCAAAGAGCTATAACTCTTTGGTCCATTAATTGGATAAAAGAGGTGATGTTGATGTTGGGATCAAGAGAAACATGGATTATTGTCGAAATAAGCAAAATATTGAAAAGTGTGTTATTCTCCAAACAATAAATACTTCTCAATTTCACTGGCACCGTAATTCAAGAGGACATCTTGGAAGAGGAGTGGGATTGTCCATGACTTCTTATTGTTCCTGTGGTAACTGGCAGTGTTTGCCTACTGATCTGCTTGAAGGCCCTGGGGTATCACTGTGGCAGATCACAAAGGGTTTCACTTTGTAGCTTGTGACACAGCCTCCAAGCAAGACTGTTATCCTGTCCTTAAAAGCCTTGAAATCTGGCATTGACTTGGCCTCCTTATGAATGAGTCTTTTCAGGCATCCATTTCCACAATAGGGAGGTTTTATCCATATTGAATATTTGCTTTGGGAAGTAATTTTCCTCTATAATCAGCTTATCTAGAGTTTCCAAAAATTCTTCAGCTGCATTTACATCATCACTCACAGAATACCACTCACTTTCACATCATATAATGAATAATGATTCTTGAATTGTTTAAACCATCCAGAGCTAGCAGTAAATTCAACATTGTAGTATGATCCAGTCTTTTCTTAACACACTACAAACAAACTTTTGGCTTTATCATGGTCTTGAGAGGGACAAACTTTTGTGCCTGGTCCTCAATCCATTCCATTAAAAGTTTATCCATGTCTGAGTTAGCCTTTCTCAAACTCTCATTAGCTTGTTGCCTTCAGTGAAGCCAATCCTTTCACAGCTTTGGTTTCTGTTCTTCAAGATGGTAGCTATGGTGAAATCAGACATGCCTGACTTTACACAGCATAACAGGGCTACTGTTTCACAGCAAATTTTTTTTAACAAATAGAAACAGTACACTAAAATTAACAATAAAAATATAGTATAGTATAGTATAGTATAGTATAGTATAGTATAGTATAGTATAGTAAATATATAAACCAGCAACATAGTCACTTGTTATCATCATCAGGTGTTATGTATGTACGTCATTGTAAGTGCTGTACTTTCATAGCACTGGGAGCACAATACATTTGTTTACACCAGCATTAGCACAAACGTGTGTAATGCATTGCACTACAATGTTACAATAACTACTAGGCAATTCAGTTCCATTGTAACCTGTGGGGCGTCCATTGTATATGTGATACATTGTTGACTGAAACATCTTTATGTGGTGCTTGATTGTAATCAGAAATATATAATATATTAAATGTGTGTCCATGGCTATTATTGTTACCATTTAGTGGAGAACACTATGTCTCAGTGATGTCTAAGGGCTATAGGTAGTTAAACAAGATAAGATTTTAACATAGCTTTAATTGTGGAGTCTGAACTACTAGTCACTATTTGATAATGCCTTCTGGAATCTGAGCTCCCTCAGGACAAAGGTAGTATTTTATTTATGTCTGTATCCCCCACAACATCTAGTGTAGCACTTAGCATGTCCCAAGCAATCAATGTGCATCTATCTACTCCAATTGAATTCCAGTATGAACATTCTTTTTCTAACACAAATGTAATAGACTTTCCATTTAAAAAAGCTTAAGTATGCACAGTTGATTTCTAAAGTTTCTTGATTTCCCTTAGGAATAAATGCATTTTTACAGAGTCTGAGGGTGTAATTAGGGACTGGAAAGGAATTGAACTGAATTCAATATGAATAATACCACACAAACACACCAATGAATATTAAAATCAAATGTTAAACTCCAAAAACTTAACTTACTTTACAGAATATCATCACAGAACTCAAAATAATATATCATTAAAACAAAACCCAGGGATCCAAGATGTCAGAGGAGTAAGTGGAAGCTACATTTACCTCCTCCCAGAACTGCACTGGAATTAAAACTAAATTAAAGAAAAACCATTCTGAATAACAAATAGAACCCTAGCTGGAGAGAAGCCTTCTAACCAAAGCTAAATGGAGGAAATCACTTCACCACAATGGTAGAAAATGCAGAGGCACAAGAGGGCTCACTGGGCCCCCATGCATGACAGCCAAAGTTCCAGAGGGATAGTCCAGTGGTCAGGGCATTCCCCCTGAGAAGTGTGAGGCCTAAACCCCAAGCTGGGCTCCCCACTCTAGAGCACCAAAACCAGTAAAGGAACCCCCAAAATATCCAGTTGTGAAAAACAACAGGGTTTTTGTCCATCAGGGAGAGATAGTTAGAGATGCAGAGAGCATCTTTAAGGGTTAGCACACAGAATTTTGTTTCCAGTCATTTATCCTGGGCTCTGGCAGTGGGAGGGCAGAGTAGACTAGAGATGCATCAGGAGAGTCTGTGGTTATTGGCTCTGGGAAGAGAGCTGAAGGATCAGCCACCAGGATCCCTGTGTTGAGTCATTTCCCATACTGCAGAAGCCATCTTTCCCACTCAGGGCACTCCCCTCCATGTGGCATCAGCCTGAGGGGAAGAAATAGCCCCACCCATAGGAATCCCTCTTGCCACATCCTATGGAGCTTAAGCCAGGCTGATGAGTACAGCTTGAGGTTATTTCAGTGATTAAGATTAACAGTGAAGTGGCTCTCTTGGATCTCTGCAAGATCTGAAACTTCAGCTGATCCTCCCTCAGCATGGTGCTGGTAAAAGCCAGCCTTGGTACACAGCCTGGCCACACACCCAGGCCCAGCAGAGAGAGCAATAAGCTGTGAATTGCTGATAGCTCCAAATGGGTTGCCCAGGGCCAGTCACATTCAGTGTCCGACATAGGTCTGACCAGACTTTGTGCAGATCTACCTAATACACAGAGACAAACACAAGGAAGCACCCGAAATGGGAAGACAAAGTAATAGGCCCCAAATGAAAGAATAAGAGAATTCAACAGAAGAACCAAATGAAATGGAGGCAAGCAATTTATCAGATATATAGTTTAGGGTAATGATTATAAGGATACTCAACAGCATAAAAACAGACATAGAAACCATAAAAAAGGGCCAGTCAGAAATAAAGAATATGATATCTGAAATAAATAATATTCTGGAAGAAATAAACAGTGGGTTAAATGAAGCAGAGAATCAAAGCAGAGATGTGGAAGACAAGATAGAAACAAACACACAAGCAGAGAAGCAAAAAGAAAAAAAAGAATTTTTAAAAAGTGAGGAGAGTTTAAGAAACCTTCGGAAAAACACAAAGCATAACAACATCCCCATTATGGGAATACCATAAGGAGAAGAGAGTAAGCAAGTGATTTAGAATCTATTTGAAGAAATAATGACAAAAACCTTCCTTAATTTGGTCAAGGAAAAAGACACACAAGCCTAGGAAGGTAAGACTGTCCCAAACAAGTTGTACCCAAAGAAGCCTACACCAAGACACATCATAATTAAAATGGCAAAGCTTAAATACAAGAAGAGAATCCTAAAAGCTGCGAGAGGAAAGCAGGTACTTACCTATGAGGAGCTCCAATTAGACTGTCAGCTGGTTTCTCATCAGAAATGTTTTAGGCCAGAAGGGGTTGGAATGCAATATCAAGGTGATGAAAAGCAAGGACCTACAATCAAGGCTACTTTACCCAGCAAGGTTAACATTTAAATTGAAAGAGAAATAAGGAGCTTCCCAAACAAGAAAAAGTTAAAGGAGTTTGTTGACACCAAACCAGTGTTGCAACAGTGTTAAAGGGCTTGGAAGGAGAAGGAGAAGGAAAGGAAGAAGAGATGATAATAGATTAAAAACAAAATGGCAATAAATACCATATTTTGCCACGTATAATGCACACCCACATTTTTGGCCCAAACTTTCAGGAAAAAAATCTCTTGTTTTAATTTTTTAATTCAATCTCTTATTTATTTATGTTCAAGTACTTGTTTTTTTGTATTATAAAGGAATTTTAGCATTTATTTTTGAACATATTATGGTACAAGAAATTTTATGTAACAAATAATTACAAAACACAAGAACAGATAGACACAAGGTATTTCAGTGCTATCTATGTATAATATGCATCCTTACTTTTCCCTCAAAACTTTGGGCAAAAAGTACACATTATATACGGCAAAATATATTATTTACCTATCAGTAACCACCTAAAACATAAATGACTAAAATGCTTCAACCAAAAGACATAGGGTAGCTGAATGGATAAGAAAACAAGACCCATATATATGCTGCTTCCGAGAAACCGCCTCTGATGGAAAGATGCACATAGACTAAAAGTAAAGGGATTGAAAAAGATATTTTATGCAAATTTAAAAGAAAAAAAAGCTGGGGTGGCAGTACTTACAACTGACAAAATAGACTGTAAAATCAAGGCTACAGTAAGAGACAAAGAAGGAACTACACGATGATAATGGGAACAATCCAACACGAGGAGTTAACCCTAGTAAACATTTGTGAGTGTGACACAGGAACACCTAAATATGAGAAGCAAAACTTGATGGACATAAATGGAGAGATTGATAGACATACAGTTATGGTAGGGGATTTTAACATCCCATTTACTTCAATGGATAGATCATACAGACAGAAAATCAACAAGAATACAGCAGTCCTAAATGACACACTAGATCCAGTGGATTTAATTGCTATCATCAGAACATTTTGCCCCAAAGCAGCAGAATATACATACTTTTCAAGTGCACAAGGAATGATTTTTAAGATAGGCCACATGTTAAAACACAAAGCAAGTCTCAATAAATTTAAGAAGATTGAAATCATGTCAAGCATCTTCTCTGACCAAAATGCTATGAAACTATAAATCAATCACAGGAAGAGAACTGAAAAATACTCAAAGACATGGAAGCTAAATAACACGTTATTAAATAATAAATGTGTCAACAATGGGATCAAGGAAGAATTCAAAAGATACCCTGAAACAAATGAAAATGAGAACACAACAACCCAAAACCTGTGGGAGGACTCATGGACATGGACAACAGTGTGGTGGTTGTGGGATGGGGGTGGGTATAAGGGGAATAAATGGTAATGGGAAAAATATAATTGAAAATAAATATAATTTTAAAAAAAACCAAACCACTGCTCTAAATAATAGATAGTGATTGAATATACACTGGCCATATTCAAATCACTTGTATCCAACCAACTCCATGACATTAAAAATGCCCTAGCTGATTTTTTTTAGTTTTTTTAATTAATTGGTTAAACCAGAATGTTTTTATATATTTTTGTAAAATATTTATGAAACTAAAGGTTAAAGCCATGCTCTTACTCTTGCACTCCTAAAGCACATATGCGTTCTGTCACAATACTATGGCATCTTGAAATCTGAAAAATGTTATTACTTAAATGGACTGTCTGACCTTTTCATTCATTATTCCCAGTCACAAGACATTTAACAGGGCTGTCAGGCTGGAGGTCCTTGTTCCATGCTCTGGGGTGAATACAACTCAGTGGCTAAATAGAATCTCAGAGTATTAGGAATGCAAATGAACAGAGAGGTTCAGAGAAACCCTGTATGGAATTATCAGAAGGGTAGTTCTTGAAGGGGTCAGTGTAAGAGTAAAGGTGTATTTTTTTCCTTCCTGGCAAGCAGTGCTGTTTGTAGTTGGGTCAAAAAGACAAATGTTGTCACCTACTTTTCAAAAACATGCTGATAAAAAGATTCCTAGGGGATTTCACAGAAGCTGTGTTGACAGTGGATTTAAAAAGAATATAGTCTACTGCACATTCCTTGTCTGTTTCAAGAACTTGGAGAAAACACAATTATACAATATTATGCAAAAAATGAGTGAAGCATTTGCAGGAATCATTCATGCATCTGTTCCTCTGTTTGTTTTGTATAAAACTTTCTGTCTTCATATGATAAGTATATAAATTTTCACAGAACAATAAGTTTCATGTTTATTATATGCTATCAAAATAGTAGTTCTTTATACCTATCCTAGTCTACAGCAATTTCTGGGTTTCCATTCCTCTTCTACTCTTCCCCTTCTTCCCATCCCCATGCAATGGAATGGACTAGAACAAGGGATACTTCCTGTTATATATACATCAGGGTTTCACATATTTTAATCATACTCTTTTTTAGCCTACTTTTATTTATTTTTTTTATCCTCACCCAAAGATATATACATTTATTTCAGAAAAACAGGAAGGGAGGGAGAGAGAGAGAGAAAGATCAATGTGAGAGAGAAACATTGATTGCCTACCTCCCATATGCACTTCGACGGAGGACCAAACCTACAACCTAGGTGTGTGCCCTGGCATGGAAATCAAACTTGCAACATTTTTTGGTGTGTGGGACAGTCCTTTTTTTTTAAAGAGTTTATTCATTGTCTTACACCAAATGTACTTTCTTGAAATATTAGCTTACATCAACCAACTGAGCCACCCAACCAGGGCAGCCTAACTACTTTTAGAGTCATTTATTATTATTGTTGTTAATTTTTAAGGAACTAGTGATGTTTCATTGTTTTTGTTCTTACTCTTCTATAATCATTTTTACTTCAATTCTGTCCAGATTCATCTATTCAACAGCTTTCTAATTCCCACCTACCTTGTGTCAAGAACCATTCAACTGCTCTTTTGTTGAGCATCTCCAACATGTCTAGGTTTTTACAAAGGCTAAATATAAAGCAGTAGCACAATCTTGCTTGAGGTATATTGATCACAGATATGGTCAAAATTCCAGAATTAAGTGAGCATAAATTTATCTTAAAAATTTTAAATAGTTTCACTGTTTCTGAAGCTCGACTGCTGTCTCAGAGACACTGATCTCATTGTACAGCCATATATCAGATTCAAAGGTACCCCTGGCCCTCATCCTCAGTGAACCAAAACAAGATAGGTTTCAGGGATAGAGAGTAAGAAAGAGAGGTGAGAGTTCTCCAGGAGCAGACCAAGGGGAAGAAGGTTAACGCAAATAAAGGAGTAGTAAATGAGCCTGCATTTCTGAAAGGTACCAGGGAATGGTGTGGTAAACAAGCAAAGGAAAACCTCTTCCGAAAGGGGTGCCACTACTGTTACTAAAACTTTTTATGCTTTTCAGATATCAGGTTCCATACCTGTATGTAAAAATCTTCTGGTTTTTAAATATTAGCAATTGATAGGTAATAAAACATCTGTGGATAAACACTGCAGAGTAAAAACAAAAAATCTTGAATTTGGCCAGTGACTCTCAGTAGTCACCTCTGAACTAGCAGCCATTCCTCTAAATGAGAAGTTAGCAATCTATGGCCCTTGGGTTACAGCCAGTCCATTGGCTTATTTTTATTAATACAGTTCTCTTGGACTACAGCCATTCTCATTCTTGTATGTATTATCTACAGTTGCTCTTGCATTACAATGGCAAAGTTGAGAAGATGCGGCAGGGACTGGCCCACAAAACCTAAAATATTTATGATAGGGCCATTAACAGAAAATTAGCTGACCCTGTTCTAAATATTCTTTTTCTAGCCGCTACCTACCAGTGCCAGGCACTGTTCTCTTGTAACTATCACACATGGCAAAAGAAACTCTCTTAAAGTTAGAACTTCCTCTTTGAGGGATTAAATGAAACCCACCCACAGCCACATAGATTTCATACTGTTCCTGTAACTCTGGTCCAGACAAATGTCCCACAGACCTCTGTAAGAAACAGAAGGACATGATGCATCAGCATGTGAGAAGTCTATTGTTTTTATTTCTAAAGAACAGTATTTGACTGAATTAAATTAAGAAAACATGTTAGCAAACAAAATTCTCAACTTTTTTATATGTTGTTATTAAATGTTAATATTTCATATCAAATAAGTGTATTTGGGAGGATAATATTCCCAATATTGCTATCAAAACTTAGTTCATCATATATACACTTTAGAAATTACAGGGTTTTCATTTTTTTTTTTCCAACAAGTGAAAATACCTGTTTATCTCTTGGGTCTGTGAAAAGTATAAAGTCCTTTGTAGTACTATTTTTTCTTTTATTCTTTCCCTCTCATACAATTACAGATTGAATGGGAAGCCTTTTAATTTGGGTCCTTAATTATAGTCCTTGACCCACAGAAGCTGTGAAGCAGAAGCTCAAAAAGTATGCAGTAGTTAATAATAGGCTATTATTTTGTGTCCGTCTCATAGATGATGCTTTCTTTCTACCAGAAATAGAAGAGAGAAAACACTGAGGGACTTCAGTTGGTGGCATCCAACAAATAGGTCAAGACTTTTGAGGAATACTTTTGAGTGTCTAATTCAAATATCTAATTTATTCCTTAACAACAACCTTATGAAGTAAGCAGTGTTATTATCCCCATTTTATAAACGAGGACTTGGGCACAGGGTGTTAAGTAAAAGCACATAATATCCCAAAGAAGGAAGAAGAGACATATTTGTTTTATGGCTTGTCCTGCACCAGACATTTAAATCTGAATTGACTGTAAGGGAGTATAAAAGAATAGAGATTATTTCCATATCCAAACTGGTCCTTTGGTCAAACTTAGCCACCAGAGTTACTTCCATTCTTGCAAATGGAGAAATACAGTTTAGCATTTTAACTAAATCAAGGTGCATTAGTAATCAAAAGGACTGTCTGGAAGATAAATTTTCAATTAATTAGTGGCTTGGATGGACATTGTATTTTCACTAGAAAAACACAGAAGTAAATATTATGAAAGGCATTTAGATTTAGAGCTAGGAAATCTGCTTGAACATAAATCAGTACCTGGGTATGGAATCCCTGACTCATTCACTTATCAAACTATCTTATCAAAGTGCTTATCTAAGGCTTATGTTTCTTGGTTTAAGACTTTTATAAGGGAAGGATAGAAGGTGCAGATAAGAAAACAAGATACAGAAGAGATGATTTGCCTGCATTCATGTGATAATTAAGGTAAAAACAAGCAATGAAATCTCAGACTTGTAACTCTTAATCAAATTCCTATTTGTAAATGCCAAGTGTTCTGAATTATTAGAGGTATCACACATAGCCCTGCACTGGAAATTCAAGATAACAATCTAAATTTATGGTATTTTTCATCAGTAGAATATCCCTTAACAGTTCTAGCTTAAGTTTTCTTATGAGTAACAGCATCTACTTTTCATCGTTGTTTTCAAAAGTACTTGGTTGTTTTCAAGAAGAGCCTGCAGTTGAAGGCCAGTCTGCAAAATGTTACCAAGTCATGATGTAAGAAACACAAACATACAGAGTAAGCATTCAGAAATGCTCACAGAAATTTGAGAGAGTAATTTTATGTCTGTTATATCTGATTTTTAAAATTGGGGCTTATGTTTTGTTTTTTGGTCTTTCTAAATTTTATTTTACTAGTTAGTCATTTAGATTTTACAGTAAACTGCAAATTATTTTAAATTTTAAAAATAAAACAATGGTCTTCTCATAGTGAGAAACATTAATTCAGAGACATTTGGTCAACTCTGTGTGGGAAAATATATAATTTTTTTCTTTTCCCATCATTTAAAATTTCCATTTGTAAGCAAATAAATTTCAAAATACATAAATATTCAAATAATGGGTAATGGTTTCAAATGTTTACTGACCGGCTATATGATTAATTACATTCAGAGGTTGCTAATCTAGGAAATTGTATAAGGCAAGATGTGAAAATGTTACATCTATTTTTAAAAGCCTTACAGAAGTACAGGGTTTGTTGACTTAAGTCTGTATATCTTTTTTCAAAGTTACCTACATGTGTTTATATTGTCTTACAGGGAACCAACCTTTCTCCTACATTATCAAGAATGGGCTCATTCACCGACTAGATTATTTCACTTAGCATAATGCTCTCCAGATCTATCCAAGCTGTTGCAAAGGGCGGGAGCTCCTTCTTTCTTTCTGCTACACACATTGAAATTAAGAACAAACTGACAGTAATCAGAGGGAGAGTGGGAAGGGATATTGGGAGGATTAGGGGGAAGGGTTGTCAGGAACGTGTATAAAGGGCACATGGACAAAGCCAAAGGGGGTTAGGATTGATAGTGGGAAGTAGGGATGGCTGGGGGGGGGGAAGGGGGGATGTTAAGGGGAGAAAATGGAAACAACTGTACTTGAACAACGATAAAAAAAAGAAGTTACTTATCCAAGTTCTGTATCTTCAAGTGGAACCTTAGATTATTTTATTTAAATAAACTCTGCAATACTAGACTGCATCCTTAGCATGTTATCTGGAATGAAATTGTATTAAATAAACTGAATTTACATTATAATTAGATATTGGCTTCTTTCTAGTGACAGTTCAATTTATGTTTTAGTTACCTATGGACAAGAAATCTAGCTCTCAAGGCAGTACATTTCATCTTTGTTAGAAAACAAGAAATCTATTTGAAAGCTTTTCTCTGTTTGCCTCAATAGTTTTCATTCAGTGGTCCAAGTGCCCAGCCAAGAACAAGAAAAGTAATTCCTACCCTCCTTACACATTAAAGATCTCCAGATACTTGAGTGCAGCCATCAGGTCTCTCTGTCTTCTCTTTATCATACTGAACATCCCATTCCTTCAACTGTCCCCTTAAGAGTTTGTCAACCTCAGAATTATTGACATTTTAGGCCAGATAATCTTTGCTTTGAGAAGCTGTCCTGTGTGTGCATTGTAGGCTATTTAGCAGCATCTTTGGTCTCTACCTAGGAAATACCAGTAGAATTTCCTCCCATCCATTCCTAGTTATAACAACTAAATATGTCACCAGATATTGTCAAATGTCCCCTGGGAGGTTAAAATTGCTTCTGATTTATAACCGCTTTTCCAAGATTAGGTACAAAAAAATAGATCCTAATAATGATCAGAAAAAGAAAATCCTCTGATAAGAAAATGTTTCCCAAATTAATGCTAACTTCCATTGACTAAGCACAGGCTAAAAGTACCAATTAATTTTTATTTACCATTACTAAAACAACTTAAAATAATCAAACCAAAAACAAGTATTATGCAGGTAAGTTTTCTCCGTGTCTTTTCATGGCTTAATAATAGCTCATGTATTTTAGCATTGAAAATATTCCATTGTCCAGATGACCACAGGTTTTCTATTTGGCAATTATGAATAAAGCTTCTATGAACATCGTGAGCAGTCTTTTCTGTGAATATACATTTTCAACTTCTTAGGTACTAAGGAATGCAATTGGTGGATCATATGTAAGAATTTGTTTAGTTTTGAATCTAAAAAGATTACATACTATGTGATTCCAGCCACATAACACCCTGGAAAAGCCAAAACTATGGGGACAGTAAAAAGATCAGTTGCCAGGAAATAGGGTTGGGAGGGAGTGATGAGTGAGTAGATGACAGAGAAGTTTCAGGGCAGTGAAAACTCTCTTTATGATATTATAATGGTAGAATCACATCATTATACATTTATGCAAACCCATCAAATAAATAACACCAAGAGTTGAACCTTAATGTAAACTATGGACTCTGGGTAATAATGATGTATAAATGTAGGTTCATCCTTTGTAACAGAGGTACCACTCTGGTGAGGGATATTGGCAATAAGGGAGGCTACGCAAATGTAGGACCTGGAGATATACAGGAAATCTCTATACTTTCCTCTCAATTTTGATGTGAACCTAAAACTGCTTTAAAAAAAGTCTTCAATTTTTTTGACTTTTCAAAGCCTGTTTTCTTCCTAAATAGTACATGTATGCACATGTATTTCTCCTACACAGATACAAGTGTATTCTATTCCCTATCAGCACAGTCCTTGCCTTGAAGTATCAAGACTGATAATGAGATCTCTAAACTCTAGTCATTTTACTAGTCCAATCTTATATGGTCTAAATAATAATTATTCCATCAAAACGAAAAACCTTTTTCATGTAAGAGAAATGCATGGTTTTTGTTTCTTTTTTTGCCGGGTGGTAAAAGGCCTCTCTACACCAAAATTAACAGATAATCGTCTCCCTCTCATGAATCCTGATAGCAAGGCCACCGCTATGAAGTCATTTTCTTCTTGAACAAGCGCAAAACACAAATCCACCCTCTGAAGCTGAGCAGGTGAGTCACATATAATTAGCTGAATTTCATTTTTGGAGGGCATAGCTTTTCCATTCCATGATGCCCCCGCTTCATTCCTGAAGAGGATCTGTCTCTCATGTCTGAGGACAGAAAACAGACAGGGAGGAAGACGTGCTGCCGTGCTGTCAGTGAGCCTGGCTGCGGGTCTGCCTGCCTGAGAGGCATTGAAGGAAGTCAGGTAAGGACTGAGCCACGGGAGAAAATACATTGAGCTGTTCGTAAAGCCCTCATATATAAAATAATTTAGTCTTAAAACAATTATCTGCAGGAAATGGTCTTTTTTTACTCTTGATGCCGAACTACTTCAACTTTTTTTTTTAATTGACTGATTATCATAGTCTGAGTCCAAGCAGAGTTTTTTATCATTAGTGTATGCAATCACTTTTTACATTTTCACAAAGAAAAGTAAGTTGAGGAAAAGAAGAAATGAGTAATTTCTTCATGTTTACCCAATATGTGGGTCATGAGAACTGAGTGAAATGTGTTTCTAACAAGACACAACCAACAGACATGAACATGAGAGAAAGTGTTCTGTTCCCAAGAGTCAAGTTTCAGCCTGACTTCCCAGCTTGCTCAGCACATTTGGTTCTGTGTTCTTGGGGTGAATCAGACATCCTCTGTGGCCGTGGGTACAACTAAAGGACAGAAGTACTTTCACACAAATGGTATTTACCTCAGTTCTCACAAGTCAGGTAATGCAAATGAATGAAGAGATAAATGACAACCCACAAGGCCTCGGTATCAGCAGAACTGGGGTCTGTTATCAGGAGTTTTGGTGACCAGGGCAAGGCACACATCCATGCCCCTGAAGATGACCATCATGTTCCAATCTGCAGAACTGTGGTCTAGGATTTCCGGAGCTGATTTTTTTAAGGCAATTACAAAACATGAGGGTTGCAGGGATGGGATCAGGGGCATCTCCTAAGTGTTTAACCATTTACAACAAACTCCATTTTTCCCTCTAAGAGCACAGGAGGCAATACTTTGTGGACTATACATATTTCCTTCACAGGCCTTATTCAATCTGCTGGCTGGTAGTTTGAGACCTCTCCCAGAGATCAGACAATTAGGAAATTAGATTATCTTAAACTTGAGTCAGCTCTGCAAATGCATATCTGAACAAAGTTATCACACTAGAGAACAGTAAAACTGGAGTGACTTCAATAAACTAATCCCCCACCTTCACTTTACAAGGTTTTGCAGGTGTTTGGAGGCAAAAGAATTTCCTGATTCACATGCAAGAGGTCTTCACACTCCATTTCTTCACCTCAAATCGATATTTAAGAGTTCCAGTCCTTTTCTTATGAAAGTCAGTAAATAAAAGTGTGAATATTACTCTTTTTAACATAATTTTATAATGTTATTTTGAACTCTTTCTTCTTTTGCTCCACTTCTCCAGTTTTTACATCTGCAGTGCCAGCATATATATATTGCATGAATCAACAAATATTACCATCAAAAATAGACAAAAAAGAAATATAAAACATTCCGATAAGCTCCAGTTATTGTAAGCTCAAAATGTACTTATATAATACTTTCCAGTGGGGAAAACTACTGGCCATTCCATTCTCTGGCACACATATTTATCTAATTAAGACCAAAGAACTTATGAATAAAATCATTAATTTATTTGAGAAAACAGGTACCATATTTGCTTAGAAAATGGTGCCAATATTCCATTGTGGCTTCATATAACACAGAACTGAGAACATCATCTCAAAAAATGGCAAAAAAAAAAACATGCTGAGAGAAAAATATCTAACTCAGCAATGCCTCATTTGCTTAGGCTTGTATATCTCTGAGATCTGGTCCTGACAGATGATTTTTTTTCCTTTAGAATGAACATCTTGCTAAGTTATCTTAGGTCTGACCTTCTGATAAATGACAAACTGTATGTTCTTCAGTGCTACACCACCAGGGAAGAATGCTACAAAAATCTCAATATTCAATTTCCTTGCTTTTGTCCCTGTATATAAAAATCCTCCCACGGTTTTATTCCTGTTTTGTAAATTTAATTTCCTGCTGCTACTTCCAAGTAGCTATCTAATCGGGCTGTATTCTGTTGATATTTAACCTAATAACAGGGATTTCATGACTCCTCAGGTACTTCCAATAAAGAGCACTGGGATAGGCCCTTTGGTTTTCCATTTAGATACTGTCTAGATAATCTAAGGACTTTGTATTTTGCTGGTTTTATAATGAACATTGGAGGGAAGTAGTTCAATGTGTGTTGGAAAATATAAGTACAATATAAGCTAGGTCAGGATCAGAAGACAATCTTAAACTTTACCTCTTAAGCATTTCAAGCCAGAAACTGTCCAACTCTTGTTTTGTGGCTGTTTTGTTTTTTTTTAGAGATGGAATGAGGTATGGTGGAGGTGAAGATAGTCTTCTAATGGAAAAGTATGCTCTGAGTACGGATCATCTACCATTATTTCCTGCTTAAGGTCTTCTTTGTCAGCATTCTAGACCGTTAAGGAAAATCTAAGGCTTAGGGCAACAGTCAAAAACTGAAATGCCAACAGGAGCCAACCATGTCACTTAGGTGCCTGCATGTTGTTTAAATATTCTTCATTTCCATAAATAAATATGTTTCTTCTCATTTTTATCATGATGTGTGTATATATATGTGTGTGTGTGTAAATAATTGGGTCATTATTACCCAGACTATAATGCATACCCCTACTCTGAACAGCATATTTTTACCATTCAGACAAGGACTCAGTTGCTTCCTATCTTTAATTGTTCTCAAACAGTACTGTCTAAATTCTATTTAACTTATAAGCAGAAGATATATATACCAATTTTTTGGTGATTGTGTGGTGCCTTTAAGGGGTCCAGGAGAGGAGTGGGTACCCAGGAGGTGTTTAATATATTTTTACTTGACATATTAAAGAAGATGGGATGTACGAGTCAGACTGCTTCCCCCCCTAGCCCAATAGCTTGTGTAATGGCAATGACTAGAGGCCTGGTCATTTAATAATAATAATAATAATAATAATAATAATAATAATAATAACAACAACAACAACACCAGTGATAATCTGCCTGATCCAGCAGGACAATACGTCAGCTAATCCTCTTCCCACTGAGCCCACAATTGTTGTTTCACATTGGCTTATACTGCACTAGCCCTGCTCTCAGCTCCTTCCCTCTTCACCTTAGGTAGAGCTGGAAAAAATGTGCCTTCTTGGATCCCATCCTCCTCTTGGACATTCTGCCCCATGACACTTCCTCCTCCAACAGGGAGGGGAATTCTCCATGAATATCCAGGAAAATCTGGCACCTACTAGAACCAAGCTTTATTTTAGTGAAATAAGCCTAAACTAAAGTTGTGGAAAATCATCCTTTCAGGGAATTTAGTAGTAAGTGTTCAGAGAATTGGGGTAGAGATTGTTTTCTTGGCTCTGCCCTATGGGTGCAGAAATCTCCTCTTAACATGAGAATTACTTCATGTGGAATAAATGCACAGTGGGACTCATGAGAGGGAAACTTGGCATCCTTTCTCTTGATCTCCCCTAAACCAGTCTCCACTTAGGGGTGGTGTCACTGAGAAAATGCCATCCCCTCTTCAGCCATGGTAGTCCGTAAAGTGTGTGACATTTTTAGTGCCACTATAGCTGAGAGGATTTGCAGCCACTCATGACCACTCCCTTTCATTTGCCTTTCCCCAAATCCCACCCTTATCCACTGGTCTTCTCTCTTTCCAGTTTTGGGTCTTTTCTAACCATGTTTGTATGTTTTTAAATATACTTGGGGAATAGGGAGCCCTTCTTCCCCCAAGAAAATACCCAGTTATCATATACCATCCTTCTCCCTCTTTTTTATCCATTCATTATGGGAACCAAAAGTAAATAAATCCATACACACATATACATATACCTACACAGACATATATAATCAACATTTTAAAATCCCTCACAGTCTAGCAATGCAATAACTGGCTATAGTGAAGCCATACTACATGACCATATTCATGGATTAAACTGGGAAATCAGGCAACCTTTGTTTTTATACCACTGTCCTCAGTGATAGCTGCCTCATCTTGGTTCCTTCCCCAATCTTGCCTCAACCCCTATCTAGCTTCTAGCTCTAAACAGCATGGATCTTTCCAGGCATTCTGAAAGTGGGGACTGTGACTCCTTCATCTTGAGATACCCAGCTTTAAAGTGGGGTTTGAAATATAGTCTGTGCTTAATAAACATGTGTTGGATGACTGAATAAAGGAATAAATGCAACCCTCCCTCCCTAACATATTAAGGGCTCTGTCTTGTGGGAAGGAAACTATCTTGGTGTGGAAACATCCAGGCTTTCTCATGATGAGACATCACCATTATCTCTTGCCTGAATTCTAATGAAGGCCTCCCTCCTTAGTCTTTCTGCTTCCACTCTTCAGCCATTTTCCACATAAAAGTCATAATGATCTCCAAAATATGCAAATCATATTAGGTTTAAGACTTCCAAGTTTCCATTGCAATGAGGATAAAATGCAAATCCTTTACCACAGGCTACTTGCAGTATTCATAATCTGACTGTGCACATCATTCCAAGTTCTCTCCTGCCTCACAGCCATCTACGTGCTGTCTCCTGGGCTAGGACCTCCTCCCCTCTCCACTCCTTCTTTCCCTTCTGGGTTCTGCTTCCATGTCACTTGCTTAGAGAAACTCAACTTGAAGCTCATCTCAAATTAATTCCCTTCTCATTCTTTTCTCTGTCTCTGAACTAATTCTGCTTGTTTCATAATTTTATTTCATTGGGAAATTAGTTATTGATTTGTCTGTTTACTTGTATTTCTTGTATATTTTCTCTATTAAACATGTTTGGTAAAGTAGAGAGGGAGCATGTGTATCTGGGTCAGTGTCTACCCAGGGTCCACTAGAGAACCTAGTAGAGTAGGTATTTAATAAATGTTTGGTAAATAAACCAACAGTAACAACTGCCCTTCCACCGATCCTCATAGGTAAGCACAGTCTTGATGTGATGACTTGAAACCCTGAGCAGGAGGGGAGCTGGGATCAGAGGACACTGGTGCTTTCCCCATAACTACTCATAATATTTTGGGATCTGGAACAAGACTCCATGTTTAGAATTTAAGTTTGAAATTCTTTGGCTCCTAGGAGTTCTATGAAGCCATGGGACAGCTGCCTCCTGGCCCACAAAGCTTGGTCTAGCCCTGTTCTTTCTTCTCCATCCTCAGCTCCACCTTTCCCTATAAAGAGGCATCTCAAACCTCTTTCCAATAGCTAACCCTGGCCACCCCTTTGCCTAGAGTTGTGTTCACTAGCAACTTGATCTGCTGTCAAGCGAATGGATTAGGAAAGAGGTCCAAGCAGGTCCTAGATTTGGGTATGGGCTATTTGGCAGGGATTTCTGGATGGTCTAAATGGCAGAGGGTGTTGCCTTTGCATGAGCATGCCTTCTTGGTTACACTGACTACTCTGCCATTGGGAAGGGGTATGCTGGGTGAAGGCCACTGTGGATTCTCCTAACATGGTTAGCTCAGGAGAGGGGTGTCATTGCCCTCATCTAAAGGTTGTATCGCCTGTTTCTAAAGGTATGTTGACATGGCCATTGCTACAAATATAATGAGAAGATATTTTGAAGCCAAAAACAAGATGCTGAAATATGTAGAGAAGTAAAAACATGTTTGTTTTGCTTAAAGGCTCCCACTAGCCAACATCATGGGTCTGTTGCCCACCACCTGCTTCTACCACCCCACACCTACCCCTGTAACTAAGCTTGCATCCAACGAAATACAAGGCTGTATATGCCCATGCTCCAAGCCCCACTGGCAGACATGCTGAACTCTGCAATGAAAACCAGGCACTGCTACATGTCTTGCTTGAAAGGTAGACTTTTTCTTCTGGAAAAAAAAAAGTTCAGACATGGGAGAGTTTATTGTATTTGGTTGGTGATGCATAACACTAAATTGCCAGCAGAAAAAATATTATCTGGAAACAGCTGGACACTAGTAGCTTCTTTAGTGAACACTGAAAGACTCACAAGCCCCAAATGAATAGGAAATTGTCTATTCCCACTATTTGACACATCTTAGAGACTGGGGCTTGTCAGTCTTTTAATGTTTACCAAGGAACCTACTAGTGTCCAGCTCTTTTTCAACTGGCAGTTTAGTATCAGACATCACTGACTAAATGCAATGTACTCTCTCATATCTGAACACTGTTTTCCAGATGGAAAAGTCTATCTTTCAATCAAGATGTTCAGCAGTCACTGGCCTGTCAGAAACATGACTCTCCACTAGTCACACTGGGAGACAAAAGTCTATTATCAAATAATTATCAATTATTGTGGTTCTGGCTGTTCAGGCACGTAATGAACCCCTTGGATATTTTTTTCCTACAATATTTCTGGGACAGAAAGTATGTCAGTGCAGCCTGGAAATGTTAACACAATGATCAAAACCCAGACTCTAAAGAAAAGAGAGGAGAAAGGTCTTGCTCTGAGATAAACAGAGGGGGAGAATTGAAACTCTGGTGGAGCAGGACCTCCTTTCAGCCATTACACCACCCAGAAAACAACAAATCTGCCTGGTCTGCCTGTACCCTCCGCACCTTCTCCCTTCCTCCTGATGCCTGCCCCAGAGTACAAGTCACTAAGTCACTGAATGGCAGAGGTAGAAAATTTAGCTCTCATTTTGTTCAATCCTTGTGTTTTGTAGATGACAAAAAAAAAAAAAGCTCAGAAAAAGGAAGGCATTTGTCTAAGGACAAAATTCATCATTATAATTATCATCATCCCCATCATAATTAAAGCTGCTAAATTTTAACTGATCACTTATTACAGATGAAGCCCTGTGCTAAGCACTCAAAACTCATCATCTCAACATAATATGGAACTTGTGATTCTACAGAGGTGGGTTCTGGTCTCAAAAATAGCACCAGTAGAAATAAAATCCATCTCTACATCCTCAGTGTTTAGGTCTTTCAGTTACATAAGGCTGTCTCCATGTTTACCAGTGTGAATAACACTGCATTTAACATGCTTCTTGCTGCTGTTGTTTTCAAATGGAACCCAAATTTTAGTGCTATCTAGAAACCAATTTCCATTTGGTTTGTTTTACTTTATTCATAAGGCTTTGTGCCTGACAACTCTTGACTTTTCCAAAAGTCAAACCTATCTTCAAAGTATAAAGGTATATTCAAAGAATAGGCCACAAGCTCTTTGGTCATTTCCTCACAAGTTACTCTGTAGATACTGAAATATGTATCAGTAAAATAATTATTAGGAAAAATATAAATCTTTCCATGGGAAATCTAACATTTCCTTGGATGAAAATATTCTAGTTTGTCTTTTTGTCTGTTTGTTTAAAAAAATGACAAGTCAACATTGCATTGTAGTTTCAACCTCTAGATGTCAGGAAACTTAATTTCTTGGAAACAATGGATTGCAAAAAAAAGTCATAGGTTATTAAAGGGAAGGTAGATTTAAAAAAAAAAAACTTTTCATTCTGAACTAATTATAGACTCACAGAAGTTGCAAAGTAGTATATATAAGTCTTATGTGCCTGTCATTCAGCTATCTCCAGTGGTGACACCTTCCCAAACTGTAGTGTACGGGTACACTACTATCAGCCGATCTGAAGATCTTACTTAATTTTCACCATATGCTCCTTCCTTCCTTCCTTCCTTCCTTCCTTCCTTCCTTCCTTCCTTCCTTCCTCCATTCCTTCCTCCCTTTCTCCCTCCTTTTCTCCCTTCCTCCCTCCCTTCCTCTCTCCTTCCCTCTTTTCCTCCCTGCGTCCTTCTCTCCCTCCCTCTATCCCTTCTATCTTTCCTCCCTCACTCCCCGCTGCCGTCTTTTTTTGGTTTGGTATGTCTTCGTGCATGATGATAGAATTTTAGAGGGAGAAAGTATATGAAATAAAAAGGAAGGCTAAGTTTGAAAACAACTCTACCACTTTCTGGGACCTTTAACCTCTTTGAAACATTTTATCTCTCCCTGTAAGATGTTTCTTTGTGTTAGGATATCTGACGGCATTAATGATGAGGTAATGAGTACTCATGAAGTGCCTGGTCACAGGAGGATTTCCTTAGCTACACTAATATTTTATGAGACCTAGCATTTCCCATCAAATTGACTTGAAGAAAATTACATCATGTAGTACAGCCCCATGCATATCACCTACTTAAAATATATTTGCTGATGATTTATTAGGAGGAGAGAATGTAATATATCTGTTACATATAACTTGCAACCTTCCCCTTCTTATCTAAAATATGTTCTGCCTTGGGAAATCCCAGATTTATAATCTTATTTTCATTGAGCATTTTGATGGAAATCCTGCTGGTACTGAAGCAAGATAGCATCAAATAAAAAGAACATCCTGGCTGAACTCACAGACAAATGCAATGGGAGCTGTGAGCACTTTTCATGTATCAATCAAATGTACTTTTCCATCTGTATCTGGACACCGAAGGTCACAGAAAGAGTTTCAGAAAAACTAAATGGACAAAACAAATAAAAAGGAATGCTTACTTTGAAAAGTTTTCCTTTTTTTGCAAAAATACTGTTTCTATCATTTTTAAGAGCCTTTGCTAGTACATTTAAAATTATTTGCTATGTTAAAGAAATGGACTTTGCCAGATAAATATCCTCCATAACTTTCCAGAAACACAGATATGGTGCATATTTCCTTACTTTGTTAACATTACTCATTCATAAAATAAAGGAAGGAAGAAACAAAAAAAAATAGAATGGCAGTCTTGATTCTTGGTGCTGCTTGGGAGATAGGCGTGATTTCTTTTCAGTATGTCTCCTCTTTCTCTCTCAGCATCTTATTTGGATGGAAAGCTCTCTGTAAATCACTACAATAAAGTCTAAATAACTCCCTCCGGCAGGATTCAGATTTTCATTATTTTATACACTGAATGACGATGAGTTTTCCAAATCAATGTTACAACATAAATGTGGCAATTACAGAAAAAGGTACAGAGGAAGAATGTCTAAGAAGTTACTTTCTTGTATTTGGAGAAAAAGGGCAGGAAGAAACAAAGAGTTTAAAAAAAATACACACACAAATGGGGGCCGAGGAGCTAGCTGCAGATGACTCATGGTCTTATGTGCCAAAGATTAAAGTACCATTAAATAACCACATGAGACACATTATTAATGTTTGATATTAGAAGGAAGGCACTTTGTTTAAGAAAATGAAAATAAAAAACACTATGCCACATTGCAACAGAATGTAACATTCAGGAAAACATGACTGAAGATTTGGGCTTATTAAGCATTATTCTAAATGTATCATGAAATGAAAATTAAATTATAAAATGGAATTATTTGGTTTAACATCTTTTCTAATCCCCTATTAAAAGGAAATAAAGAAGTTAGGGAAAAGAGTGGGAGGCCTGGAAAAAGGGAAAGAGGGAAGTAAAAATGATTTCTTTTTCTTCTTAGAATTGGCCTCGGTGAAGGGAAGCTTTGACTTCTAAATGTATGAGCTAATATGAAAGCTTGGGAGCAGGATCTGAAGGAAGTGGAGAGCCTTTCTTTCTGCCTTCTTCAAGCTTTCTCAAGGAACCCAAAGAGATCCCTGCAGCTGGCAACGTGTGCCAAATCTCTTTAGTCTGTAGTAATTGATATCTTTGTCATCCTTCCCCCATTTATAATGGTTCTATAGTTTGTGATGCTCTAGGAGGGACTTAGACCAGTAAACACTGACTGAATAGTCATTAAGTTTGGATATTACAATACATATTATTATAATTCATATTTGGGATTTTAAGTAGCTATCAACCAGGGTGGAGGGAGATGTAGACCTTTAGACAACTAATTAAAATGCAGCAAAATACTGCATTTTATACTCACATACATGTATACGTATGTAAATTTATAATTATACCTAAATATAAAATACATGTATTTATACATATATGTCTATACACACATATATGTATATATAAGTATATATGCATATAAGTATATATACACGGATGTGCATATGTATATAAGTACATATGTAGATGCATGTGTGTATATATGCACATCTGTGTATACATATATAAGTGCTTATATACATATAATATGTATACATAATATGTATACTTATATGCATACTCATATATAATACTTATATGTGTATTACATATATATTTATGTGTGTGTACTTATATGTGTTATATACATGCATATATAAGTATTTTATATTTAAGTATAAGTATACATTTATATAAGTATATGTGTATTAAGTATATACACATATGTACTTATACACATATACATACATAAGTACTTATATATAAATATGCATACATATATAAGTTCATATACATATATATACATATACAATTAAATATGTATATAAGTATTTATATACATATTTAAAGGGCCTGTCCAGAAAGTATCCAGCCATGTACTACAAAAAATAGAGACATTTATTGAAGATGCAAGATACAAGAACATAGGACAATAACACCTCACTCTCCTTCAAAGTAGGGACCTTAGGACCTCACACAATATTGCCAGTCACTATCAGCTGCTCCATCATATTTTTCTGAATTTCATCAACAGTCTGAAATCTCTTCCCTTTCAAAGGTGATTTTAGTTTTGGGAAAAGCCAGAAGTCACAGGGCACCAAACTGGGCTGTAGTGGGACTGAGTCACTTGGGTGATTTGATGTTTCACCAAAAAACTCTGCATGACATGTGGTGCATGAGCTGCCACACTGTTGTGATGAAGCTGCCAATCTCCAGTTGCCCAGAGCTGTGGCCTTCTGAATCAGTCAAATACTTTCCACAGAGGAATGTTCAAGCTTAACACAAAAGTTGATGCAAATCATTGCTCTATTCACTCAGTCATTTTGAATACGATAGCCACACAGTACACATGCTCACTCAATGGCATCTACCACCCCCACTGACTAGTACAGTGAAGTCATCATTGTTCATGATGCACATTCCAGCCCACTCTCCTTGGCTGCTAGCTTACATCAATTTCATGCAAACCATTCTCATTATACTAACAATGGTTGGAATTTTTTCCAGACAGACAAAATATATATGTATGTGTTTGTATATATATATGTATATATGTATATATATATATGTGTATATAGAGAGATACATACTCTTACAGAACTGTACATATATATGTACATGTGTTATATATAAATAATACATATACACATATACACATATGATAAATGTTTGTTTTCCTTCTTTCTGATTTTGGTTCATTGCTTATAAAATAAAAACATCAGTATCTACTTTGTAGGAGTATTAACGTAATTAAATTCAATAACATATAGGAAAGCTCTACCACAAACTTCATGCAGTGAAATCAGAACTCATTCCTCTTATTATCCCAAGTTCCAAGTACCTACATGCTGAGGTTGTTGATTATAAGAACAGCCTGAACATGAAAAGTCATGAAAGTTCTTAGGAAACAATTCTTAATAACTCTATATGGGATGAAAAAAAAGATAAAAAAATGTTTTAACCTGATCCTGATGGCTCCCTCCCTGTGCTCTGTAACCCATCTAAGAGGTATTCAAATCTCACCTTGACTATTCCAAGGCCTTTAAATTACTTGAAAAGGTACCACCGACACCTCAGAATGAACAAAGAAATACAGAGCTGGTGCTGGGTTGTTTTATTTTTATTTTCTCCTGCTAAGATGTCTATGTTACTGAATAAAAAAGTGAAAAATACATGAACTTAAAAGGAATATAAGATAAAGGAAGAGTTGAGAGTACCATTAAAGGGATGATGAATTGAGCGGAGATTTGTCAGAGGGTACTTAGTAAGCAGTGGTATGAAAAGATATTGACAAAGAGGTCAGAGAGGGAAGCATAAACTGTTATACAAGCATCACTTCACAGGACCAACTCACAGAGAACCAGATAAAAGATGAGAAAGCCTGAGAAGGTCTGGAACAGGAGCCATAGAATTTGGAATAATTAGTGCATCAGCCAAGTGGAAATTAAAAATAGAGTGATGGTTTCAGAGCAGAGGTCAAGCACTTCACCAGAGAATAAGCTATAAAAGATCAAAGGAAAACTGCTATGGAAAGGGTAGGATAAGGATTTTATAAAAGGGTAAAATTGTGACTCCATGACAAGAAAGAACACAGTATAGAAGAGATGCTGTTGAGGATAAAATCTAAAGTATATACCCTAATTTCTTGATGCTTGCCACTCATATCTAGGTGTCTTCTCAACCAGAAAACCTGTTCTCAAGATTAATACTGCCTTTTTAAAATATTTTGTTTTTATATTTTATTCTACTTTTATTTTTTTTATTCTCACCTGAGGACATGCTTATTGATTTTTAGAGAGAGCAGAAGGGAGGGAGGGAGAAAGAGAGGGATAAAATATCAATGTGAGAGAAAAACATGGATCTGTTCCCTCTAGTACTTGCCTTTAAAGTAGTGAGCCTGCAACCCAGGAAAGCGTCCTAACCAGGAATTTAACCCTCCACCTTTTGGTTCATGGGATAACACCCCAACCAAGTGAGCAACACTGGCCGGGGCAACTGAGAGTGACATTTAATGCTGAAAGTTGATAACCTTTCAACTCATTATTTATCAAAAGAAAACATAAAGAAAAGAAGAGAAAAATGAGGAAGACAGACAATTATATCTAGATTAGGCATCAGTTGAAAAATCAAATGATTAATACAGACATGATTATTCCCAAAGTTTGAATGAGAAATTCATGTCACCTATAACAGATATAACTCAAGAGATAGCCTGGATAGTCCGTTCATTTGCAGCTCCCAAACCTCCCAATAGGAAGCAGCATAATGTTCCAAAAACGAAAAATAAATTTGAAGCTGGAAAGTTCTGAGTTCAACTCTCAGCTTGGCCATATACTAGCATGCTGAGGCCTAGGAAAGTAACTGTGCCAGGCTGAGACTCTCCAATAACAACACAAAATGAACTTAAGACTTGCCTCCAGGCAATGAGATAATGTTTTTAAAGTGTCTAGGATGTAGCAGGTGCTCAATTAACAGTGTTCAAGCACCAAAGTTCTGAGGCTAACCTCAAGGCATGTATGTGAGGTGCAAATAAAAAGTAAATTGACTAACTTTTAAACAATAAAGACATCACAAAACTTGTATTAGATGATGTTCTTGCAAAGTAGATCCCTAGGAAGGCTATGGACAAGAGTTAACCAACCTGACCTTGCTGACAACATTCTCAACCGGAGCCCCTCTTCCAGAACTGCTATAGGAGCAATTAAGTGCACATTCCTTTGACTATTCACAAAAGTGAAAAATACCATTCTTCTGAGCGGGGCTGACTTGTGGAAATAGTCTGCATCATCTAGATCTAAGTCTGGCAAATAAGATCTAGCTGAAGTGTGACCACCAAGCAATGAGAATGATTTTCTCCTGTGACTCATCATCTAATTGAGAAGACATTTTCAAAAAGTCCTGAATCCTATTAAAATAAAAGCACCAGTATATGAAGATAGTGATATAAGAATCTTTATTGCACCATTGAACATAGAGGCAAGAATTACTGCATGTGTGCCAATAGGGGAATGAATGGAAAAAAAAAAAAACTTGTGTTATAACTCTCATGTTAAATATTATGTAGCTACTAAACAAAATGAGTAAGAGAACTTTTTCTTAAAGTGTGTCCCTAGAACAGCAGTCAACATTGCCCAGGGACTTGTTAGAAATGCAAATTCTTGGACCCTGCACCAGATCTAAACGAGAAATGCTAGGGTATGTGGCCCAACAATCTGCATTTTTACGTCCTCCAGGTGATTCTGCCACAGGCTTAAGTGTGAGAATTACTAAATAGACAGATGTCCTACATTTACAGGAATGTTTGAGAGATGTAAGAAAAGCAAGTTGCAAACCAATAAGGAATATTTACAGTTGAACTAAATTGTCCAGGTGTATATATGTGTCTATGTATAGAATGAAAGTTGTAGTAGGTTAGTTTCCAGACTCTTAAAATGAATAGAGCTGAGGAGGAGGAGAGGAGGATAGATAGAGAAAGGCTGATAATGGGGGTACAGAGGGAGGGGGAAGATAAATAAAGAGAGAAAGAAACAGAGACAGAGAAAGACATATACCTTGTACATAATATATAGAGAGGTAGGTTTACTAACTGCATTTCTAATACTCTGCTTTTTACTTAAAGCCAACCTTGCATTCCTTTGAATCTCTTGCTCCTCAGTGAGTGTTAACAGTCTCTTCTTCTTCTGTAAGCCTCATGTTAAGATCTCAAAAGCAGCCTGCAAGTGTATACATAAGAAATAAATAGGATATAGACATACTTAATATGTATTATAATTCTCCAAAGACCATCCAAATGTCTGCTGGCTAAATGGCTGTCACTCAAGATTAGGGACAACATAAGTTAGCTTTCACATTTCTCAAGAAAGGAAGGCTGAGGATTGACAGCCGATTGCCAGGAAGACCCATTCACAAAGACATTTATTTTTTCTTTCAGAAACTAAAAGCTAACTGAGCTCAAACTATTCTCATTATTTGGGCCATATCTGGTTTATGCATAGAGTATTAACCAGATTAAGTTGTAGGAAATAAGTAATTTGTTTTCAAAGTCTTGACATTTTCATAGATGTCTGGCAAAGTCTGGAGATTTCCCAAGTAAACCCCAGGCAGCGGGAAGTCTTGTGCGTCCTGGAGCACCCTGGAGGCTACCCCCACTCACTGCACACTGTGGCCCTATGAGAATGCCCCAAGTGTTTGCCTGTATGACAAGCTCTCACACACGCCCCCAGCATGTTCGGCCTGGCATGCAAACACCTGAGCATCCTTATGTAGGAATTGAGACATCTTTACTATGAATCAAAACTAAGTGGCAAAGGGAAATCAGTATAACATACCCAAGGCAGACTCTTGGTGAAACAAGGTGACTGTTAAAAGCCCAGAAAAGCCAGAGTAAAAGGAAGCAAGATCAAGTACATGTGTGGGAGGTGCCCTGGCACAGACTTGATGCATTCCAGGTTAGGATCTCAAGCATTAAACAAGGTAATGAGGGGAAGTTGCAACTTTCAACAAACATCCTTAACTCCTCACATTTTGCAAGGCATTTCTTCTCTGGCTCCCGCTTGAACTCATATTCTCTGAGAAATCCCCTTAGGATATACAGGGCCTGTTCCTTTCTTATTGATTTCAAAAATGCACAGTTCCTTTAACATCTCAGATTTGAATACCTCATGCGTGTCTTTTAACTTAATCAATGTCAGAGTGGTCTGTGGTCCTTTGGCTTGCTGTCCCTCTCCCACCAGCACATGACAACACAGGTCTACCTGTTCAGTGGTTCTCAGCCTGGTGGCACATCAGAAGCACCTAGAAATCTTTTTTATGCCATTGCCAGACCCTACCTTAGACCAATTCCATCAAAATTATTGGGCAGCAGGGGGAGCATGGGGTACAGAATTGAGCATCTGTAACTCCTCATGTTTCCAAAGAGGTCTAATATAAACCCAGGAGAGAAAACTACTGAACTAGCTCTTATTTAAGTTCCTAGAAGGAAGATTAGAGCTTCCCATGTGTGGTTGAAAGAGGTGAACTTCAAGGTCCTTTCCAAACAGGAGGAGGGTCAGTGATTTTCAGAAAGCAGTCAGCTACAATAATGATTTTTCACAAATAGCAGTGGAAGGGATTCTTCAAGGTTAAAGAGAAAGACTTTTGCAAAGTGAATCAGAAAATCGAGCCCTCCATCTAGATGATTCTGACCAACCAAACATAAAATGAATATAAATATGTACTTTGTAGTTATGTCAATAATCTAATTTTTAGAGAAGCAATTTTTTCATAAATTTATTTTTTATTGGTCTCAAGGGTCCAGAAAGTCAACTCTAGAACTTGACACAGTCTACTTCTTAAACTTTACCTAACTCATTTAACTATAAATAAATCAGGCTGCAGTAGCCCACATCTAATTAATAGACACTGAGCCACATTAACTACAAAATACATCACTATGAATAATTGAAACATCCAAGGTTTTCAGGCAGTCCCTCAGTTCTACCCAAAGTAACTTATCAACTGGCCTAAATAGAATTACCCTAAATATTTCTTTAAAAAAATCAAAGGAAAGTTTGTTTCTCCAAAGACTAAGAAGGAATTTTGACAAAATGTACAACTTATTTCTACAGCTGTACTTACACAAAGATGGAAGGACAGAGAGATATTCCTCCTTAATCATTCTCACATGCAGCCTAACTCTGACTCTGGAAAGAAGTAACAAAGGCCAACGAAGTAGTAGAGGATAGTATCTTCCATAAGCTGAAATTTCAAGGTAGTAATTTTTCACATGTTCTAAAGTAGATCACCTCTTTAGACCTCCTTCCTCAGCAGGAGATGAGGGAATTCAGAAGGCTCTAACTTTTAAACAAAATAAACAAAACCAAATCTTAGAGAGCAGAAAGACCAAGCAAGCAAGACAAAGAGGGGAGTAAGTGCCTAACACTTTGAAAAAAATAAAATAAAACTTAGATTATCATCCCATGAAGATTTATTCTCAAGCGGAAAGATAATGAAAAGGAACTTGAATTGATCCATCATCAATCCAGTGTTGACTTTGAGTCTACTGCATGTTGGGCCTTAGAAGAGATGCAATGATGAGTCTGGAAAGCAAATTTTGGGACAAATCATGGGTTTGAGAAAGCCAAAAGGGAGTTTCCTGTACCAGTAATACTAATACTAATATTAATAATAAATCAATCTATTGTGTACTTATTATGTGTCGGTATTATACTAAGAAAGCTTTCACACATTATCTTATCAAATTCCCTCAGGTACCTGATAAGGTAACTATTATTTATTCCCAGCCTACAGCTGAGGAAACTGAGGCTCAAAGTGTTTAAGTACCTTGTCCAAGGTTATCCAGTTAGAATTAATTGGCTGGTTTTCAAAAGCAGATCTAACCTACTTTAAACCCTGAGTCTTATACCCTTTACTTAATTGTAAGGCTGACAAATCGAAAGACAGTTTTACAGTGGTGACATAAACAGCTTTGATAAATCATACAATCCACATTCTAGGTAAATGTCATGTCAAGTGGCCTTGCTCTGTGGTCTAATCACCCCAGCCTGCCACGTCTACACCCCAACAGTATGCCCACCTCTTCCTGCATTACTGGCAATTCCTGGGATGGCATTAGGGCTGCTGCAGAGCCCACAGAAGCCACACTGCAATGTACAGGGGATGCTAAAGTGAAAGGAAAGGCTTCTCTCTAAAAACATATAATATTATATTACACATAGGAACATCCATCTACAACCCAGAGCAGGGCAGAATGTCTCCACTGGCTCAGATGTCCAGCTTCTTTCCTAGTGGTAATGAATAGAAACTCAATCAGTACCCATATCTGTCCTTACACATAAGGCACCATCTCTCTAAATAAAAATCCTCATAGTGTTCAGGAAAATTGTTATAAATAAGGGAGATAACTGGTCATGCATTAATATTGCATAGTAAGAGGAACTGTGAGAAGTTCTTAAGCCAGCCTGTTTAAGTTCAGTTACAAACTTCTCTTTCTAGCCATGTGACCTTTCTCATGTCACATAGCTACTCTGTGCCTCAGAAAAGCACAAGTTTGTTTTGATGATTAAAAGCTTCAGTGCACATTTTCAATAAAATTTGGCATGTAGTATGCATCTAGCCATACAATTATTCCTCCCCTTATCTGACATTCTGCTGTTGGAGCTTTCCTCCTCCATGGGAAGTACTGGCCTTCTTCTACAATCTCCATGTAATATTCAAAGATCACATGGACAGCACACATTAGCCACCACCAACTTAGTGTGAATTAGATATTATATTGTTTCCTTCATTTTAATAAAGGCAGGATCTGTTACAGTACACTTCTGTCCAGGGAGATATGGAAGAGGAGGTACAAGGTATAAAAGGTAAGGTGGGCTGAAGGTATGAAACACACATTTCTACTAATTTGCAGTTTCATGGAGACTTAATTCCCTGGAGACCCTGATGTTGATTTCAAATATCCCCTAATCTCTCCCAGAAAAAAAAATCTGGCTAAATTTTCTTCCCTTGCTCCTCACCTTGGTTACACAAAATCCTTCCTAAATACCCCTTACATAATAAGCCCATTCAACCTTTTAAGTACTAAGTGGGTCATGGTTTCTCTTCATGTCTTTCTTTCTGCTTCTGCCCCAGTAGCCCCACTCTGGACTTAGGTGGGTCGCCTTTCTTTTTGATATAAGCATATTGATTACATCATTGCTATTCTCTGATTTCATTTATAGTCACAGGAAGGCTGCCTCATGGCCCCCTGCCACTTCACTACTCCACTTAACCATTGCCATTCGTTGGCCTGGCATGAGAGCCAGTGAGCTGAAATGCAGTGATCACTAATCTGAAAGAGGGAAAATTGTCTTTTGGACCAAGTTCTGCAGCTCATAAGGGATGTGGTCTTCGCTAATGAACTTCCTATTCTGAGCCTCTGGCTCCTCATCTGTGAAAAGGGAGTTGAGCTCCAGGTCCCCTTCCAACATGAACATCCTCTGATTAGATTTCACAGTTTCCCCACTTTCCTACTGACCTTTGGTTCCAGGCCTTCCAAGGCTGGCCCATCAGCAGAGAAAGAAACACTGCTTGCCTGCCTGCCTGCCTGCCTGCCAATCTGTGCTCAGGGCAGACTCCACTGGGAGGCGATGATCAAACATACCCAGGGCTGGCCCTGCACCATATGTCAGCTCAGCACACTGTCCAGGAGGCTGCAGATGCAGACCTGGGAGGCCTAGCAGGCAGTACGCTGCCCTGAAGAACTAATAAGCAGGACCCAGTGCCCAGGGTGCTTGTCCTCAATCAGCCTCAGTGGTTCTGCTCATCTGTCTCCTCACCTCCCTGGCAAAATATAAGGATCCAATATCAGATTTGAATAGGGCTTAAAAAAGTAAAATAAAACAAACAGAAAAACCCATACATTTGAACATCTGCAATGAATAGATACTCATGAATAATAATATTCAATTGCTGGGTATTACCAAGTGCCAGGCACATACTGTCTCCTTTAATCTACTAAACACTACCTGAATGCTAGGCTGTGATTTCCCTGATTCACAGATGGGTAAAGTGCAGAGTAATTCGCACATCCTAAGTCATATCCTGACAGTCTGGCTGACCCCCGAGCTTGCCGAGGTAAATTCTGCACTGTACTGCCCCTCAGGACCTTACAGAACAGTTTGTACTCCCTTTAAAGGAAAACTCTTCCTTAGGCCAAGGCAAAATCTATCTTCCTATTGCAGCCCCTCAGCCCTTCTTTTATTGGATCCTCTCCTGACATAGACAGAGACACTCAATCCAATCAATTGTAATAATTTAAGATAAAAAACAATTAGACCAGATAATGATAAACATGTGGCTTCACCTTTGTTCTCAAGCAGCCCCCCTGGCCAATTCAAAAGTGGCTCTATTTGTTTTCTTTGTTCGCTCTTTGCCCTTCCGTTTTTCTCCAGTAGCACATTAATAGAAGCCACAGTTTTGACAACTGTGCAACTAGTTTTTAAGTGATTGAAATAATTTATTATTATCCAGTCAAGGAAAGTTCCTACAGGAGCTAGAGCATCTGGTAACGGTGCCCAAAGAATTTCATTACACAAAAACTTAACATTTAGCGGAAATCATCATAAAGAAAGATATGGGAATAAAGAATAGAAACATCTTTTGATTTACATTCAGGTCAGAGGATCAAATGATTCTGAATGAAATTACATTCAGTTACCCATCTGTCCTCACATTCTCCCACACAACTCTTGCTTTCTGAGACCTCTCTGTGATCCCCCCAACAGAGATATACTCTGGGTGTTTCTTATTTAAGCAAGTTGCTAGCTCTGTGATGGCTTCTCTTTTCTGTCTTACTTTTCTGCTGCTTTTGTTGTTTTAACTGCCTCTGTGGACCTAAACAGGATGAGCTGAGCACAGTTCACACGCAGCAAGCTCAGTGATCACGAAGCCACTGCTAAAGCCTGCAGAGGAAGCCTGTTTTAAATGCATCATATCACAGTCTACCCTCTGGCTGCCTCCACAGTGATCTGTGCCAATACCCAAAACTGACATGCTGCTCTCAAATTGGCATTTCTGTCATACAACCCCTCCATGTATCCCTCTAGGGGTTGCAATGAGAGTGGAAGGTTACTATCGAGCCCTATCAGCCTTGGCCATGTCTAGTCATGGGCAGTAATAACCTGTGCTCAGCCTATTCAGCCTTGCTCAGACCCTGAGGCAGGAAAACCTGGGCAAAGGGTACATTAGGAGATACAACCCCAACAGTTTGGAAATGGAAAATTCATTTGATGTCCCCATGCTTGCTATCTGCTGTGAATTTTGCTTAAATACCCATAGGAACATTGGGCAACAACCCCCTAACTAATACCCATGGAGTGTAGCCAGGCTGCCTCCTTGTCCTTCAAGCAGGTCCTAGGCTCTCAGTTTCAATTTCAGCTCCACCAGGGATAGAACCTACCCCACAGCTTCACCTGCCCCGCCTCTCCCATGACCTGGCTGACGGACTCTGATGCTCTCTCCTCATTCCAGTGACACCCTCACAAGAGACTGGATATGCTTGCTCTATCCCAAGAACAAATCTCTTCTATCTATTATTATATCCCAAGGATGTCCAGTCACCATGACTCATTAATTTCACCTTCTACAGACAAAGTCAGATCCTTTCAACCCAAACCCAAATCTGTTTTTATCAAGCTTGATGGTTTGAACATTTGACCCTTCCCAGAACGTTTTGTCTAACTTGGTTTTCCCCAGCCCACTCTCCAAGGAGTACCCAGTACCGCCAGTACCTCCTCTCCTCCCCTATGAGCTCTGAGCACTTGAGAGCAAGCTAGCTGAAATCGGGGTACAGTATGTGACTCTGGGTCTGGGTTAAATTTTGCTTGAGATGTTAAGAATAGTGAGACCTTACCAATTTTGGAAATCAGCCCCATGAAACCTGAATAATTTGGGAAACAGATGGAATTTGATGGACCATTTGGTTTAAAGCCACTGAGCACAAACCTGACTGTATTATAGCCATGCCCCCAAGAGCAGGGACCATATCTGTTACACTCACCAATGTTTATAGCACCAGCATAATGCCTAACAAACAGGAGAAACTTGATGAGTACTTGTTGATTAAACAAACAGATGGATAATTTGTGTTAAAGTCCTAATCCCCCAGTACCTCAGAATATGACTTTATTTGGAGATACCTACAGTGCTTTTAAAGAAGTAATTAAGATAATATGGACCCTAGTCTGATATGAGTAGTGTCCTTAGACGTAGAGGAGATTAGGACACAGACCCACATGCAAACCATGTGAAGACAAAGGGAAAAAATGGCAATCTACAAGCAAAGAAAGAGGCCTCAGAATGAAATCAACTATGCAGACACCTTGTTCAGTTCCAGCCTTCAGAACTGAAAGTAAATTTATGTTTAAGTTATCCATTTGTAGTAACTGTTATGGCAGCCCCAGGAAACTAATATAAATATCTATCTGATGGAATGGTTTTTATATTCTTAATACTGTGCTTGGAACATAGTAGATACCAAATACAGTTAAGTATTGTTAAAATTAGCCATATATCAAATATGGTCTGATATATAACTACCCTCATATTCTGGATCTTGGGATTTTATCTATATCCAAATTCAATGTTTTGCCATCCTCTTTATGCTTAACTTAAATCTAGTCTGGTACATGTTGATTTAAATATACATAAAAATACTTCTTTTTTTTCCATTTAAGTATGATTATTGGATTGAGAAACTAACATCAGCATGAAGGATTACTATATAATTCTTGAACTTAAATTATAAAGTCTTATTTTGACTGGATTTTCCTTAACTCCAAATAAGATTCTAAACATTTTTTTCAACCCTAAAATAATATCAGATATTTTACTCAAATTGAATTTCTGTTATTGCCCAATCCAAGAGAGCAGGTGCTCCAAATTAAAGGGTTGGACCATATATTAAGTACAGGTTCCAGGGTAGTAATTCTCAGACTCAGTCCCTTGAGATGAAGATGGGTCCAGCCCAATAAGAACATGGTGGAAACTGCTGTGCAGTATGGATGCAAGTTCAGGGCTTTGCGTCAGAAGGTGGGCCTCTTACAAACACCTGCTCACAATGGCACAGATTAACACAGAAGGGTGAGTGGCCATACAAAAGATAATGCCCCAAATGTTTTCAGAGAAAGATAAGTAGGATGTATAATTTCTTCCAAAGTGGGAAAGGGAAAGAAAAATATATGTGTGTGTATCTGTGTGTGCACGTGTGTGTGTGTGTGTGTATTTTTTTCTTTTTAACATTGACACCTTAATGGTAGGAGGCTATTAATGAATACTTGGGTAAGACAAATAGACAAAGAGACTATAAAACAGAAACGGAAATGCTCCTCTCAAGTTCCATTGCTGCATATCACCATCCGACCCTGTGATTCCATTGATTTACCTGTGCTATATCAAATTTTAATCACCATAAACCACAGACTAATACAGAACTGCCACTGACAAGAACCCTTAGTAGAGACTTTGATTAGTTTGGACACCTCTGAAAAAATTTTAAGACTGTCTAGCCCGGAAACCTGAAGATAAAAAGGAAGCATCTGAAAAAACTTCATTCTATTGTTTTTACAAAAACTAGGTATGACATTCTATTTCAAAGTTAGGACTTTCAGAAAATACATGAACAAAAGAAAAAAGATGCAGTTGGAGGGTTAAGAGGAGTAACCCCCTAGCAAATATAATTACCATAAAAAGAATCCCTTGAGAAGAAATGACAAATTTGTTTTTGTTCCCTGAGCTAAATTACAACAGATTTACCTTATGGTCTCAGCACATCTTAATCCTTAGATGTTCGCTGGATGTCCCCTTTTTCCCAGTACATGAAGCTTGGCTACATTAAACAGGCACATTCTAAACTGGGCCACAGCACTAGTTTACCAAGATGTTAATAAATGGCCCCTTAAAAAAGTGTATTGCTACAATGTGGGAATTTGCACACTATATCTCACATAGATATTTATAATGCCCATAAGAATATTAAAGACCGGGAGAACATCTATAATTATGGAAGCTGTTTAAATTGGCTTAATACAAGGTTTCCCAATGACTATCTATTAACAGCTCAAGAAACCATATTTTCAATCTAGGTTTGTGATGCATTGGTTTAAATACTATTGTTTCTGTGCCTAATGTCTCTGTACATTTCCAACATTGCTACTGTGCATTAAGAGAAGATGAGACACATACCTGATGTATACTCTGAATGATCAATCTATTTTTCTCTGAAATGTCCAGGAAATTCAACCACAGGCACTTTATTTCTTAGCTCATGTCAATAGTAGAATTAACCCTCATTTCTCTTAGCATGTGCAGACATAGCCGCAAATACTTTCGGAAGCATCATCTGTTATTAGCAGACATGGATGAAATGCCATCTTTGTTCTTGGCTGCACATCAAGGCCATAGTGAGGAGTAAACTAGGAGAACACATGGGCCTAAAACTTTGTGTCTCTGGATTTATATCTAGGCCTGTCTGACTCGTCCCGTGTTAGGCTCCTTAATCTCTTTGAGGCTCAGTATTTTTATTGATCAACAGATAAATTTCACAGTCATTCTAATGTCTGAGGTCCCAAGAAACTATTGGTTTTGAATTCAAAAGTACAGAGTTAGTTAAACATCTTAAATATTCCTGCCTTAGTCAGAGGCTCTATTTTAATATGTTCCAGGAGAGAAATCCATTAAAAAGCATTTGAAATATAGGAAATTATTTGGAAACAAAGACAGAAGGAAAGACAGAGATAGCTGAAAATATTCATGTGGATTATGGGTGATTTCTGGTTTGTTCTTTCCAACATATCTGCAGTTTATTTCTTTTGCAAAGCACAGGTATTACTGTTGCAATAAAAAAAAGATTAACAAGAGTTTTATTTTTGTTTTTAAGTCTTCTGAGTCCTGAAGCAGGTTTCTACCGATTTAGAAACCCTACTGTTGGCGGCTTATCAAACATTCCAGACTTCATGTGCAGACCAACATCACCAAAGTTTGGGATAAGTAGAACTGTGCCTTAGAAAGGCATGGGCTTAGAAAAGCCTAGCATGAGCTCCATAGGTAGATAATCAAATGCATGACAGGAATTAGAGGCTGAACCCCTGAAGAAATGCTTGTAGCAACTAATAGAAGGAAAGAAGGGATAGAGAGAAAGAGGGAGGGAAGAATGATATGAGAAATGAAAGCAACATTGCTGATCTGTCAGTCCATAATTTTAGCATCATTAGTTGAGCTCCTGGTTTTCCATAGACCCTCTAAATACAAAGGCCCCTGGGACACATTAAAACTTAACATGGTACAGGTAGGTTCAAAAGTGAGGGGGAGAAAGGAGAGCCACCCAGAAAGACAAAGTTGTCCAGCTGAGGTTTTCAGTCCTGGCTGTACACTGGCATCACCTGAGAATCTTTAAACTGGTTGATAGTCAGGCTCCATTCCAGAGAAATTACATCAGAATCTCAGGGGTGGGGCTCAGGGTGGGAGTTTTTGAAGTTCCCCAGGTGATGCTAATGTGTAGTCCGGCTTCAGAAATACACAGGGTAGGTGAAAATAGGAATTAAAAGCAAATCTTACTGACTTTTCAATGTTGCCGAATGCTCCTCAGAAACAAGAATAGTTTCTTTTCCTGGACTATTTGAAAATTTTCACACCACAGCTGACTGAGCATGAAACTGAGAATATATTGAATTTACCCTTATTGCTAACCATCACCCTAAATGCCCTCTTCTCCCTTGCTTAGTAAATCCAGGCAGGTGAATGAAATGGTGTCTCTCTTTCTTTAGTGAGTGAGGCTCACTACTCTACAACGGGATTTTCACAAGATCTGAGGACAAAGAAGGGAAAGGTGTCAGGAATTGGGTAGAATCAGGGGAAAACCCGGGGCTTTCCTGGACAGTTGTTCTGAAACTAAAAATCTGATACTAGTCTGTTTAAGTGTAATTTGACTCTCTTCTGAAGTAAGTGCAGTAATTAAGGCTCTGGTTCATTGGGTGTAACTATTTGACACTGTACCATAACTATTCAACAGGATGATCTATTTATACATTCATATCTGTCTTGTTCTTCTTTTGAAAAGATAAGACAAAACGATAATGCTGTCCTTCCTCTCTCTCCTTATAAAATAGGCAAACTTCTGAGTTCCCGGATCTAGGTTCCTTTTAGTCATACCCAACTCCATCCCCGCTTACTCCCTTTGTCACCTCCTTGCACACAAGTTAATGGCATTTTGAGATTCCTGAGACTGACTTAAAGAAATTTCCCACCCATGCATTTGTTTAGAAGATTGATGTCCATCAAGGGGTCATCAATCTAAAGTTATACCAGAATGGAAGGAGAAAGAAGGAATAGGCCTAACCGATGGGGGGAAGAAAGGAGAAATTGTTCCACTGGTGGCTTTTCCTCCACCCAAACTAATAACTTGCTTCTCATACTCCAGGGGATGTCAAAGCATCTGGGCATAATGAGATTCTGCAATAAACTGTTCATATTCGGCATGAATGGAGTGGATGCCTCCTACCCAGGCCTAGGGTAAGAAAAATAACAGCATGACAATTCCGCATTGAAAAACGTGTTTCAACACTTCTATATGTTCCCCAAAGCTTTTGGGAAGAGTCTAGCCATATTAATTTGCCTTAAAATAATAAAAACAAGTGCTATTCTTGTTTATGAGCTTCATGGAGGAAACACATACCCATTATACATATTACCCCAAGAGATTTTCAGGGGATGAGATAATAGATGGACTCTGAAGGAATTTGGTTCATTTGAGAATATGTACTACAGGAGAAAAATTACCAGAGGGTGTCCTGGTTCTTGGAAAAGAAAATTTGGATTACCAATTATTGGTCTTAAAATATTACACTATGTTAATAATAAAAATGACACAAAGCACAGAGATAAGATCCTTCATTTAACTGAAAGAACATCTAACTTTTACCTATTTTTAACAATGGCTTTGATTTTGATATTGAACATATTCATGAAGGTCATCATTCATATCAGATTTATGGGGGAAAAATTGGAAGTTTCGAAAGCATGTTCAAGAAAGTTGGCAAAATCAGAATACATTTGCTTTTTTTTTTTAACAAGCAAAATTCTTGTTTCCCCTGAAAGAACCCTAGGAGGAAATTCTTTTCTATTCAAAACTTTTATTTTCATCAAAGAATAAGAATAAAGACAAAATGAAAATGTATACAGCTAGTCGTTTCAAATTCCATATGACTGGATTCTGCTCATTAGAAATCTGTACTGCTTTCAGATTTTCTAAAAAGTAATTTTTTTGAAGTCCACTATCCACCATGTTGAAATGTCCTGCTGAAAGGGGTATTAGTCTAGGTGCTATCCTTTCCAATGTCTCTTCTTCATTCCTTTCTAACAGTCTTTACACAATACTCTGATTAATTTTGTAAGAACCTTTAATTAAATCAAAGAAAACTAGAAACTGAGAATGCTGTGTATCAAATTCAAAACTAAAAAAATCATACAATGTTTTATAATCATGACCATGTGGGGCATTCATTGGAGAATAGACTTAAAGATCCTGTTCCAGACTTCCAGTCAAGATGGCATGATAGGCAGACTTGGCTCACCTGTTTGCACAACCACATCAAGATTACAACTAAAATATAGAACAACCGTCATTCAGAACCATCAGAAATTGAGTTGAATAGAAGTGTGACAACTATGAAATTAAAGAAATCACATTCATCCAGACTGATAGGAGTGGCACAGATGTGAAATGACTGGTCCCTCACCTACATGTGGCAGATAAAAATTCAGAATGGATATCTCAGGGGTGAGGAGTCCCAGTCCCATACCAGGCCCCCCAGCCCAGGGGTCCAGTGCCAGGAAGATAAGTCCCCAAAACTTCTGGCTGCAAAAACCAGTGGGGATTGAGTTAGTGGAAGAAACTTCTCAATCCCCAAGTAATTCCTCTTAAAGAACTCACACACAATCTCACCTACTCGGACTTACTGCCTCTGAGTTCCTTTGCTAGGGTAGCAGCTTGAAAGGCACCAGTGGTATATAAGGAGAAACTGAAGTGTCTGGAATCAAGACAAGCAGAGGCCATTGTCCCTTTTATAAACCTTCCCTCAACAGAGCCACAGAACTGGCAAGCTGGTGCCATATCTGAGTCTACATCAAGCTGGTTAACAATGTTTGACCAACCTTGGAGATCCGCAGAGACTCCACCCCACCCAAGTTATCAGCCCAACCAAGCTGCTTTTTCATATGAATCACTGGTCTTGGCTCCTGCCTCACAACTTCCTAAATCCTATCAAACAAGCCACAGCTGGCCTCAGTGAGTCCCAGGCCCAGCACTAGCAGCAGCCAGCCTAGATTCACAGGTTGGCTTCACCTGGGAATCTCTAAGCCCAGCCCAAGTAGTAGCTTTCTCATATTGCTTTATAGCTCAGGCAGGGCAAACTGAGAAAAACACAGGTGGGGTCTGACCTTGGCCTGAATCTCAGGACTAGGTCACCCAATGGACAGCTACAGACCACTTCAGACACTGCCACCCTGCACAGCTGGTCCTCCACAGAGGGTGGAGTTTTGTAATAAGTGGTCACAGCCAATCCTTGCAGCTGGGTAAATCTGTAAGGACTGGCCTGATTAAATCCTTTCCATTGACCTGCCAAAAGCAATCAAGGCTCAACTATAAGAGGGGGGTGTACTCAGTCTACATGTAGGGAGCATCTCGAATACTCAACTTGGGTGATAGAGGAGGCTGTGCCACTGGACCCTCCAGGACACCTACCACATTAGGGCACACCACCAAGTCATGGGGTCAAAGAAGCTCTACCTAACACATAGAAAGAAACAGGGAGGCTGCCAAAACAAGGGGAAAAAGATATATGACCGAAATGAAAGAATAGATCAAAACTCCTGAAAATGAGCTAAACAAAATGGAGATAAGCAATCTATTATATACAGAGTTCAAAACACTGTACATAAGAATGCTCAAGGACTTAGTAATGACCTCAACAGCATGAAAAAGATCCAGTCAGAAACGAAGGATACACTGATGGAAATAAAGAACAGTTTAAAGGGAAACAACAGTAGAGTGGGTGAAGCTGAGAATCAAATCAATGATATATAACATCAGGAAGCAAACAACAACCAGTCAGAACAACAAGATCAAAAAAGAATCTTCCCCAAAATGAGGATACTATAAGCAACCCCTGGCACAATTTCAAGAGGTCCAATATTCACATCATAGTGGTGCCAGAATGAGAAGAGAAAGAGAAAGAAATTGGAAATCGAGTGGAAAAAATAATGAAAGAAAACTCCCCTAATTTGGTGAAGGAAGTAGACATGCAAGTCCAGGAAGCACAGAGAGTAGCAAACAAGATGGATACAAAGAGGCCCACTCCAAGACACATCAGAATTAAAATGCCAAAAGTTAAACACAAAGAGAGAATCTTAAAAGCAGCAAGAGAAAAGAAGTTAGTTACCTACAGGGAAGTTCCCATGAGGCTGTCACCTGATTTCTCAAAAGAAACACTGCAGGCTAGAAGGGATTGGCAACAAATATCCAAAATCATGAAAAGCAGGGGCCTACAGCCAAGATTGCTCTACCCATCAGAGCAATCATTTAGAATTGAAGGGCAGTTAAATAGCTTCCTGGACAAAAAAATCTAAAGGAGTTCATCATCGCCAAACCATTATTATATGAAATGTTAAAGGGACTTATCTAAGACAAAGAAGATAATAAAAACTATGAACAATAAAATGGCAAAAAATATAATCTATCAACAATTGAATCTAAAAGCAAACTAAGCATATCAGAAGAACAGAGACAGAATCATGGATACAGAGAGCATTTTTAATGTTGCCAAATGGGAGGGTGTTATGGGGGAATGGGTGAAGAGGTGAGGGGATTAAGAAGTACAAATAAGTAGTTACAGAATAGGGATGGGGATGTAAAGTACAGTATAGGAAATAGAGTATTCAAACAATATATATGCATGACCCGTGGACGTGAACAATGGTGGGTGGATTGCTTGAGGGAGTTGGGGTGCTGAGTGGAGTGGGGGCAAAGGGGGAAAATCAGGACAACTATAATGGCATAATCAATAAATACAATTTTTTAAAAAAGATCATGTTCCAGAATACAGTCTATAACTCTGAGTAGGTCTATGTAATGAGCAGGTCAAGTGTGTACACAGTACAATGTATTCCCTCTAAGACAATGTATTTGTACAAGTTGGTTGCCTCATACCCACCTGGAAAAACTTCACAAAAATTCAGAATCACAAAAATTCAGAATCCTACACTTCATTTGAGACATACTGAATGAGACTGTTTTGGGTCAGGGAGCTTAGAAACATGCATTTTGCAAACTTCCTAGGTGACTCCTGGCAATTTGGAAAATCCTGTTCTAAGCGCTACAATTCTGAAAAAGGTCAGGAACACCCACACACTGCTGAGATGGCAACATTCCACACTTTTTATTTTTAATTAACCTTTGCCACTACCTATAAATATTTATTGAACACTTTGTGCAGGAATAATTACTGGAGTCTTCATATGTCCAATCACATGTAATGCCAGTTTTTGAAGCAGATACTAACAACGTTCCTCATGTTCCTCATGAGGAAGCACCGGCACAGAAATGCCGAATGATCCATCCAAGGCTACACATCCTATAAGTGATGAAGCCAGGCTTTGAAACCAGGACATCTTATTTTAGAGGCTACATGTTTAACCAGATCACTATAAAATTCCAAGCAAAGAAGTAACGGTTGAACTTTGCATTCCTGGTTCTCAAGCCTTCCTACCTTACAAACCGAGCCAGGTGGGTCTGACTATAGCATCTGGAGCAGTGTTTTAAAATGGGGTCTCTGCACTGTGTCAGAATCACCTGGGGCAGGCACCGGAACCAGGGCTGGCTAAAGATCAAATTCTTTGATTCTCACCCAGACCCACTACACCAAGGTTTTAGTGGAGAAAAAAAAATCATGTTCCCCCTGGTGATTCTTATATACAGTAAAGTTTGAGAACAATTGTATTAGGTAAATATAAGCCCACAGCAATAAGATTAAACTCAAAGATGATAAAGTTAATTTTCCTATCCTTAGATTATGAGCTAAAGGATAAGGTTAAGGCTGTGGTTCTCAGTCATGGGTGATTTTCCCTCCCAGGGAGACTGAGCAATGTCTGGAGATATTTTGGTTTGTCGTGAGTGAGGGGAGTGCACTGATACCTATTGAGTGTAGACTAGAAATCCTGGTAAACATCCTATAATGTAGAGGACAGTGTCCATAACAAAGAATTATCTGACCTAAAGTGTCAACAGTGCTGAGGGTGAGAAACCCTGGGTTAAGGTATTCAGAAGGAAAAGCTTTGTCTCCTGCCTTTCCTCAATAGCAGCCTCATAAAAAAAAGTTGTAGGGACAACTTTTTTATTGTCTTCTCTACCCATCATTCCAACCATCCTCCCATTATTCTGGTATTTATGTCTAGCTAAAATATCATCTGTCCTCCTTTTCACATAGCCAAATACTAATGTTACTGCATGAACTAACACTTCCAAATGCTCCGACTCTTATCTCCTCTGACCTAAAATCAAGTTTCCCTAGCTGGTTAGATGACAAGGAATCAGAAAATTTAGAGCTGAACTCAGCTGATCTATCCAAACATTTTCTATCAAGGAGCAGCTAGGCTCAGAGAGGTTAAGGGACAGTAGAAAGTATACAGGCTTTGGATTCAGGCAGATCAAAATTTGAACCCTAGCTTTGTCCTTCACCAGATAGGAGACCTTAAGATGCTATTTTAACTTTTTTCAAGTCTCCCTTACAAACTGCAAAAGGCATTTGTGAGGATGTATGAAACACATGTGAAGTGTCCCATGTGACATGCACAGGAAGCACACAGCACATTTCAGGCACCTTTTCTTTCCCAGAGACTTTCAAAGGCTTCCCTGAAATATCAAACTAGTAATACCTCAATTTTCATGTGTCCTCAATGTGATGATGCAAGCAAAGTTTTAACTTTAAGGTCTCAACAACTTTTTGAGTTGGGCACTGTTATTAATTTCATTCTCACAGATGAGAAAGTTGATGAGAGGTATGGAATTTTCCTAATATTTCCTTGTTAGTTAATGTCAGTCCCTGATCTTATGTCAGCTCTGAGAGCCCAACTTCAGGACTCTCTCACTTTACCACATACTATACTACTCAAGAAACTATGATAAGACCACAGGTTCCATTTCCAAGTTAACAGTTCTTTCTATTAACCCATGAATACTGGCTTTGTGTCCCCAAATAAATAATAAATGGTAAAAGCAGAGGTTATACTTAATGTTTATTCTCTTTCCCTTTCAATGCAGAGCTCACAGATGGTGTTCAATAAATAATTGTTAATGGACTGATAGGAAAAAGAAATGAATGGCAACCTGCAAAATTAATTTTCTCACTCTGTCAGTTTGCATTAATCCTATTATGGATTGAAAATTATACCATTTGAAAGTCAGGATACATAACTGGGATGAGGAGGCTTGTTCAGCCTCCATTATTGTCTGGTGATTTTATAAAAGCAGATGACATTTCTCTGAATCAGCACTAAAGAGCATCACTCACTATGTACACATAGGCCAAAGGTACAACTAAGTGACCTTTGGTCCCACAGGAAGGCTGTCCTTATTCCATACAATTAATAATGCCTTTACGATACCAGTTCATCTTTCCCTCAATTGCATATCTCAAAGAAAGATTAAAGCAGGTCAATGGTTAATGACCATTGACCACATTACCATACTATCCCAAAAGAAAAATTGTGAGCATCACTTCCTTACTGCAGGTGTCTCTCACTGCCAGCCTTAGGTGTGTCTTATACAAGGTAAGAGGGAGAGACAGAGAAATGAAAATTCTTGACCCTGGAAGAGCTAAGGTCACTCTGTTTTCTGTTCTGAGATATATGGAGACTAATTAATGAGAGAAAATAAGATGCAGGTGATGGCGAAGATGATGTGAACCTTTGTCTGGGTCTTTTCTAAAGTCATTCACAATTGTATTTTGTTTGGCTAGGGGAGAGATTTACAAGTTTAAACTCATTAAAATTTTTCTCCTCTTCTAGAGGAGGTGAAGGTGTTAGCATCTCCATTTAACAGAAAACAGAGGGAGAAAAAGGAAAAGAAAGAGGATTCACAACCTGAAGTCTTATACCAACTGACCTCTCCCTTATCTCAAGAAATGGCACATGGGAACCCCTTGGAAATGGGAGATGTGAAGATATTAAGAAGCAAAAGCAAAATGCCAGGGTTCTAATGGGGGTCTGGGTCAGTGTGTGTTGAGGGAATGTGAGTTATGAGAATGCACTACATAGCTCAGGATTGGTATGGGGTACTTAGCATTTACACTACAGTCCTATAATTCTGACAAAGGTTTCCTGTGTGGTCCCATGGCTAGGTAATGTTTGCATTAAAATCCATTGCCGAGCCCTCTGACCTACTCTGTAGAAGTATACATCAATTAATGAAGAGCTTTGAGTGGCTGATTCATTAGTGACCATTGACCACATCATCATACTGTCCCAAAAAGGGGGCCTGAAGAGGGATAACTAAAAAGGCTGAGGCGTGGAATGTGGGTTGATAAGTGGAAGAGATATGCAAGAATGGCCTACATAAAGTCCTGTTTATTTGCTTTTTAGATAAGTAAACAAGTAATTTTTGTCATATTTGTAAACCTGTAACAAGAATACACACACTTTCTGAAGGCTACTAGTACTTTTGCAGTTGATCCCCTGAGGTCTTTAGGAAAAAAGATGCAAAAGAGGGATAATGCCATCTCCCTCCCTGATGACTCTGGCAAGACTGGGATCTCTCTTTGGTTTCTAATCAGAAATAGTATTTATTTTTGCCAATCTGACTTCTTCTTTAACTGGTGATATACCTAAGAGAGATATAACTCTGAGCTAAAGCTTTTAGAATAACACCATCAATCATACTAGAAATAGTAATAGCAACAATGAGTATATGATGATGATAATGATGATGATGATGGTGATGATGGTGATGATGATGATGGTGATAGAGTTTATGGGGCACTCACTATTTGCCAAAAATGTTTTTTTGAATTTACATAATATTCTCCGCTTACTCTTCAGAAAATCCTACAAAGCGAATATTATTATTATCCCCATATATCAGGTGAGAAACATGGCACAAAGAGATAAAGTAGCTTGCCCAAACTCACACAACCAGAAAAGGATGGCTTGGATATTTCAACTCAAAGAGTTCAATGGTGTTGCACAAAAACTGCCATAGTGTCCACATTTCTACCTACGAGGAAAACATGTTTTTAGTTCCAACTCCACATAAGATTGACTTTTCCTGTCATAGAGGGATGAAGTCCACCACCCACCACACTAACCTGCCAGAAACAGTGAGCTCACAGCATGTTAGCTCCCAGAGAGAAATTGGGTAGAGAATCAAGATACTGGAATGACATGCAACTATTTCCTTACCTTGTAAAGAAGCAAAGACACTTGCTACAAGAAGCTTCCAGTTCAGTGATGACCAGGGTTCAAAGTCTCAGTGTAGCACTTAGTGGATGTGTGACTTTAGATGAGCTACTAGACCTACTGAGGTCTTGGTGTCCCTGTTCCTGAGAAACTACTACCTGTCTCCTAGGGTTCATTACAAATACTAAATGCAATATTGTAAGAAAAGCAGCAAGCATAAGATCTACCATGTAGTTGATATTCATTAATTGGCTGTAATTATTATCATTAGCATCATATTGGAAGGGAGTCAATGAGGGAATGTGAGTTATGAGAACTAGCTATGTGGCTCATGGTTTGTTTGGAGTACTTAGCATTTACACTACAGTCCTATAATTCTGACAAAGTTTTCCTGTGGGGTCCCATGGCTGGGTAATAAAACAAACATTGTTGAAATCCATTGCCCGGCCCTCTGACCTACTCTGGAGAAGTGTCAATAAGGTGAAGAAACCTCTGATCAAGGACAAAAGTTTTGACTATGATTTCCAAGAGATTAACAATTAGACACTTGAATGAAGAATTGAGACTTCTTGCACTGATGGAGTTTCCAGCAGGTGATTTAATGGAATTGTCAAAATCCTGGATAGACAGGCATATAACTTTAGACACACCAAATGAAGTTATCGGCAGTTTCTAATATAGGAGAAAATGTGAACTGGTTATGTAGACCACTATGTAGCCTTTAGAGTATATTGAATGTGAATGAGATAAAAATACATTAAGTATAGATATTTACTGTTATTCCCATTCTCTCTCCTTCTGAAGAGGGAAGCTATTTCCATGTGGAAATAGATAGATGATCAAGGATGCAGAAATGAAGAAGCTGTGGATAAGTAGAAAATGAAAATAAAGACACAGAGGATCAGAAAAGAGAAGAAAGGAAAGTAAGAAAAAAAGGTTCTAAGGGCTGGGGTTCTGAATGTAACAATCACAGCTAGTATTTCATTAGAACTTTCCATGTGCCACGTCCAACTTTAGGTTCACTATATATTAGTTACATCACCCTCACAAACACACTAACATTACTATTCTACAGATGAGTGAACATTTTGCAGACAGTTTGCATAATGTCAGGATAGCCCAGTGAACAAGTGGCAGAACCAAGATTCAAAACAGGCAACTGGAATTTTAAGTCTGCTCTTAGTCACTCTGCCATATCAGAAGAGACTGGAGTGGTAGCATGAAAAAGGACATTTGAGGAAAGGAAAAGTTTACAGAATAAAAAATGTTAAGCAAATTTTTGCTGCATAATCCCCTCTCCCCTTATACTCTTAGTCAAAATGTCAGTGGAGGGCCATTAAAGCTATTCTTCAAAGCATTCTGAGCTAGACCTGTGCTTCCTTTGGGACATGTCACCACTGCAGAGACTGGTCTTAGTGCTTGATCAAGAAAGCCCACTTGTATTTGGGTTACAGATACAAATATAAACTACCTGTCATTGTCTTTGCAGATTGAGAATTATTTTAAAAGAAATGCACACACTTTTGGAAATGTCCTAAAGGCTTGCACTTAAGTATAGATACCTAAGTTCCCCCACTCCTGGTGTGGCTAAAGATAGGTAAGCAGCCTCATTGGAACAATCCCTTAGCTGAGTCCATTTTGCCTCATTTACCACACATAATTCTGATTTCCACTTTCTGCTGTAGAAACATACCTTACATGCACATCTCTTGCTCCTCAGTGCTGCTGACTGAGTGCCCTATCTCCTGCTATCTCCTAAGTCAGGCATGTGAGACCTGCTTGTCATCTCTCATCTTACCTGGTCCTTAGTCTCAACTTATTTCCTATGTGACTTTTGACATCCATTTGGCCTCCCCAGTTGTGTCTCCACAGCTTAACAAAGCTCACTGCTTATGTAACTTGTGAAATTTTCTACCTACATGAGCCCTTTTTAGGAGCCACAGACTCCTAGCATCTTGGAACCATATCACACAAGTTATGGAGATAAAAGAACAAAGTATTGCCTATGGTAAAGAATTGTAATTTTTTAAAATTTCATCACTAGAAGCTAAAACTGCTTTTTTCCCCTCCTAAACCAAGACGAGCTTTTGAGACAATCACTTTATTATTAATGCATAGCCATTGTATTCTTTAAAAAAATTTGTTTCATCTTTGTTAACCTTCAGCTTTACTTCTCCAACTTCAAGTCTTAGAACAAATTGATCGTGCTTTTCTCATCCCTGAAAAGTTAAGAACTTCACAGGAAGAATCAGCTATCTAGTCTGAGCAGCCAAGTACACCTTCTCAAAAGCAACTTTTCCAATTTACTTTTAAGTCTCAGGGACTACAAAAGTTTCAAACCTTAACAACTACGTTAATTCATATTTGATTGACAAATATTCTGTCTCTCTCTCCTTCCAGACACTGCGTGGAATTTAATCTCACAAATACTTGAAAATAGGTCTATCCACATAAACTTTCTCCAGTCAATAGAAACATGTGCCACTTCCAAGTGGAAGCTTTAGAACCTAATGCACAGTTGGCCAGACTCACTTTCTCCTCAGCTACAAATACTGGTATGTTCCAGCCATAAATACTGGCTGCTCCAACAGCCCAAGTCCTGGAGTGACGATGACCAAAAGGAATAGAAGCTCCCAAATAATGCCCTAGAATTCTCAAAAGACATGTAGTAGGAGAAAAAATTAGATCTGTGCTATTTTAAGCTACTGAGAATCATAGTTGTTTACTACTACTAGACAACCAAGCCTGTTCTACCCCACCTATCTGATGCAATTTGAGAGCACAGGACAGAATTTGGAATCACAGGATAGAGAGACCCTCTAAGGAGTATCACCTAATGTTTTTATGACATATGAGTCACAACTTGGCCGATGCTTCCTTTCGATGCTTAGAGTGGACACAATTCTCCTTGTGAAATTCTATCTTTCCTTCTCCACACTTCATTAACAGGAAGGAGGTAGGGCTTCTATGAGCTAGAACAAAACCCTTAAGGAATAGGGACTAAGAGAAGTACCAACTTTTTATAAATATGTGAGCAGTCTTGTACCCAAATATGTATGTCAAATCACGTCAATCAGCCCTCATGGCCATGGGTTGGCTCAGTGTAAAGACAGAACCATATTTCGTTTCTTTAAATCTATGACCTTCTTAAAAGTTAGAAATTGCCTATCATAAAAAGGCAATGATCAAGCGAGATTCTTTCTTGAGATACAAGGATGATTTGACACATACAAATCAATAAATGTGATACACATTAAGAGAATAAAGGATAAAAGTCATATAATCATTACAATAGATGCAGAAAAGCATTTGAAAAAATTAACATACTTCATGCTAAAATTAAAATCTTCAGTCAGTTAGGTATAGAAGAAATATACCTCAACATAATACAGGCCATATATAAGTAGTTCACCACTAACATCATATTCAATGGTAGAAAGTTAAAAGTTAAAGTTAAGATCAGGAACCAGAGAAGGATGCTACTTTTACCACTTCTATTCAACATAGTATTGTAAGTCCTAGCCATAGCAATTAAGCAAGACTAAGAAGTACATGACATTCATATCTGAATGCTAAGTAAAATTATCTGTTTATGATTTTTAAACCCTAAAGACTACATCCAAAAAAATTGTTTGACCTTCTAAATATATTCAATAAAGTTGCAGGATACAAAATCATCATACAGCAATCAGTTATATTTCTATGCACTAACAATAAACCATCTGAAAATAAAATTAAGAAAGCAATTATATTTATAATAGCATCAAAAACAATAAAATACTTAGAAATAAATTTAACCAAAAAATTGAAGAAGACACAAATTAATGAAAAGATATCCCATGTTCATGGATTAGAAGAATTAATATTGTGATGATGTCTATACTATCTAAAGTGATCTACAGATTCAATGCAAACCCTAACAAAAATCCAATGGCATTTTTCTCAGAAACAGAAAAAACAATCTTAGAACTTTCATGGAACCACAAAAGACTCCAAAATAGCCAAAGCAATCTTGAGAAAAAAAAAGAAATCACACTTCCCTGGTTTCAAATGAAATTATAAACGTACAGTAATCAAAACAGTATGCTCCTGGCATAAAAAGACATGTAGACTGGTGAAACAGAATTGAGTACCCAGAAATAAACCCACACACATACCATTAACTAATTTTGGGTAAGGGCATGAAGAATATACAATCAGGAAAGGTGGTCTCTTACATAAAGGGTGCTCTGAAAATTTGATATCTATTCTACATGAAAAAGAATAAAATGAGACCCTTATCTTACACCACTCACAAAAATTAACTTAAAATAAAGACAACTTTCAGATCTCAAACCATAAAACTTCCAAAACAAAAACAGGCAATAAGCTCCTTGTCATTGGTCCTGGCAATGATGCCTTGGATAGACCACCAAAAAGCACATGCAACAAAAGCTAAAACAGACGAGTAGAACTACACTAAACTAAAAAGCTATTCTACAACAAAAGAAAGAATAAATATATTAAAGAGTCAACCTACAGAATGATAGAAAATATTTGCAAGTCATCTATCTGATAAGGGGTTGATATCCAAAATATATTTTTAAAACTCATACAACTCAATAGCAAAGAAAGAAAGAGAAAGAGAGAAAGAAGAAAGAAAGAAAGAAAGAAAGAAAGAAAGAAAGAAAGAAAGAAAGAAAGAGAGAAAGAAAGAGAGAAAGAAAGAGAGAAAGAAAGAGAGAAAGAAAGAAAGAGAAATCCAACTAATAAGTGAGCAAAGGACCTGAATGAAATATTTTTTCAGCAGGTATATGAAAAGGTGCTGACTATCCCTAATCATGAGGAAAATGCAAATCCAATCCACAATGAAATATCACCTCACACCTGTTAGGATGACTATTATAAAAAAGACAAGAGAAAACAAGAGCTCATGGAGAACCCTTGTGCACTGTTGGTAGGAGTGTAAATTGGTATAGCCATTAGAAAACAGTATGTGGGTCCCTCAAAAAGTTAAAAATGTAACTACCATACAATTCAGCAATCTCACTTCTGGGTATAAGTCCAAAAGAAAAGAGTTCAGCACCTCATAAAGATAGCTGCATGCCCATGGTCAGTGCATCATTATTCACAGTGGCCAAGATTTAGAAACAACCTAAGTGTCCTTTGACAGATGAATAAAGAAAATGTATATATTTATAAATAATATATAAATACAATGTACACTAATCCTCAACACAAAAAAAGAAAATTCTTTCATTTGTGACAACATGGATAAAGCTGGAGGACCTTATGCTAAGCAAAATAAGCCAGAGAAAGACAAATACTGTATGGTAACACTTATATGTGGAATCTAAAAAGAAAAGCCAATTTCATAAAAAAAGAGAATAGAATGGTGGTTGTCAGGGACTGGCTGAGGGGGCAATGGGCAGGTGTAAGTCAAACACCACAAAGTTTCACTTATAAGAATAAGTTCTGAGGATCTAATAGTGACTATAGTTTATAAGGCTTTATACACTTAAATTTGCTGAGAGATTTTAAGCACTCTAATCCCACACATACACACTCACACACAAGTTAACTGTATGAGGTGATAGATGTATTCATTATGTTGATTTTGGTAATCACTCTACAATGTGTACATACATCAAATTAAACACACACACAATTATATTTGTCAATCATTATTCATTAAAATTGGGCAAAAAAAAAGCATTGCCATTTCCTGCTTACCAGACAGAACTCAATGGAAGAAGAGGGTTGACTTTCCCTAGTGCCACATTGTCATTTTTTAGAAGTGCAGGTCAATATCTATCATTCTTTTTAATCATTACAGGTTAAGGTTTTTTAGAAAATATTTTTAGGGTATTTATGTTATAACCAGAGTCCAAGTGGGAGGGAGGCACAGTAGATAGCCACCAGTAGATAAACATCAAAGTCACTTTTCACCACACTTGGTCCAAATATAATTTTCTCACCATAGCCTCTTCTGACAACTCTAATTAAAACTACAACCCACTCCTCCCAATTTCCCTTACTGCTCTACATTTCTTTTTTATAGAACTTGCCACTTTCTAATTATTAAATAAGTTACATGTTTATTCTATCATTTGTTATCTGTTTTCTACTATTAGATAAGTCCCCCAAGGGTAGAGATCTCTGTATTGTCCACTGATACTTCCCACACATTCACAACAGAGTCTAGCACATGGTAGGTGCTTAATTAATATTGGGCAAATGGGATTGAAATTAGGAGGGTGGAAATTTGGACTCTAGAATCATGTCTGTTACCAACTGGCAGTACAGCATCTCTGGGGAAAGCAATTTTCCTTATCTTCCTCCGCAGGGTGTTCCAAGAATCAAATGCATAAAGATGAAAGTATTTTTGAAAAATATAAATATATAGAATATAAAATTATTAAAATGCAATACAAACACTCAATGTTATTGTCAAGTACAATGGCATGCAATGCTTCATCTATTCATACAACTTCCACCTTCTTTGCAAATATCTTCACATTAAAATGCATTGGTAGAAATGAAAAATAAATTGATGATAAATTTTTCCTGACTGCCCTTGTTGCTAGGGTAAATCATTAGATATAATAAGATAACCCTGGCTGCAGTTGATACAGCTGGCAAAGGACTCTACAGTAGTCAAGAAATTATTTAGACTTGAGAAAGTCTAGATTGTAATTACATGATACATTCAATATCATTGTTTTCACTTCCCACCCCTACTGTGTTTACTCATATAATTTTCAGTGAATATTTCATTATCAAAAAGAGAAATGTATTTTTAAATGCATGTTCCTCAAGCAGCTATGGCAACAGGCTATTGCTCATACTAGGAAATTATATTCGTAGGTGGAATGAAGGAAGCAGTGGTCAGCACAATACTCTGTGTTGTGACCATTCAAGGCCTGACAGGTTCATGGTATTTGGGCTGATGGAAGAATATTCACGGAGCTGTGGGGATGCTTGACATGCTTTTATTCATGGGTGGGCAATCCATGCATGCTGCAAGCTGTGTGTCCCCCTGCTGTCTCTGAGTGGCACACTGCATGTCACTTGTTCCCTTGCGTGGCACCTGTCGTGGAACCCAGTGGGAAGTCCCTACACCCTTAAATACTAGAACACAAATGAGGTTGTCAGGATGCCAACAGATCTCATGAAACAGAGCTTCATACTACGCAGGCGAGCCCACTCAAGGCTATGAGAATACTACTTACGAGGCCCATTCTCAAGGTTATACAGAACTGCTTCCCTTAGTTGCCCAGACACCTGAGTGAGGGAACCAGACTGCCTCCATTTATCCTGTACCATCCTTTACCCTTCTCTGAGCCCTTTCAGCAAACAGGGTCTTGTGTAGTTTGTCAGCTGCCCAGAACACAGCTTCAAGAGGTTTTTCAGGTTGCAAGTATAATACCTTGATATGGATGAGTAAGAAATGTGAGATGGGAAAAACAAAACAAAACCACAGTGGCTTCCAGAACAGGAGTTAGTGAAGAACATTAGAAGGAAAAAATATAAGCATGAGTGAATAAATTAAAGGAGAATGAAAACCTCACACAAATCTGCTTCACACAAATCTGCTTCCAGTACATAAGTGTTAGGTAGAATGAAGAATACTATGAGTAGGATCATGACTAACTACATAAGCCTGAACCAAACTTAAGAGTTTGAGAAACTTCCTGAGTAAGTGAGGCTTTCTCTACATAACACACTTAGAAGAATTTTTCTGAGAGCTGAGAATATTTTTCAAATGTAAAAATTTTGTTAGAGTAAAAAGAATTAGTGATGATTTAGATCATTCACTATATAATCATTTCTGAGCTATGAAATCATTGGCTTAAACAATGGATAAAAGTTCAAATGTAAACCCTTCAAAATAGACAAAAGTACATATGTTTGCTCTCTTTATCTCTTAAAGAAAGTTAGTTGGTACCTTTCATAAACTGAACAATGTGCTCCCCAAACCCTCATGTTGAAGTCCTAATCCCCAGTATTTCAGAGTGTGACTATATTTGAGGAAAAGGTCTTTGAAGAGGTGATTACATTAAAATTAGGCCTGTAGGGCTGACCCTAATCTAATCTGATTGGTGTCTTTATAAGTAGAGGAGATTTGAACACACAAAGGAAAGATCACGTGAGGACACAGGAAGAAGGTGGTATCTGCAAGCCAAGGAAGAGGTCTCAAGAGAAACCCAACCTGCTAACATCTTGATCTTTGACTTCCAGTGTCCAGAACTGAGAAAAAATAAATTTTGATTGTTTAAACTACTCATTTGGTGGTATTTGGTTATGGCAACCCTAGTAAATGAATATAGTAGGAATGACTATGCTTTATCAAAAAAAATTTGGAACAAATGCTGGCATGACATTTGAAAATCAGCCCATATTTTACTATAAAAAATAATAAAGTGGATTCAAATGAATCACTAAAAACATTATTTTCATCGTGTCAGTCCCTTTAGTTGTTTTCTATAACCAAATCTTAATGATAATATGTCTGGAATTCAAGGCTTCTTTCTACCCCCAAGACCTGATGTTATAATTTCAGGCTTTCCAAAGTGCCTTTCTTAGTGTCCATGAGCATTATGGATCTCTAAATTGTGGTCACAGTGTGAAGAGTTTCCCACATATGTATTTGACCCTATAATCCTTTATTTTTTTCCCCCTAGAGCATTCCATGAAGCTACACTCTGGAAAATGATGTCTTTTATGTCAGTGCTACACAAACTTAAAGTTCACAGAACTCACTTGGAAAAGTTAAAATGCCAAATGAGGTCAAGGGTGGGGCCTGGGAATTCTGCATTTCCAATAAGCTCCCAGGTAAGGGGATGCTGCTGGTCCAGGGAATACTTTAAACAGTGAGGCTTGTGCTTTTTGTAATCAGTATCCACATGCTCTCAGAAGTGGTGCCTGTTCCATGACCATGGCCTAGGTATGATGGTTGTCTTCCTGACCTTGTGTGCTATCTTTATGTACTGGATCCATTGCACATATATTTCCCTTACTGCTTCAAAATGATTTTGCATTCTTCTTATCTTTTCATTAAAAATATACATCAAGAGATCACTTGGCAGAGAAACAGGGAAAAAAAATTCCTGGTTAGCAAACGGCAGGAGGTAAGGCCCAGAGGCAGCAAGTATGAGAGATGTCAGGGTACTAAGGAAAGCTGTTAACTGCATGATTTTTTTTTCTTTTTCATGAATTAATAGAAAGTTAGACTACAAAGCTAGGTTAATATCAGGGCAATCCTGGGAATTCCAACCTAAATTTAACTCTCAACTAATAAGCATTTATGTATAATGACTGCCCTGTAGTTTCATTGAAACTTATTGATGATGTAAACTTACTAGGGTGAACTTTGTCATCTTCTCTTCTTTGTGCACAGCCTATTTGTTATCTACCTACCTTCTCCTCTAAAAATTGTCTCTGTAGTCTTTTCATCATAGCCTTAGTTTCAGCCAACTTTGTTAGTTAAAAAGTGTACTTCCAGATAAGATGGAGGCATAGGTAGATATGCTTTGCTTCCTTGCACAAACAAAAGAAGGACCAGAAATTTAAAAACAAAAAGCAATCAGAACTGCCAGAAAATTGAACTGGAATTCTGACAACCAAGGTGTTAATGAAGAAACATTAATTTAGACTGGTAGGAGCGATGGAGATGGGCAGCGAGGGCAGAAAGGACACACAACAAGGCAATGATCAGGAAATTCCACATTTGCATGCTGATAAACCAGGAGGAAGAACTGGGGATATAGACAGACCGCACAACCCAGGGTTCCAGCACAGGGAGAGAAAGCCTCAAAATCTCTGGCTGTAAAAATCTATGGGGGTTGAGACAGCAAGAGAAACTCCCAGCCTCAGAGGAGAGTTCATTGGAGATACCCACAGGGTCCTACGACTTACACAAACCCACCCACCTGAGAATCAGCACCAGAAGGGCCCAATTTTCTTATGGGTAGCAGTGGAAGTGACTGAAAGCGGGGTGAGAGCCAAGCAAACTGCATTGTTCTTTCTCTGACCCCTCGGGCACATACGGTGCCACAACTTAGTGAAGTGAGTTGCCTTGTCCTGGCGTATACCTAAGGCTCTGACCTTTACTATGTAACAGGTGCACTGAGACAAAGAAATATGGCCCAAATGAAAGAACAAACCAAAACTCCAAAAAAAGAACTAAGCAAAGAGGAAATAGCCAATCTATCAGATGCAGGGTTTAAAACACTGGTAATGAGGATGTTCACAGAAATGATGAGTATGGACGCAAAATAGAGGAAGAAGTGAAGGCTATGAAAAGTGAAATAAAGGAAAATGTACAGGGAACCAACAGTGAAGAGAAGGAAACTGGAACTCAAATAAATGATTTGGAATGAAAAGAAGAAAAGACATTCAACTGGAATGAAGAAACAAAAATTCAAAAAAAATGAGGAAAGGCTGAGGAACCTCTGGGACAACTTCAAACACTCTAACATCCGAATCATAGGTGTTCCAGAAGGTGAAGAGGAAGAGCAAGAAATTGAAAACTTATTTGAAAAAATAATGAAGGAAAACTTCCCCAATAGGAAAAGGAAATTCCCCTGGCAAAGGAAATAGACTTTCAGGAAGTCCAGGAAACTCAGAGAGTCCCAAAGAAGTTGGCCCCAAGTAAGCACACACCAAGGCACATCATAATTACATTAGCCAAGATTAAAGATAAGGAGAGAATCTTAGAAACAACAAGAGAAAAGGAAACAGTTACCTACAAAGGAGTTCCCATAAGACTATCAACTGATTTCTCAAAAGAAACCTTGTAGTCAAGAAGGGACTGGAAAGAAGTATTCAGAGTCATGAAAGGCAAGGACCTACATCCAAAGTCACTCTACCCAGCAAAGCTACATTTAGAATGGAAGGGCAGATAAAGTGCTTCCCAGATAAGGTCAGGTTAAAGGAGTTCATCATCACCAAGCCCTTATATGAAATGTTAAAGGTACTTTTCTAAGAAAAATAAGATTAAAACTATGAACAGTAAAATGACAACAAACTCACAACTATGAATAACTGAACTTAAAAAACAAAGTAAGTGTTCAATGAGCAGGAATAGAATCACAGAAATGGAGATCACATAGAGGGTTATTATCAGGGAGGTGGTGGGGGGAGAATGGATGAAAAGGGAATAAGAAGCATAAATGGTAGATACAAAACAGACAGGGGGAGGTTAAAAATAGTATTGGAAATGGAAAAGCCAAAGAACTTATATGTACGACCCATGGACATAAACTAAGGTGGGGGAATGATGGTGGGAGGGGGGTGAGGGTGGAGGGGAATAAAGGGGAGGAAAAAATGGGACAACTGTAATAGCATAGTCAATAAAATATACATTAAAAAAAGAAAAAGTGAGAGAATCCTAATTAGATAGTACTATTTGACCTACAATTTAGGGCCACTCCTGGAAGTAGTTTCAGAACACTAGGACACATTTTAAATAGTGAGATTTTAGGAAACATTAAAGATGATAAGGGAATAATTTGGGAAGAAGGAATTTTCACCAAATTACTTATGAGGAGAAATACTGGTGACAATTTAGAGTAAGAGCAATTTCAGAGATAATTTCAATTAAGAAATAGAACTTCACTTATTACTTCTGTTATCTGGCCAGTCATTTAGATCCAATAATGTGTGTCACAAATGAAGCATTGTGGGTATGGGGCACTGGGTGTACTTAAATGTTATCATATATGCACATATTTGATTTATAGATTTAAAAGAAGTGGCCTCAACTCAGAACAATTTTTGTCCTCCAGGGGATCCCTGGCAGTTTCTATACCATTTTTGCCTGTCACACCAGGGGCACAGGGTGCTACAGACTTCTGGTTGGTAGAGTCCAGGGATGCTGCTAAACATCCTGCAATGTGCAGGACAGGCCTCATACCCCCCAAGAAAGAATTCTGAGGCTAAAACATCAATAGTAGGGAGGTTGAGAAACCCTGTTGTCAAGTAATTCTGTTTTCTTCCTGAAAAACTGATCTTCCCAATATCTACCAAAGCACACAATTTTATTCAAAGTAAAGGATATCAGCTCTTTTGAAATCATAATCACCCACCTTGATCCAGAATGATAAGCACTCACAAGCATAGTGTAAGTACATCACCATGACATCTACAAGTATTTTAGTTTCTACAAAACTGTAAATTTCTTTAAACAAAACAGAGTTGACTCCATTGTGAAAATGAAAACCTCACTTGACTTCCTCTCTCTTTAGGAAAACTTACAATGGAAATAGTCATTTCACACTAAAATTCTTTAAGCTAGGATGAGGAAATATTAGCTTCAATGCTCTCCTTGTGGATGTATACTTGGATTTTTCAGGACAAGAAAATCAGTTGTGCAAATCTCATTAGTGTTTTTTGACTATGAGAAATTATTCAGAATTCTGAGACAGCCATTTATTGATGACGTTTGAGCAAAAGCTCTTTCTCCAAAACTCTGATTAAGCAACTGGGACAAAGTTTGAATTGTTTTCATTTTGAGAAAAGCAATTGTTACCCTCAAAATTCCAGGCAAACATCAAACAAAGAGAATTAATTAGCTATGAGATTCTCCCTACCACCCCCCCAAAAAATCGAAGAAAATAATGGGCAATGGCATACCCATTATTTGTAGAGACACAAGGCACTGAAACCTACAAATATATTGAATGCCCACTTGAAAGGTTTTTTGGTGATAGGAGGACAATGGGGAGAAATAACAGAGGTCAGACAGAGACTACAAAGTCCGTGAAAGGAGAAAATAGCCTTAAAGCAAAATTCAAGGGCAGAGAAACATCAGGAGTCTAACTTATAAATTAGAGCTGCTTCTAACTGGTAGAACAGCTAGCAGAGGCAACCAGATTCCCTGCCTTCCCTGCCTGTCAGACCTTTCTCTTCCCGCCTTCCTTCAATATACACTGTGCAGTCTTCCTCTTCCTGCTTTGCTGAGCTCCTGACCTCGCCATGGCAGCCTGAATGACAGCTCCTGCACTATCCCTGACTTCATTTCCAGTCTCCCCTTCAAGAACATGGTGGCCTTCCCTTAGTTGCTGATCACTGCATTAAATGAGTTGAACTCTCACTTCCTCAACCCTGGACTTGAGTGGGCTAAAAGGGATTCACCTTCCACAGTGGGCAGTGGGGGCTTCACCTGGGCCTCTTCCCCAGATGAGTTTGAGGTAGGATGTTAGAGGTTCTCTGCTGGGCACAGACATCTGTCTGGTATCATGTTTACAAAATGGACACATGAACCTATATCAGTCTGAATGTAAATTACAATTTTTTTTTAAGCTCTAGGTAACAGAGACACCTGTAGGCATCTACTTGAAAAGACTTTCCTTTTTGAGATATTTGATTAGGGTATGAAAACAGCCTCATTAGCTGAGTATTGCAGTGGGATAGGTAAAATCACTGCCTGCTTTTAGTGTGCAACACTACTGATGCGCAGGAAACTGTGGCCCGGCTGCCCTCATCAACCTGCACGTCTTCAGTCTCTGTGTAGAAAATCTACATGTTACAAAAAATCTACAGGACAGTTCATCAGGCAAAGCAGTCTGAAAGGAATTTTTGCATATACATTATGTTTCACCATCAAAGCATCCTGGATTTTAAAATTAAGTTTCAAACCAACCTTTTAAAAAATTAAAATAAAAAAAATGAGAAAAAAATCACTCTTATGTGGGTGAGAAGGTGACGGTTTTGAGGCCTTGGCTCCTTGCACATGCATTTGGTAAAGGAATCATCCCCTTAGGAAACATTAGCGATTTGGAAAAATATGTTTGTGTTTTCAGTCTTCCAAGAAAACATTTAGGGAAGTAAATCATGAGGTGGGTTTTTTTTGCATAAAAAATAACAACTTGTCATTCTAAGTAAGTAACTGTAGCTGGGTGGCAACTAGCAATATGTGAAAATATTGACTCAACTCCCAGGCACCTTGGAAGTGTGAAATCCACACTCTGTGGCAGCTCCAAACATCGAACAGGAGCAGCTGAGGGCAGCAATCTGGTTGGAAGTGATGGTAGGAAAATTTCTGGAATGTGCATTTGTGATGCAAATAGTTTGTATTGTATTTAGATCTTATATTAAAGGTCAATTAAAACATTGTGTTTTTTTCTAAAGATGCTCATATTGCATTTTACAAATGATTGAGAAAATATTTGTTCTTTAGATTAAAGACTGTGTATATGTCTAATATTCATATCCACATGCCCACACTTAATAGAGGGGGTTCTAGGGACAGAGAGTGCTCTTTGGAAATTGGAGCAGAGTGTGCTCAGGAATAACCTTCCACCTGCCTCCACTTGGCCCTGCAGCCACTCACAACTACTGGCTTTTACCAGCAGGCACTAATGAGCCTGTAGCAAAAAAAAAAAAGAAAAAAAAAGAAAAAAAGAAAGCTCTTAAGTCATATAAAAATCTCAATTGATAATTGAACATGTAGAGTTTTCTCTGTGGCAGGCTTTGACCTCTATTCTCTCTTTGGTTCCCACATACATTATTGCCAAGGTGAGTAAGTGCTATTTAAACCTGCCTGTAATACACTGGGTCAGTCTCAGGCAAAAGCCACAGGAGTAAAATAAGTAGTGATGGAATCTTCACTTTGTTCATTTTATAGTCTGGTACAGCTTAGCCACCAGTTCTACCCCAAGCTTCAATTCTGTATTCACTTGAGGCATCAGGGTATCAGAAAACTGTTACAGTGACATCTTCTTCTTCTAGTCCCCAAATTTCATTCTCAACCACAAACGCATTCTAGAACAAGACCATTATTTGGGTCTTCCCTTTTCCTAGACTCTGGAATCAGGGAAGGTCCTTAGAATATAGAATGTAGGAGATAGGACCCAAAGACTGATGTAACAGATGAAATATCTGAGGGTCAGAGGATTAAAGTGATTTCTTCATTCTCATAGCCATAGGGTTAAATCAATTATACTGCCAAAGAGGTCCCAGCCATCTGGTCCACAGGAACCAATGGTTTTTGAGGTTTAAGTTGAAAGTACATATTTACTGAGCCACAGGCTGGCCACAGGGCTCTGTGAAATTGAACTTCACCCCTTTCTAGAGTCAAGGTAATCTGAAAATTTGTTTTTATTTCAAGAGAGCAATGCCCTAACATATCACCCATTTCAAATTATGGCTTTGAGCTGGATAGGGGGCTTTGTGATAAAAAAAAGTCCTTACAACTAACATAAGCATTGAAGAGTTTTTTCCTGGGCAGTTAAAAACTTCTTGCTCTTAAACAAACCATATCATTTTTAATGAGACCAATTTTTCATCTTTGCAGTGAAAGGGTTTGACCTTAATAATGTAATGTTATACTACACAGGAAAGTTTCTGAATTAGACTAAAATAGATGTATCTTTAAAAAGTTGCAGAAAACACAAACTACAGGGGAAAACAGACATATTCGTACAGAGAACTGTCACTCCCCACATAGATGATAAAATAGCACAACTAATATTTAATATGGTAGTTCCATGTAACAGCAGTGCTTGCTTTTCAGTTTCAGTTACCCATGGTCAGTCCGTTCTATAATAAATAGTAAATAGAAAATTTATGTTAAATGTAAATAAATATTTCATAGATTTTTAAATTGTTGCCTGTTCTGAGTATTATGATGAAATCTCACACTGTCCCACTGTGTCCCCTCACCAACACAATCATCACTTTGTCCAGCATCTCCACACTGTAGATGCTCCTGCCCAATAGTCACTTAGTAGCCAGATTGACTGTTGCTGTATCACAATGACTGCATTCGAGTAACCCTCATTTTACAAAAATTATGGAATACAGTCCTTAGATGTAATGCAGCATTAAAGGCACCTATGTGATCTTGGAAGGATTACACCCTCTGCAACAACACTTTGATGAGTTAAAAAAGAAAGAGACCATGCCTCCAATTACAATGTTCTTCCAAAAACTTTTGGCAAAAACAGCTTCACAGTTTACATCACAATGCCTACGTCAATCAGCTCACTTCATCTCATCATGTAGGTTTTTATCATCTCACATCATCACAAGAAACAGGATGAGTACACTACCTTAAGATATTTTGAGAGAGAAACAAACCACATTCACATAACTTTTATTACAATATAATGTTATAATTGCTCTTTTATTATTGGTTATTGTTGTTAATCTCTTACTATCCCTAATTCATAAATTAAACTTTATCAGAGGTATGTATGCATAGGAAAAAGTATAGTAGATGTAGAGTTTGGTACTATCTGCCATTTCAGACATTTACTGGGGGTCTTGGAACTAACCACTCACCAATAAGGGGACGCTCTTGTACAAATTCCCAACTACTTCCTTCCTGCCTGCCTGCAGCAGCAACATTGAATATAACTCGCGAACAACTGATCTAGCAAAACCACAATTATAGCCCAGACCCCAACTTCCTCTAAATCTTTTTATTACATAACCCTACTCTTTCTCAACTTAGCAGAATAGACTACAAAAGTTAATATACAACTTACGGTTTTATTGTGGTGACAGCAAACTGGTAATAAATATACAAGGCTAATAATATACAGGGTCTGGCAGAAGTAAGGCCTGCCTTAGTGTGGTTAATAGGGTAATAATATGGGTGTAATACTTTATAGTCTTAATTTGGACATTTCACCTACAATGTCATGTGCTTGAGTGTGATATTGTTATGTTACAGAATTACATACTTATGATTTTGTAATAAAAAAGGGGTGTTATTTGTGATGGCCGTTATATATAACTGTATGTGCATGCAAGTGTGCATGTGTGTATATATGCATGCAGAGAGAATAGAGAGGAAGCTGGGGGAGGAGGGAGCATATATGAAACAGTGCTGCAACGCAAACCCTTAGGTCCCTGAAGTCTGGCTCTGTCATGCACCCATCAGCTGCTGACTTTGGTCAGGCTACTTTTAGTCTCCTTGAGCCTCAGTTTCCTAATACACAAAACTATGATATTGACTATTAAAGCCCTTACTTGTTAAGAGGGTTAAATGAGATAATATGTAAAAATTACTATAGTATCTAGCATGGAAAACACATTAAGTGTTGGTATCTTTCTTCTTCTCCTTAGGTATGAGCAAGAAGGTTAATTTTCCTCTTTTCTGGATACTTCTTTATAAGTATAAGCAACTCACCTACTGGATAAATTTGGGGGGTAAATCATGGTGAGGTAAGTTTTAATCCAGATACCAGCAAACCAAATTTTCATGGCCATTAACAATCTTACATCTAAAAAAGAAACAATTGATTTTGTAAGATGGCCATGCACTTTTCATTTTGACCATGTTATACAGATTGAAACATAACATGGAAGTACTTACATCTTGTTCATAATTTACTCAAGAACTTCAGTAGACCTTTGGCATGAAAAATATTTAAGAACCTTAGAATCCCCTATTTCCAAGCAAACTTGACAGTTCATGGCATTTAGTAATTTGAACAGATATGAACCATGCAGGTTGTACCAATGAAGATTCATGAGGCAACCCAGTGAGCTGAACCTATGCCCAATAACAGTAACAAAAAGCACTTGAATGATCTACTCCACTCGGGTGTACAGGAATTCTTTGCAACAACGCATGGTACTCCCAGGGGTGTGTGCAGTAAATTATGGCTCTTCTTGGAGATGTGATTTGAAGAATATGGAATTTAACCCCTGCCAATAGCAGCAACAGATGCAGCTAACATTTTCAATGAATTACTTCGGGCCAGTCACTATACTAAACACTTACATAAAGGATTGGATGTCAGTCTATATGTACCTCTTGAACAAGAGTTTGGGGCAGTGTGCATGGTAGTTAACAGCATGGTCCCTGGAGTATGGGATATTTGGGCTTGTGCATGAATTCTGCCTCTTTCTATGTGTAACATTTTGAACGTTATTATTAAACTTCTTGAAAACTCAGTTTTCTCATCTGTAAAACAAAGTTAAAATAGTGACTTCTTCAGTAGGTTGTCAAAAACATTAAATAAGGTCATAAAGAGCTTATAAAGAACTATTTAAATAATTGCTAAGGGTCTAAGGGGAACCCTTGAACTTTTTTTGTAATGCTTTATTGTATGCTATAAGAAAAAATTTAAAACACAGTAGAGTTTAGGAATTAAAGAATTTAGGAAGGGAGAGTGGTATTGATGTGTGTATATATATATATATTTGTGTGTATGTGTATACACACACACACACACACATATACATACTTCTGAAAGGACAGAAAAATTGCCATAAATTTGATATGTGCTTGAGCTGGAACAAAATAGCTCTTCATAAAATATTATGATTTACAGGTTTGTTATGGCTCAATTATTTGAGAAATTTCAATAATTCAGTTCTAGTTCAAATATATTAATTGGATTGGGGAGGATGACATTGAGAAAAAGATGAGAATGTTTCTTTAAAAAAAATGGAGATCTAGTTTCATCTATGTAGTTTCTGATGCAGCTCTTCTTTTTTTTTTAAATCTTGTTTTTGGCTCACTTTTTTTAATCAAGACTCTGGAGTTGATAAAGCTCTATTGTATTTATTTAACCACAAGATATTTGTGTAGGGTTTTCAGGGTCACACAACAAATACCTGCAACCAGAACAAATCAAGAAACAGTCTAAGAGCGGAAGCCACTTTTTTAAAGAGTTCCAAGTGATTTCATGACCACAGTATGTCCAAACTTAGAGTCATCCCAGACCCCTCTCTATCTCATATCCTAACATCCAATATATTGGCCCAACATTGCATATATAACCCAAATTCATCCACTTCTTCCCACCTGCCCTGCCTGTACTCTAGTCATAGAACTAATCCCTTGCTGGACTATTGGGACAACATTTTGTCTACTCTTCCTTTTACTTTTGTCACTCTATATATATTTGCCATGTAGCAGCAGAGTGATTCTTTCAAAATGGAAGCTGGGTTATGCCACACCTTTGTTCAAAGCCTTCAATGGATTGAAATATCTGCATAAAATGCAAAATCTTTACACCAGCCCTTAATCTCATCTCTGAAATGTTTCCCCTCTCTCTCAGCTGCAGTCACACTGGTCTCTTTGTTCTTTATCAAACATGCCAAGCACACTGCTGCCTTGAGGGTCTCTGCCCTTTCTGTTCCCACAGTCTAGAATGTTCTTCCACTTCCTTCAGGTCCCTGCTAAACAGTCAGCTTAGGACATAAGCCTTTTCTGACCACACATCACAACCCCCATTCCTCACTCTCCCCCACACTGTTTTATTTTGCTCTGCAGACATAGTTCCATCTTGCACATCATACATTTATCTCACTCTTTCTCGGTCTTCCCGGACAGAATGCGTGCCCTAGGAGGACAGGAAGATTATTGGATATTGTCATGGTTACATTGCCGGCAACTGTCAGCACATGGTTGCCACTCAGTAAATATTGCTGCTGAATAAGTCTTCTGTGCACGTGGAGGGATTAATTGAGGAAAACAATTTACTTAAGGCTGAAACCAAGACAGTCTGCCTTACTGATGATCATATTAGTGAGTTTGAATATTAGGGTTTTTCCCTTACCTTCAAGCCTAACAGGCACAGCTTCTTACTCTGCATGGGGTGCTGCTCTCATGACTGACTAAGTCAAGAGGATGAAGTGAACAATTGAGATTCCCTTGTCTGACTCATCACTGTGATGGCCTCAACTATGTACTTTACTTGGTCAGACAGAAGCAGCTCCCTCTCTCAGATCCTCTATATCCAAGCAGAATGAAGGGAAGGATGGCTACATGCTTGTGGGGCAGGGGCAGGGAAGAAACAACAGTGGAGGTGGGGCTCTGCTTCAGGAGCATCCTGACAGTTAGTTCAGATTCTCAGGAATCTTCCACACACCAACGAGGCTTTTCTCCTGGGTGGAAATAGGAGTTATCCACATTAGTCCTCACATTTGAAATCCCTCCCTGGTATTAAATTAGGCAATTAAATAAGCACAATGCTTCTTTATTGACCCCAGATGCACCTGTATAGAGTCCTGTTGCCTTTCTTTAAAGGCATATTACTTCAGGAGTCAAAAAGTTGGTAATTTTCCTGACTGCATTTATTATTTTATTTATTTTTTAGGCAACATCTGTTTACTGAATACCTGTGATATGATAGACACTCACCTACATTTGGAGTGCAGTTAGGAATCAGACATGGTCCCTATCCTAAAGGAACTGCTAGTCTAGCAGGAGAAATAAGATATAGAGAGTGTAGAGCTGGATGTGTGCACATCAAAAGTAAATAGGGTTTCATGAGAGTGAAAAACACAGGGACCTAACCGACTTAGGGGTGGGATATTCAAGCTTAAATCTGCACAATGATTGGAAATGAGAGGAAAGGTAGACAGAAGAGTCCACCAGGAAAGGGACAACATAAGCAAAGGCTTAAGGTGGAGGGGGCAGAGCACAAAAAATATATATATAAAAGATGGCAGGTGTGGTTGATGTCTGGTAGGAAGTGGGAGTGGACAGGCAGGTGACCCTGGAGGTTGAAGAGGGAGCCAGATCATGGGACCTTGCTGTCTGCTTTAAAATGTGAGTCCCTCCCAGCAATATCACTATTGAAAATATTGGGTTGGCCAAAAAGTCCACTTTTTCCCCAAAGACGGCTCTAGTAGCACTTGGTTGTCTTTAACCTCATTCAAAACAATTTTGTTAGACTGCATTGTGACAGCTGTCATATCTATGTGCATTTTTAAAAAACTTATCAAAATTGGTGAATTTTTGTGTAGCCATTTTAATATTGAAGATGAGAGAAAACAGGCAACATTTTCAGCATAGTATGCTTTATTATTTCAAGAAAGGTAAATATGTAACTTAAATTCAAGAAAAGACTTGTGCAATGTATGGCGAAGGTTCTGAGAGTGATCAAACATGTCAAAAGTGGTTTGAAAAGTTTTGTGCTGGATATTTCTTGCTGGGTGATGCTCCACAGTTGGGTAGACCAGCTGAAACTGATAGCAATCAAATCGAGATACTGAGAACACTCCATATTCTACCACATGGGAGATAGCCAACATACCCAAATATCCAAATTAATAAAGTTATTGATGAAAATGAACAATGTGTCTTTTATTTTATGGAAAAAATAAAAAGGACTTTTTGGCTAATCCTACATATCCAAAGAAACCTGAAACACTAATTCAAAATGATATCTGAACCCCTATTTTCACTGCAGCATTGCTTATAATAGGCAAGATTTGGAAGAAGCACAAGTACCCATCAGTAGATGAGTGGATAAAAAAGCTGTCGTACATTTATATAATGGAATACCACTCAGCCCTTAAAAAGAAGGAAATCTTACCCCTGCAACAGCATGGATGAACCTGGAGAGCATTATGCAAGAGAAATAAGCCAATCAGAGAAAGGCAAACATCATATGGTCTCACTTATTTAAGGAATCTAATGAACAAAATAAACAAACAAAGTAAAAATAGACTCATAAATAGAGAGCAGACTGAAAGCTATCAAAGGGGAAGAGGTTTGTGGGGTTGGATGGTAAAGGGGAAGGGACCAAGCAAAAAAAAAAAAAAGACACAGTCAACAGTATGGTGATTATCAGTGGGACAGGGCATGGGGGGAGTTAGAAGAGAGTAAAGCAGGTGAATGGTGATGGAAGGAGACTTGGCTTGGGGTGGTGAACACACGATACAATATACAGATGATGTGTTATAGAATTGTACACCTGAACCCTATATAATTTTATTAACCAATGCCACCCCAATTAATTCAATAAAAAAGAGATCAACAAATGAACTAAGCAAATTTTTTTTTTAAATACATAAAATAAAAGTAAAATGTGGAACCTTGACCTGAGAACAATAGGAAGTCTCTGAATGGGCTCAGGCAGAAAAATTTGCATGATCTAATTTACATTTTCAGCAGTTCACTCTGGCTGTTCTGTTCAGAGGGACTGAAGGAAGACCAGGCAGATGAGAAGCCTGTTGGAAGGACAGTGCAGTTGCCAGAAAAAGAGTCTGTACCAGGCTCTAGTGTGGGTTTGGTGAAGATGGGGGAGAAGAGGAGACAGGCTGACTGAGCAGTAAAGCAATGGAAGGCATAAAATGAATCTAGAACCTCTGAAAACAACTGTATTAATTTTGCATCTCATTTTAAATAGTAGCTTTTCAGGAGGAGGGGATGGGGAAAATGGAGAAAACTACAGTTGAAAAACAATTAAAAAAACATTATTACTGCTAAAAAAAGAATAGCTTTTATTTTCTTTGCTGCAATGCATATTTTGTCCCCAATTTACATCCACTCTACCCCACCTGGACCACATTGCTTTGGTGCTATGTTGCCATAATTTGCATTCCATCTCTCCAAAAGGCATGGGGATGAGGTACCACAGGTGTCCTCTGGTCAGCTCAGTCCACTGTCACAGTGAGTCCTGTCCCAAAGCCCTTTGCTCACCCTCAGAAGGGATGAGTTAGCTAGATTTTGAAGAGGAGGAAAATTTACTAAATTTTCTAAAATTCAGTACTACTGGTGGTGCTTCCTATAGTAGCCAATATTACATATTACAAAACACTGTATTTTACCTATTAAATTCTCTTAATCAACAAACCCTTGTGCAAATTAACCTAGTCTTCACTAAATGTTATGAGCACTGTGGGGATGGGGGGACCCTCAACATTTCACTTGTGAAGGCAATTTTTTAAAATCCAAATATTTTTCCTGTTCATATTTTACTAATATTTTATTGGCACTAAAATGATCCTCGTTGAGGACTTCTTGAGGACCATAGCATAGTGTCACAGGCTGAGAAAACTTCCATTCACTTCACCACATCAACCTCTGTGAACAGCAAATACCAAACGGGGTGGGGGAGAATGGCATATAGATACAAGAAAAAAATAAAAATAGATGGAAAACAATATACTGTAATAATCTCAACAATCAAGAAATGTTGAAGGACTAATACCATTGTCATTGATTGATAGATTGATCATTTCATCCATTCAGGCATTCTCTCTTCAGAAATTTTGACATATATTTTGCATAATTTATATTAACGGCAACTTAGACATCAATCAAAGGTTCTCCAACAGGGAACAAATGTGCTCTGGAAGGACTGTGAGGTTGTGTTTGTGGGAGGAATTGAAGAAAGTGGACAGAGCATAAAGATGATTATTTCAATTCATTCGCAAGTGTTTTTATTGATTTATGTCATTTATTTGAAGTATGGAAGCTCCATATTTCAACTAAATAAAGAGATCTGTGCCTAAAAATATTAACAAAACCAAAGACACCCCACCAACTTATTAAAACGTCTCTCAGGAATTTCCACTTCCAAACATGGAGTAGCACAATTTCTTGCTGAGAACTAGAAATGCAAAATAAAAATAATTTGCTTAAAAGCATGGGACAGTGATCAAAGAAGTTGAAACTTATTCTAGATCCAAGGAAAAGATACTCATTGAGGAGAGCCCAACTTTCTGTACCTCACTTTTCCTCCCAGGGATTTGCTCATTCTTAGTATTGAAACAGAAACTGACATTCCAGATAAAAGGTAGCTGGTGAGATGAAGATAATTCTTTAAAGTTTGCCGCAACCTCATAAGGTGAGGGAGGCAAAAACTGAATGAAGCCCAAAGAAGTCAAGGAAGCACAGACATAAGGCTAAGTTCCCACAGAGAAGGCAAATTCAAAGACTGGCACTTTACCACCAATTTTCTCCCAAGATCTTTGTCTATTAAGTTACATATAGTGACAGTCAAAAAGCAAATGGCAAGGATAAAAAAAACAGTTGACAGCTATCTCATGAGGTTGGACAAAGACAAATTGGAGTAATGCTTCACACGTGAGGTGGGAATCTAAATAACACAACTGTTCCTGTGTTCGCACCCCTGGAAGACTACTGTTCCTTAGGACTGGGGTAAAGGAGACGCAGGCTCTACCTGAATAAGACTACAACCCAGCCTCCAGTCACTTTGATCCTTCCTGGATGGATTGAGGTCTGCCTCTCTGCTGCCGTTCAGAGGACAGGGTGCATTCTCTCTGAAGGAAGAAAACATTATCCAGACGACAATGGTCTTAATATTTGTGTCCCCCCAAAATTTATATGGTGCAATCCTAATACCTAGTATGATGGTACTAGGAGGTGAGGCAGAGCTCCTATGAACAGGATCAATGTTCTTATAAGAGGGACACAACAGAAATCCCTCCACCCTTCTACTCTGTGGGGACTCAGCAACGAAGGCATTTGCTGTGAATAAGGAAGAACGCTCTCACCGGTACACATCCATTCTGGAGTCTTGATCTTGGACTTCCCAGACTACAGAACTGTGAAAAATAAATTTATGTTTCTTATAAACCACCTAGTCTGTGGTATTTTGCTATAGCAGCCCAAGTAGACTAAGAAACACACCCTCTATATATTTCCATACAAATGTTTGGCATTAGATCAAATAGTACCTAGCATATAAAAATAATTAAGATAAAAATCAAATAATAAAAGCAGATGCAATAAGAAAGTCTGCCTCCATTTTGAAAGCCCCATGGAGCTCCATAATAGCTTATTGAAACAAGTTCAAATTCTATTAAACGAAATATAGTGCATTCCAGTCATCAGGAGTGAATTGTAATGAACAGCTGTACTTCGTTTTGAATGTCTGACTGCTGACAGCTTTGGAATCGCACTCTCCCCTGCAACCCTTTCATCTTTCTCCACAACTGGGCAAGCTAACTGATCATCCCGTCTTTTGCGGGGGCGGGACATGCACTGGACAGTTCAAACCATTCAAATTCCAGCCCCCTACATAGAAATCTTGACCCCAGCCCCATTCCCTAACATGATAAAAACCCAAACCACTTATTCTTCTCTTTGCTTGAAGCCACTGTGGACTGGCTTGGGTTTTGCTCTGCTCTCCCCAGAAAGTGCCCTTATGAGAGTAATAAACCTGTTCATATTCCCTGTAACTACTATTGCATCATCAGTCTCAAAACCCAACCAACCTGGGGAATGGGGTGGGGTTTTGCCCTCTGTTGGGAAGTCACAAAACAGAAACAAAATTGACCCAAATACTAGAGTCTTAAACTTGAATTTTTTAAATATCTATAATTAATAGATATTTAAAGGAATGTCCTGATAATGATTTTTACTAAAATCAATGTTTAAACATTTGATTTAAACTAGAAATTCGTTTAAAAAATGAACTCAATAGATCAATTTCAAGTAAACTGTACACAGATGGAGACAGGACGAGTGGGCTAGAAATTAGGCCAGTAGAAAATAACTAGACATAAGCATAGCTAAGGGAGAAATTTATAGCCTTAAATGCATATATTACTAAAATTTTAAAGAGGCTAAAAATCAATGATGTGATTATTCATTTCAAAAAGTTAGAAAAAGAACAGTGAGCTATGCCAGAAGAGAGCACAAAAAAGAAATACAAAGATTAGAGCATAAATAAAACAGACAACAAAGAAATTCTATAAAGTTGAAAGCTGTGTTTCAGAAAAAATATTAAATTGATAAACCTTTTGCAAAACTGATCAAGAAAAAAGAAGATGCCAACTACCAATAGGAGAAATGAGGAAAAAACAGTAATGCAGACTCTTGCACATTAAAAAAATTAAGAAGAGATGCATAGTTTTATGTCAAAAAATTAGAAAATTAAATGAAAATAACAAATCCCTAGACTACAAACTACTAAAACTCCTGTAATAGGAAATTTAAATAATCATGTTTAGTAAAAATAAAATGTGCAATTTTTAAACCTTTACTCAAAGGTATACCCAGACTCAGATTACTGTATCAGTGAATTTCTCCAAATATTTATAAAATAAATAATGCCAGTCTTATATATTCATTCAATAGAAAAGAATAGAAAGCAGGAATAATTTCTTACTCATTTTTGAAGGAAAGTGTAATTTTGACACCGATATCTCTAAAGGAGAATAAAAGAGACAAAAATCATAGTTGACTCAAAATGTGCAGACAACCCATTTGATAAAATTCTATATTATTTGTGATTTAAAATAAACTCTTAGCAAAGGGGTAACAGAAGATAACTAAAATAATCTAATAAAAGTACCTGCAAGAAATATAAAACAAAAAATATAATTAATGGTATAATATGTAAATCTCACTGAGATCTATATATTACAAAAATATCTAAAACCACAATATCATACTGAAGGTTTAGGATAATAATGTGACAAAAAGAAACAAGATATAAGGATTGGAAAAGAAGAAATAACAACTGTTATAATTCACAGACAACATGATTGTGTATGTAAAGAGGCCAAAAGGGTACAAACTTTTGGAACTTGTAGGTCAATTTACCAAGGTCAATGAATATAAAATCAATATATCAATAAAGTTTTCATATTACAGACACAGATACTTAGGCCCAGAAATGTGCCCAAGTCCAAAGAGACACTTTCAAAATTAGGAAAAAGGGTGACTCTTACCCAGTGTTTCAAGGTTTTTTAAATGTATATATCAGCAATGAGGCACTTGTTTGAAGGCTATAAGCTACAGAAATTCTTTTGATTCTAGTTCCTCTCTAATCAAACTGAGGCTAGTCCCTACATCTACCTGGTTACTAAGACATTGTAAAATGTAGCTGACTGCAGTGACTCCCCCCACTCAGCCCATAAAGGGAGTAACTAAGGGAGACAGAGCAGTAATTTTTTGGAATGTGCAGCTCTGATGGGCTCAAGCTTTCCTTCTGTTCCTGCTACTAGCTGAAGATCAAGGAGCACTCATAGTGGTTAAATTTCCCTACAGTGAAACCTATGAATGGAACAAGGCAACATGGTGAAGGACTTCAGAGTTTATCACAGGAGAAGAGAGAATGAGTAGGCAAGAGGGCCACTTGGCCCTGACCTCACATTGATACAAACGTCAAGTGTGAACTTGAAGTACTTTCTGTAAATGAGACTACAAACAGAACTACAGAAGGACAGTGACAGGACTGAAAGTAAGAGATATTTATAATACAACTTCAAACTCATGCCTTTCTTTATCCACAATGCCCATAACACAAAATTAATTAGTGCTTTCTATCACTTCTGCAACTGTCCCATGAATACTGTGAGTATACAAATGGGATACTATCTATATGTTACCACTATTATTTTATCACATATGACTATCGAAAACTTCTGTAGCCTGCATTCACCATTATTTCTTTTCCTTCTCTTCCTCCCCCTTCACCCCTCCACCTATTGCCCCTTCTTTACCTTCTCTCTCTCAAGACAGGGTAGTGTCCATGGCTTCCAAGGACAACCCTGGGCAGACTCTGGATTCCTCAAAAGCCATGTGAATTCTCAACAAATGTGGGTGGAATGTGAGGGGTAACAGAGTTGCTTGACTCATAGGTGGGGACAGAGCTGGAGAGACTGCCTTAGTATTAGAACCATGACCTTACTTTTATCTCTAGGCTGGTGTCACACAAAGGCACTAAGGTTGTGGTAGAAAGTTCAGGGGTTCCATTACTTTGGACTAGGCTTCCGCACACTCAACTTGCTGACCACTGTCATGGGTGAGGACACAGCCTGTGTCCTAGAGGACCCAGGCCTCCCTCTGGGCATGATGCAGAATGTCCTGCTGCTGGATGTCTTTAGCTCCAGAGGCAATGGCAGTGCTAGAGTGACCAAAATGAGCAGGTACATAGGGCACAATTAAACTAGAACACAACCTACCACTCACTCCAAGAAAAATGGAGAGAATTTCACATGGGATGAACTTATTCAGAATTTAATTTTGCCATCCTAGGTGGGAATTTTTTTTTACTTTTAGATTGCATTTAACTCATTTGTCATTCTGAGTAATTTTATTTTGTTTTGAGTCAAAGGGGGGATATACCAGAGTTTTATTGTTTTTGCCGTTGTTGCCGTGATGGCAGTGGCAGCCGTGGTGGTAAGTGCGTGCTCAGAGCCTGCTGAAGTTCTGACCCGCCCTTGATCATCATTTCCTATGTTTGTCAGGATCCTCCCCCTCCTGCAATCTTTTCTCCAGCACACACGTTTCCCACTTAACATCTCTCATTTGCTGTATCAGTACATATCACTAAATGCAACCTTTGCCAAGCTGTTGGTTTTCAGCTCCTAGATTTAGGCAGCGTGCTTATTATTTCATTTTATTTTGTTTCTGTTTGAGGAAAAAAACTGTTTTCAATATCACACAGCACAATTTCACATTTATACTACAACTCCCACAGATTTCTCTAACACATATAATATACTTCTGACCCTGAATTTAACTCCTTCAGTAGGAGTCTAAACATCTCTTTGGGGGAAGGGGAATTTTTTTTTCAAGTTTATAATGTGGACAGCTAATCTTGGGTAAGTAGGTCGAGTGGAGAAAGGGATGAGGAGGAGGAAAAGGAAATGGTTTAAACCTCCAGGTGGCAGTTCCTACCCCTCAGATTCAGGACTTTGGAATATTCCTTCCCCTTCTGTCTCAGCCTCTGTCTATTGTTCAGCAAAATTAACAGACATGTTCCAGATCATATTTAGTGTGTGGGATACAGAGAGGAGAGGATGCTGATAACCTGCTTCATTTGAAAGGGATGGAGTCATCGGGAAGGGAAGGGAAGGGAAGGGAAGGTTCCAAGACTGCTTCTCCAGGAAAACCATAGAAGGGCTGCCATTTGGAGAGATTAAGCCTGTGGATAAACTCTAGTTCTCAGGTCTCTCCTGACTTACCTCTACAAGCTTGTTGGCATGTTCACGAAAAACCTGGGCATATTCTTTCACTTCCTTTTCATTTCCACTCTTTGCAGCTTCAATGAGAACTAGCAAAGGGACGTTGGTTTCCAAGAAGGAATCAGATATGTGATCCATCACAGCTTTCCGAAGCTACAGGAGAAACAAAAACACATAATTAAGAATTGTCCATTTATGAGTCTGTTGATAATACTCACTTGACAGAATACATTGAACTACTGTCCAATAATACAGTTTTTCTTCACTATGCCAAGATTTCATTATCCATTAAAATACTGTGTCAATTCTGTTTTCTAACAAAATTATTTTTAATTATAGTTGATGTACAATATTATATTAGTTTTAAGTGTAAAACATGTAAATAGACATTTATATACCTTTTGAAGTGATCACCACAATAAGTCTAGTACCCATGCATAGTGATGACAATATTATTTACATTATCTATGCCATGCATTACATCCCTATGACTAATTTTATAACTGGCAGTTTGTACTCTTAAGTCTCTTTATCTTTTTCATCCATCCCCCTACCCTCACTCTTTTAATTTTCCCAGTGCTTAGCACATCAGAGGAAAACAGAGAGATGACTGATGGATGATTCTGAATTAAATGTATTATATGTCAACTTAAAACTTACATGTATGACCTGTAGTTCAACACATTATAGGCCCTCTCATCCTTCATTGGCCCAAATGTCTCCAGGAATTTTTAAACTGTGGTAAAGTTCAAGGACTCAGGATCTTTAGAAAAATGAGAAAGCTAGGCATCAAAAAGCAAGTGGGGAGAACTTTGGATGAAGAGTTGTGCTTTGAATCCACCCTAGAGATTTACCACTGCGCAGTCTCCTGTTCTTCCTAGATACACTGATTGTATTTGATAGAGGCAGAAACACGAAACATCTAACAATCTCAAAATGTTTCTGCCCAAGTGCTATGATGATATAGTTGCTGTGCTCCAGAAAGTGGTACTTACAATTATTTTTCAAGGTAAGTAAGAATAAAGGACCCAAATTTCTAACAATGCATAATTACAGATCATCCCCTTATTGTTAAGACTGGAAGCAGGGCAGCTGAATGAAAATGCAGTGAAACTGTACCTGAAAAATCACCTCAATACTGCTTTGTTCATAATTGTCCAAATGTACACAGGAAGAAAACACCCAAATGTAAATAAACACAAGAGAAGATGATTATTGATGTGTGTGCTTCCCCAACAGATATACTTATGCAGTATTCAGGCAAACCTTTTGATGAGGTGATACATACACATTTTTTATTGATAAAAAGAACTCTGAATAAATTTCAGTTCCGTTTTGAACTAATTAGCATAACATATGTATATGTGTATATATAATTTAGTTTGGTTTACCTCTCAGTTGGGTTTGACATTTCACTATATAAAATAAAAAAAGTTTATGGGAAGTTAACATTAATTAGCTACTCATTTGGCAACATGTGCTAAATTACTGTGTAGGAACAATATTGATTCTGGGTGAGTTCATGTTTTCCAGTTATATACAATGTATCAGATATTCAACTAAGCTTTTTACATATTATAGCATTTAGTGCTCACATCAACACTATGAGATACAGACTATCCTACACTGGATTTTCAAATGAAGAGGATGAGACTTAGAAAAGCTAAATGAGTTGCCAGCAATCATGAAGTAGCATGGCAGAGCCAATGGTGAGAAGGTCTGAAGGGGTCAGTGCAGGGACCACTGAAACTTACCTACCATGGTTCTCTTCCACGCAGAGCCCCACATAAAGGAGAAACTATTGGGAGTGTAATCAAAATCAAACTTGTTGGGGACAATATCAATAAAAGAAAGAAAAAGTCCAGATAAAGTGGGGGAGATGGGCAGAGAGATGGGTTATCTCATCAATCAAGCCACCATATTTTTTAACATCACACAAAAATAACAGAAGTCAGAGCTCTGTAAAGGTAGAAGTGGTAACTGCATTAAGCTTCTTTCTAAACCTTCAGGAAGACTGATTTCACATAAAAATGAACTTAAAATTGGCAAGGTCAAACTCATATGAAGTTACTATAGAAAAATGAGAATAAGAAATATAATATCATCCCAATACACACTGAAAGCATGTCAGAAGCATAAGTCTGTAAAACAGATTAAAACTGCAATCTATTTGAAGTAAATTAAAATACACTATGAAAATTATATAAAATGTGAGAGAACAACATAAATTAGAAAAAAGATAGTAGAATGAGGTTATGAGTCAAGAAAGAATTATGAATATAAGAAGTCATTTGAAAAAAAGACTAAACATGAATAAGCACAAGAGAAAATGCCTTAAGAGAAAAAAAAGAGAAAAGAAAAAAATTAACATCCAAAACAATTTTTTTAAAGAGATAAAAAAGGATTTGAGAAAAGATGACACATATTAAAGATAGACAAAATTTAATATATGTCTGCCAGAGGTCCCCAAAAAAGAAAATCAAAGGAAAAAAACAGAATGAATAATAAAAAGCATAACTCGTGAAAATATTCCTAAAAATATAACATTTAAATATATAAATTTTGTATTATATATATTACACATTATATTATATATATATATATAACATATGCATACACACACTACATTTTGGAAAACAATTATGTAACTGAAAAGACTGACCCACAAAACAACCAACATCACTGGATTCTAAAGAAAAGGTCGGGGGAGGTGTTGTTAATTTAGGCAAATAGAGCATATATCTTGGAAGAAAAAGAATCCATTTATCATTAGATTTTTCAACAACAAAACTTAATGCCAGAAGATAATGAAGTACTCTGTTTAAGATATTCAAGGAAAGAAAGTGTGAGCTAAAATTTTATAACCAGCAAAACTGACTTTTAAGGACATATGACACAGACAAAATTTTATCAACATGCAAAAACTTAGAATATATCATTCCCAAGAATCTTTCTTGGGGAATCTGTTAGAGAATGAACTTTAACAATGAAAATAACTAGAAAAACATCAACATAAGAATTGGCAGTGAGCATTAGATGTATACTTACTTATGAAATTAAGAAAAGTGGTTAAATGGGAAAGAGTATAATACAAAATGATTGTATCATCTGGCAATGAAGACATAGTACAACAATGTAAAAGTGATACAAGAAAAGAAATGAGATATGCAAAAGGCTTTAACTTTTTAATGTAATTTTCATCATAGTGGTAATGTGAATATTGTTATTCTAAAACTAAAGGTAAAATAAAGCATATGATTAGTTATGAGAGCTTTTTTCTCATCTCCTTTGTCGTTGCTAATCTGAAGTGTTGGTGTGGAAAGAAGATAAATGTTAAGGAAGATCCTATTACTCTAAATCTAAAGTAGAAATATTAACATGAACACACAACATTTTAAATTGAAAATACTCATATAATTTCTCAGTGCGTCCAAACAAAAGGCCTAAAAACAATGGCTAGTCCAGTAGCATAGAACACCTTGAAATACAATTTTCCACTAAAACACCAGGGCTTCTTGGAGAAATGGCTAGTTCTAGGTCCTTTAAAGCTAGATATATGTAAATAAGCCTGAAATATCTCGTTATACCAAATAGTAAAAGAGCCATCAAAGACTGCTAAGGTCATGTAAAAATAACTCAGGAGGCTTCCACTTGGCCAAAGAGCAGACAATTTAAACTTTACAAAGGATAGACATTCCAGTGGATTGAAACCCATTAAATAAGTTTAAATTCATGAATTTATAATGACTAAAGAAAAAATAATAAATTGATCACCTTCAGAAGATAACAAAGAATGAATTTATCTTGAAAAAAATCAAGCACGTGTTATCTTTCTTATGCGAACTCAAATTCTTTCCTCAAATAATGAGGAAAATGTCTGTTAATAAATTATTCCACTTAATAACTAAAAGCCAAATGACAGAATATCACCATTTTGCAAACTTTAAGAAATTTCAAAATTTAGGCAATAAACATCAGTGGTTGAAAACACCACAAAAAAGAGATGGCACTAAGTGCCTTGTGGTGAAATAGGATATCCCCAATTACAGTGCTGCCAAAGGAATACCTGATCCCTTTGGGGATTTGCAGAAATTCAGCAGACAGAGTAACACCTGAAACTGCAATACATACACCTAATCAGAAAATGCAACTATGGAAAACTTACAGTACAAACCAACTGAGTTCTGCAATGGACAGATTATAAGCAAAACAAAAGGGATGGAAGAGAATGTGATAGATTGAGACTAAAAGATGTATCCCATAAGAAAAAAAAAGACATACCCCAAAATGTTGGCAAAACTAAATTATATCATCTGAAGGTGCTCATTAGCATGATAGAACCACAAAGAAAAATTAGGAAGTTAACACCCTAAATGTCAGGATACTGGTTAATTTTGGAGGTAGGCAAGAGGCATTCAGAGGCATTTCTAGGGAGGTGATACAATTCTGTTTCTTGACTTGGGTAGTAATCACAGGAGTGTTTGCATAATAATGATTTAATAAATTATATACTTATTATGTGTGGATTACTACATCCGTTTTTATGTTATAATAAAGTGTTCAAAAATATTTGATGTTCTTTTCTGTTTCTACCTGTGTAGTATACAAACATGACACACAGGAGAGCTGGGAAGAAGCCGTGAGTTGAAGATGGCAGAACCCACCCACCACTTCCAGCAACCCGGCCCCTTGAACACATGGAGGTGAGTTTTCCAGCTTCTGGTCACTGGTCCAATATTGTTACATGATTAAGATTGCAATTCTAATGTGTCAAAGCCTTTGCACATTTTGAAGTTGATAAGTTGCAGTAGCTGGTCTGCCCTAACTTAACTAGAACATGTTGGAACAGACCTCCTTTTTCGTTGTTCTTTTTTCCTGTCCACTTCTGTCTTCTTTTAGCCTGCCATTCCTTCCCTAGGTCCTTCCTACTTCAAGGGTGGACCACAGACCAGCATCACTGCATTTTTCTGGAAATTGCAAGGAATGCAAACTTCAGGCCCCAGCCGAGATCTGCATTTCATTCAGAATCTGCATTTTACTAAGAAGCCCAGGTGATTCCTCCACACAGCAGTTGAGGAACATGTCTATAGACCTATTGCATCAGTCAAGACCTTAGTTGTAAGCATGAGAACCTAACACTGTCAGGTCTAAACAGAAAAACTGCCCTGTTAATTCCAACATGGGGTGAAACTTAGAAATGCTAGGACATCCTGAGTCTTTGTGTTATTAGCTTTTGACTCAGTGTCTTAGACAAATGCACCTCATTATTATGTAGGTGAAATGCAGACACAAACTCTAGATCATGTGCTACCACCTGGTTGCAAGGGTGAAGGAAGATGATATTAGGAAAAACAAGTGGTCTGGCCATTTTAGCTTCTTATACCAAAATTCATATAATGAGTAATTTCCCAAACACAGGAAAGGTATTCAGATGCCGATTGAAAAACAAGAACAAAAAAAAATGGCCAATAAAGACTAGATCTAGTAGAACAATAATTCAGGTACTCAAGCATGGGTGGAAGGTGGATAAAATAGACACATTTATAGGAAATAATTAAAGTGAAGGGTTGCTTATAAGGAATACGATCAGAAAAGTTGGACGAGGGCAGGAGTAGCAAATATGCTACAACATTGCCTTTCTGTGCCTGCACCAGACATGATTTATCAATCATAGCATTTTTATGATGAGCTCAAATATTATTTGTCTTTTAATTATATTTTATTGACTATGCTATTTCAGTAGTCCCAAATTTTCCACCTCTGACTCCCTCCACACAGCATCCTCCACTCTCTCAGGCAATCTCCACAACATTGTTCATGCCCATGGGTCATACATATGAGTTCTTTTTTATTTTTTTAATTTATTTTATGTTGTTGTTCAAGTACAGTTGTCTCCATTTTCACCCCACCATGCCCCCCTGCCCTAACAACCCCACCTCCCACCCTCAAACCCCACTGCCTTTGGCTTTATCCATGTGTCCTTTTTACATGTTCCTTGATGGCCCTTCCCCTACAAGTTCTTTGGCTATTCCATTTCTAAACTGTACTTTATGGATGTAAAGTACATCCATGGCTATTCTGTAATGATCTATCCCCTCAGCTCTTCACCCATTCTTCCATAACCCACTCCTACCTGGCAGCCATCAAAATGCTCTCCATACCCATGATTTTGTCTCTGTTTTTCTTGTTTGCTTAGTTTCTATTTGTTTTCTAGATTCAGTTGTTGATACATATGTATTTATTGCCATTTTATTGTTCATAGTTTTGATTTCTTCTTTTTCCTTTTTTTTCAAATGCTATCTATTGATGTTTTCAAATGTGAGAGTGCAAATATTGACAATTGACTTATCATCTTATTTCTTTTGTTTGCAACCTTTTTTTATTTTTTTAACTTTTTTTACTGTTGTTCAAGTACAGTTGTCTCCATTTCCCCCCCACCACTCCCTGCACCCCAGTCATCCCTCTCCTCCCACCACTGATCCCACCCTGCTAGGTTTTGTCCATGTGTCCTTTATAGATGTCCCTGAAGACCCTTCCCCCTTTCCCCTATTATCCTCTCCCACCTGCCTTCTGGTTACTGTCAGTTTGTTCTTTATTTCAATGTCTCTGGTTATATTTTGCTTGCTTGTTTGTTTTGTTGATTAGGTTTCACTTATAGGAGAGATCATATGGTACTTGTCTTTCACTGCCTGGCTTATTTCACTTAGCATAATGCTTTCCAGTTCCATCCATGCTGTTGCAAAGGGTAGGAGCTCCTTCTTTCTCTCTGCTGCATAGCATTCCATTGTGTAAATATACCACAGTTTTTCAATACATTCATTTACTGGGCACTTAGGTTGTTTCCAGCACTTGGCTATTATAAATTGTGCTGCTATGAATAGTGGGGTACATAGGTTCTTTTGGATTGGTGTTTCAGGGTTCTTAGGATGTAATCCCAGCAGGGCAATTGTTGGGTCAAAAGACAGTTCCATTCTTAGTTTTCTGAGGAAATTCCATACTGTTTTCCATTGTGGTTGCACCAGTCTGCTTTCCCACCAATAGTGTACTAGGTTTCCCTTTTCTCCACAACCTTGCCAGCACTTACTGTTTATTAACTTATTAATGATGATGGTTCTGACTGGTGTGAAGTGGTATCTCATTGTGGTCTTCATTTGCATCTCTCTGATGGCCAGTGATGGTGAACATCTTCTCATGTCTCTGGGCCCTCTCTAAGTCTTCCTTGAGGAAGTGTCTGTTCAAGTCTTTTGCTCATTTTTTAATTGGATTGTTTGTCTTCCTGGAGTGGAGTTCTTTATATATTTTGGAGATCAAACCTGATTTCTTCTTTTTCTTAAATAAGTCCTTTTAACACTTCACATAATAATGGTTTGGTGATGATGAACTCCTTTAGTTTTTTCTTGTTTTGGAAGCTCTTTATCTACCATTTGATTCTAAATGATTGCTTTGATGGGTAGCGCAATCTCAGCTGTAGATCCCTGATTTTCATAACTTTGAATATTTCTTGTCAGTCCCTTCAAGCCTGCAAAGTTTCTTTTGAGAAATCAGCTGATAGTCTTATAGGAACTCCTCTGTAGGTAACTATCTGCTTCCTCTTGCAGCTTTTGAGATTTTCACTTTATCTTTAACCTTTGGCATTTTAGTTGTGTCTTGGAGTGGGCCTCTTTGCATCCATCTGGTTTGGGATTCTCTGTGCTTCTTGAACTTGCATATCTATTTCCTTCCTTTCATTATCTTTTGCAAAAGATTTTCCATTTCTTGCTCTTTCTCTTCTTCTGGCACCCCTATGTTGCCAGTATTGGATAGCTTGAAGTTATCCCAGAGACTGCTTACACTATCCTTTTTTTTTATTATTTTTTTCTTCTTGTTGCTCTGATTGGTTGTTTTTTGGTTCCAATGTCATGTTCCAAGACATTGATTTGATTCTTGGTTTCATCCACATTGCTGCTGTTTTCCTATAAATTGTTCTTTATTTCAGTTAATGTATGCTTTGTTTCTGAGTTCATCTTTTTTCTACTGTTAATGTTCACACTAAGTTTCGTGGATATCCTCATAACCAGTGTTTTGAACTCTGCATCTGATATGTTGCTTATCTCCATTTTGTTAAGTTCTTTTTCTAGAGTTTTGATCTGTTCTTTCATATGGGCCATGTTTCTTTGTCTCCTCATTTTGTCAGCCTCCCTATGTTTGTTTTTGGGTATTAGGTAGAGGTGCTAAGATTTCCTGTCTTGGTAGTGTGGCCTAATATAGTAGGTGTCCTGTAGGGTCCAGGGGCACAGCCTCCCCTATCACCCTAACCTGGGTACTCAAGATGTGCCATCCATGGGGGCTGAGTACACTTTCATCTTGTAGTTGGGCCTTGTTTGCTGTGGGTAGATCAATTGGAGGGATTTATCCAGGCCAGTCGGCTACAAGGACTGATTGTGATCCTTGACCACCAACCTCTGCCCTCCAAGGGGGATCAGCTGTCAGGGGCAAAGTACTGGTGCTCTGACATAGTCTGTAGCTGTCCAATGGGTGCACAAGCTCTGGGGTTTCCAGGGTGGTGCAGGTGAAGGTCAGCACCCACCCATGTTCTTCCCAGGGCCACCTTGCATGAGCTATGAAGCAATCTGAGATGACTGCTACTTGTGCTGGGCTTGGAGATTTCCAGGTGAAGCCAAGCTGTGAATCTAGGTTGACTGCTGCTAGTGCCAGGCCTGGGGTCATTTAGCAAGAGGTACAGGGGTTTAGGACTCACTGAGGCCAGCTGTTGCTTGTTTGAGAAGATTTAGGAAGTTTTGAAGCATTTGCCAAAATCAGTCATTCATATGGAAAAGTCATTGTTAACAGCTTGGGTGTGCCCATAAATTGGGTGGGACAGAGTCTCAGGTGACCTTCAGGGCGGGACAAACAGTGTTAGCCAGGTTGATGGAATCTCAAATATGGTACCCGTCTGCCAGCTATGTGGGTCTGTAGGGGAAGGGTTCAGAAAAGGGATAATGGCTTCTTCACACCTTTCTGTCTGGAAGAAACCTGCCCTCCAACTCTTGCCATAATGCCAGACACTTTCATTCCTCTCTGTATGCCACTGATACCTTTCAAGCTGCTACCCCAGTGCTGGAGCTCAAAGGAAGTGAGTCTGAGTAAATCCATGTGTGGGTTCTTTAAGAGGAATTGCTTAGGACTCCAGAAATTTCTTCTGTTGACTCAATCCCTGAAGGTTTTTGCAGCCAGAAGAGATGGGGACTTATCTTCCTGGCACTGGAACTGTGGACCAGGGGACCTGGTATGGGGCAGAAACTCCTCATTCCCCAGATATGCCTCCTGAATTTTTATCTACCACACTGGGATGTGGGACCAGCCCATTCTACCATTTTGGAAAGATGTAGTTTCTTTAATTTCGTAGTTGTCAGACTTTGATTCACCTTGATTTTTGATGGTTCTGAATAATGGTTGTTCTGTAGTTCAGTTGTAATTTTGATGTAGTTGTGCAAGGAGGCGAACTGTGTTTATCTATGTCACCATCTTGACTGGAAGTTAAAATATTATTTTATAATTCTTCTCAGCACAGTGCCCCAGGTACCTACTAATAATCAATCCTATTTCTACTACATGAAAAAAGCTTTCTTTCTCTGCTGAAACTTCCCTGCAATTTAAGTCTCTTTGTACCAGTTTTTAGGCAGAATTGGCTCCATGTGTGTAAGCACTCCAGTGCTATCTTGACTTCCAGAAATGTAAGTTAACACTGAATTGAAGCCTAGGCTGTGTTGATGATATTAACAAATATCTGACCATTTAACATCTGTCTTGTCATTTAGACAGATGTTCAGAGAAACCTGTTAAGAATAACAATAATAACTTCTTCATGACAATGATGTTAAATAATATCAGCCAAGGTGAAATTTAGGATAGAGGGTGACTTTAAATGGGCTCAAAACTTTGAAGCCCCAAATCTTTCCAAGGATGTGGCTTCTCCAGGCTCTTCATAATTACAGACACATTTTACCATATTTCCTTAAGCTTTGAGTTTTAACTATTAAAAATAACAAAACAATTTAAAGCAACAAAGTTAGTTTCCTGGCCAGAAATCATCCAGCCTTGGAGGCTTGACAAGAATTGAGCCTCATTAAGTCTTACAAATTTTAGCCAGGCTGAAGGTCAATTAAGGTATTCAGCTAGTGTAGTAATCCACCCAATGCCATTTTAATAAGCTAAGGTGCCATCATGCACACAGTCCACTGCTAATGACAACACTGTTCATTGTTTGGGCTGAGGGTGGGGGCAGATGACAGGGGAAGCAGGAGGATATCCATGAAGCTTGTGGAAGAGCACTTTTAATCACTCTTTTTTCCTTATATTTGTTATTTGTTTATTTTTCCTTGTTATTTGTTCATTCTATTCATTACCCTGATGGCACTGACTATCTTCAATGAAGCAAAATCATTTTAATTGGGATAATAGCTTCTTTCCTTAATGGAAGCAATTACTCCTAAAAACAACAACAAAAAGAATAATTCATAAGGTGTCATGGTTTTTTCCATGCCCCCACCTTAAATTCAGGTTCTACTAGGTCAATTAAAAACAGAACTGCCATCATTAGTAACACGTATGTACTTGACCCCAGTAACTAACACATCATAGTTTAGCCAAACAGTTCTTGACCTCTAAATTTTTCCTGTAGGAGTTCTGACATTTAGGATAAAAATGAGATACATGTTTTGCTGATGGATAAGAAGCACTGAGGCAAACTTAGATAATAGTGGTATATATATTTATATTTGTCTTTATGACCCCATCCTTCACCTCTCTTCATATCCATTCCTATTGCTGTGAAATTCTGTAATGCCTACCCCCACAGGATGCATAGGACCAATGGATGTTCGTAACCATAATGCATGCAGGGCTATTAAAATCCCATTCACCTTTGGGCTTACTTGGTCTTGTTCTCTGCCATTCCCATGATAAGAACACATCCAAGTTAGTCTATTTGTCCCAGGAAGATGGGGGCAGGGGACATGTTGAACAGAACTGAGCCACCTCAATCATCCCTATCAAGGCCATACTGGGTCTGTCAAGAGCAACTGAGCCCAGACACAGGAGAGGTCCTGACCAAGGTGACTGCCCCAACTGGTAAGTGAGCAAATGTTATTATTGTATGCCACAGACATGTTACTTATTATGCATATTAACAGATGCACTTATGGCAATGGGTGATAACATATATTTTAGTTAGAATAAGTTTTTGTGGTCACTAAGTCATATTTTTTGAGAGACATCTTGATCAATCAGTTGAGTAGTTTGTCATCATTCCAATACATTCTGTGGGCCAAAAGCCTTGGATTGACAGTAGTCTATACCATGTATTTCATTATACAGCCATGGGTCATGCTTAAAAATATCACAGTGGCAATTTCTTATCTGTTAGATTTAACAAATTTTTTGTTAAAAAATTTTACTGAAGATACAAGTCGTGGGGACTAGGACAGGGAAAGGTTGATTGGGGATCATCCTGAAGAATAGTGACAGTGCCTGGTTCCTTCCATTGGTTGCATTTTCTGCCTCAGCACATAGAGGACTACCTCAAAGTCTCTTCTCCCCCCACAATAGTCAAGGACAATTTCTTTCAGGGGAAGAGACCATGAAATATTGTCAGGATTCAAGGGAAAGCTGGGGTTATTGTGGATCCCTAGATGGTCTCAGTCCAGAAGGTATAGCAGCTCATCTTAGTTCTGATAAAAAAATATTAGCAGAACATGAAGCCCATAGTTGCTGGATGCAGTACAAAGAAACCAAAGAGAGGTTGGTGGGATGGAGGATGTATTCAGAAGGCAGAAGCTGAATGTGGCAGTTGGGCAAGAAGGAGAGAGGATGAGAAGGAGGGCAGGAAAGGATTGGGGGAAATTATCAAAAATATTCCATATTAACAAACTTCATTTAATGCTTATTTTGTGTCAGATACTGTCCTAAACACTTAGAATAACTCATCTATTTTTCTCAAAAGAGCCAGTTACTATTTTCTCCATTTTATAAGTGAGGAAATTGAGGCAATGGAAGTAAGTCACTTCCCCATATTCACATGGCTAATGTGTGGCAGTAGCAGGATTAGAATCCAGGTTATCTGGCCCCAGAGTTCATGCTCTAAAAAACTATCACAACACGACCTCTCATACATGTATATTGTGCCAGCTTGGTATACATTATTGACCAGAAACAACAATATGTATGATAGTGATGTGCAAAATCCAAGAACATATGTGATCCAGCTTCTTCTGCATAATGAGTAAAGTGCACAAAGAATTCTGGAAGCCTCCCTTGACGTAATACAGCAAAAAGAAGAAAAAGTTGAAAGAATGGAAAAATAGACTCAGTGGCAGATAGACACAAGGGAAAGTCAGTGGTCCCACCAGAAGCAGAAGTCTTAAATGAATCCCGATGCCAAGAGCCAAAAGTGACCCACTGACTACTCACTATGAGGAGATTCTGACTTCCTTGGGCTTTTAGATTCTGTTAAAAAATATGAAGGATTCATAGTTTAAAGTATGTCTACCGTGAAAACACATTGACGGATTATACTTGCTCTTATGTAAGCATCTTATTATAGCTTATTGGTCAAAATGTTTTAAATAGTAAATTGTGGGATTTTTCAAAGAATGCTCAAGCCAAGGGAAGTGAGACTTATTCCAGAAATGACTGGGATTCATTTTCCATACTTTGCAAATCTAATTACCACACATGTGAAAATCTGTAAGCTAGGTGGTAGCAGAGGTAAGCAGGATCTGCATACTAGTGGGATCTGCCTTATTATAGAGAGATTTTTTTATTTTTAATAGATTTTATTTATTTATTTATTTTTTTAGAGAGGGGAAGGGAGGGAGAAAGAGAGGGAGAAAAACATCAATGTGTGGTTGCCTCTCTCATGCCCCACACTGGGGACCTGGCATGGAATCCAGGCATGTGCCCTGACTGGGAATCGAACCAGTGACCTTTCTTCAGGCCAGTGCTCAATCCACTGAGCCACACCAGCCAGGCTTATAGAGACATCTTTCAGGGGTGTCCAACCTTCAGCCCATGGGCCACATGCAGCACAGGATGGCTATGAATGAAGCCCAATACAAAATCTTAAATTTACTTAAAATATTACAAGATTTTTTGTGTGTGATTATATATTGCAATATATTTAATATGTGGCCCAAGACAACTCTTCTTCCAGTATAGCACAGAGATGCCAAAAGGTTGGACACCCTTGATGGATGAAGGTTAGTACTGTGACAATCTTTTATTCTCATTCTTAAAAGTTTTAGGATCAAACCATAGTCATCCAAATATATCTACTCATTACATAAGTACAGGTACATTCAAAAGTGGGAATCAGAGTCCTCAGCAGTCAGGACCAGGGACACCTTGAACTTGGTATATTATCCAGCAAGTGCAGGGACTCATAAATACTGCCTTCATTAGCTCATGAGCCCAGTGATTTGTGTCCCTGATGAATAGGGGCACATTTTGTGACCCCCTCCAGTAAACAGGAAATGTAATTCCTCTGTAAACTGACTATTAGAATGTTTTAAATGACCTTGCCTACAAGCTAAAAGGCATAGTTAACACTTTTTACATAAGCTAGAAAATCAAAATGTAGCTATCAATCAACCAGGGCAAAAAGGAGTGACTTGACAAAATCATTCGTTAAGTCTGAGAGGAGTCAGGAACACAAGGCTTTCTTCCAACTACTTAAACGTATGTGTGACAAGGGAATATTAATTTTGTAAGACAAGACATTTAAAGGTATTAGCTCAGCACTACCAGTCTATTTTACCCAATTAAGGCTATTCATCAATGTAAAACTGCATTTTCTTCAGCAAACCAAAAGGAATATTGTCGATGGATCATAACCTATTCTAACAATTCACTTATTTCCTGGGAGGGCAGAGCAATGAAATGATAGAGTTTAACTCACAAACACAAGGATAAGAATAAACTGTTTCAAAAGTGACCAAAATGTCCATGAGGCATCTTTGTGGTGAGACATGAGGAGTGTATGATATATATTGAGATGACTTCAAATAAACATGGCAGAAGTGTTTTGCACAAAGTCTAAAAATCCACAACCATTTGATAAATATGAAACAGTTCCCTGAAAAAGACAGTGCAAGAAAACATAGTTTTTGCCAGCCAACTAGTCATAGAAGTTTAATCATAGATGAGACTCTGAAGGCTGCATGTCCAATTTTCATCTTCCCAATGAAAGGGCATCACTATGATTCTTTTTAATAAGTAGATGTCTATTTCTTTTTACATTTAAGTTTTATTAAGGTATAACTGACAAAATTGTAAGATATTTACAGTGCACATTGCGTTGAACTGATACACATTGTAAAATAATTCCCTCTCATTTTGTTAATTCAGCATCCATCACCTCACCTATTCTTTTTTATAAGAACATTTAAGTTCTATTCTCTTAGCAAACTTTTATCTCAACATACAGTGTTATAAACTACAGTCACCATGTTTTACACTACAGGAATGGGCAGAAGTAGGTTTACAGTTGTTCAATACAATACATACAATAAGTAATACAATAACAAATAAGTAAAAATACAAGAATAAACTCTGTTTCGAGTACTTAAAACTGTAAACTGATTCTGCCCACCTCTGCATATCCTTAGGCTTTATTTATCTTATAGCTTTGTACACTTTCCTATTATACCTTTGTACCTTTCCCATTTTGCCTACCCCCCAACCCCTGGCAACCACATTTCTACTGTTTCTCTGACTTCAACTTTTTTTAAAAGATTCCACGTTTAATTGATACCATGCAGTATCTGTTTTTCTCTGTTTTTGGCTTATTACATACAGCATAATGCCCTTGAGTTTTATCTGTGTTGTCACAAATGGCAGGATTTCCTCCTTATCAGTGGCTCAGTCATATTTTAATATATTATTATGTGTATGTGTATGTGTTTGTGTGTGTGTGTGTGTGTATATATATATATATATATATAATGGCTGAGTCATATTTTAAATGTGTGTGTGTATATATATACATATTATATATGCACATACACACACACATATATAATGTGTGTGTATATATAGACACATGCATAATATATATAATAACTGAGTCACATTTTAACATATCTATACACATACCACACATACATGCATGTGTGTACACATATACACACATATATCACATCTTTATCCATTCTTCCAATGATAAACACATGTTGTTCCCATATCTTCACTGTCATAAATAATGCTGCAATAAACATAAAAATGCCCATATCTCTATAATACCCTTTCTTTATTTTCTCTGGATATATACACAAAAATGAGATTGCTGTATCATATGGTAGTTCTAGTCTTAATTTTTCAAGGAAACCACGTATTGTTTTCCCTAGTGGCAGCCCCGATTTACATTTCCACCAAAAATGCACAAAAGTTCTCTTTTCTCTACATCCTTGACAACATTTGTTATCTCATATTATTAGTGATACCCATTCTAACAGGTGCAAGGCAATTATATCATTGGGGTTTTGATTTGCATTGCCTTGATGGTGAGTGTTGAACATCTTTTCATATACCTGTTGGCCATCTGTATGTCTCTGAAAAAACAAATGACTGTTCAGATACTCTGTCCCATTTTTAAGTGGGATTGTTTGTTTTTTTCCCTTTTTTGCTATTAAGTTGTATGAGTTCCCTGTATTTTAGATACTAACCTCTTACTAGATATATGATTTGCACATATTTTCTCCCATTCCATAGGTTGCCTTGTCATTCTGTCAATGGTTTCGTTGTTGTATAGAAGCTTTTTAGTTTGATGAGCCCCAATGTTTATTTTTGCTTTTGTTGCCTTTGCTTTGGGTGTCAAATTCAAAAACTCATTGTCAAAACCAATGTCAAGGAGCTTACCTCCTATGTTTTCTTCTAAAAGTTTTCTTACATTCAAGTCTTTCATCCATTCTGAGTTGATTTTTGTGTATAGTATAAAATAGGAGTCTAGTTTTATTATTTTGCCAATAATTGTCCAGTTTTCCTTACACTATTTTTTGAAGAGATTATCCTTTCCCCATTATATAGTCTTGGCTCTATATGTTCATTCTTGAAAAACTAGTAACGGTCCCTTAATTGTCTTCAATGGTGCATTTTTAAATATTTCTTTTTTTCTGATTTCAAGGCGGGGAGAAGGATCCATAAAGAAAAACTCACATAAACATCACATGATGTTTGTGATGTTTTAAGAATATTTCTATATTATGCCAAGAAAAAAGAAATGAGAATAAATGTATAAAAATATAATAGTGTATAGTGATGCAATTAGATCAAAGGAGGAAGGGATCTCATTAGAGAAGGAAGATTTTCACAGACAGGAGAAGTATCCTTTAATTTCTTTTTTACTTTATTTTACTCCTTATACTCAATGATTGGTGTTCACTCATTTAACTGTTCTACTAGCATTTGAGGAGCTCCCAGTATACCAAGCACTGATTTGGCCAGGGATACAAAGGAAAACAGGACAAGCCATCTACTCCCACTGCTGAAAACTCCTCTACTGCCTCAATTCACAATTACTAATAAAGCTACAGTGACCACATATATACTTGACTAGACTCATAAATGAGGCAAACATGAGTTAATTCAGCTACATGTGTTGGAGGTTGGTGTAAGGAATACCCTAAAATAGTCCAAATTTGTCAGATTTTCTTCACATCATATTGTTTAAGATTTATTTTTTCATTTAAAAGTTTTCTCAGGATTTCCTCACCTTCCACCGGGACAGACATACTTTTAAATACCAGTTTGTTATCCCAGAAGATGTGGGATTTCAAAAGCATGGGGTGCTCAGATCCCTTAACCTACATTGAAAAGAAGCCTGATTCTTTTGCATATTTGGAAGGTCTACTCAGTTTCCGACTGCTTACTGCTTTTAATAATAATCCTGTGCATGTTCATTTTTATAGCTTGCAGAGAACTTTCCTAGACATTATTTCATTTGACCTTCCTTCCAATGTCACAGTGGGGGTGAAAGATGAGGTTTGCAGGGTGAGCATCATTTTCTTAGTCGTATAGATGAGGAGAGGGGGTGTCACTGGTTGTACCCAGAACATCCCAGAGTCAGGTCTTCCAATTCTAAAATAGTTCTATGTGTTTATAAAGCTGGCTGTTCAAGTTCACAAATCCCAATTGGACAAAGGTCATCATTGTGTCCATCCTTCAGTCTCACATCTAGTCAACTACTCTCCCTCAGCATTAGCTTCCATCCAGAATTGTTTACCACAGAAGGGGAAGTACAGATAAATGCCTGAATATTTCACTGTGTATCTACTATCTATCATTGATTAACTGGCATTAAATGGGCACAAGCTGCTTGAATCCAGTGTAAGAGAGTAGCAAGTTACATCAAATAAATAAAAGGGTTCAGCAAGAACCCTTAGGAAATTCATAAAATGCTGCTCAAAGAAAAGATTTGATCCTCACAGGACAGCAGTGGCAATTGGGACAATCATTTTAGATGGATGAATTTGACATCAGGCTACCAACAGAAGCATATAAAAAAGTATGTCGTTAGAGACTTTGAAGTAAAACACAAAGAACAACTGTCAAACCATATATAAGGTCTAGCAGAAGTAAAGCCTGCTTGCGTGTGGTTGGTAGGTTAATAATATGGGTGCAATACTTTATAGTTTTAATTTGAACATTTCACCTAAAATGTCATATAATGTGCTTGAAAGTGATATTGTTATGTTACAGAATTATATGCTTATGATTTTGTAATTAAAAGAAGGGGTGCTATTTGTGCCAGACATTGTATTTCTTTCTGATGAGGTCAATACTACACGCCTGCCATGGTGTTGTAGGATTTGCACCAGGTAGAGTCATCTTGCCCTATACTTCCAGATTTCCAGCCATTTCACATTACAGCCCAAGTACTGTAGGTCTCAGGAGAGTTCCCATTGTAAATACAAGAGTTCCTGGGAAGGCCCCAACCAAAACTCCCCAGGTCCCACTCCAGGTGTGAGATGAGTAACACTTCAGTTCACCTGGGCAGGATGGGAAACTTGAGGGTATAAGATGCTATTGAGTAAGTGAAGAGGGATGATGGCACTTACTCGTTGGTACAGATGTCACTTATAAATCAACCTCTGAGTCTTCTGACCACCTGTGGTTCATTAAAGAGTCTCCACATTTTCTATGATGGAACACCATTCACCATGCTCCTCTGCTCTATTCTAGTTATGGATAACTGTGTACCTCTGAGCTAACTTCTCTCCAGAGTCTTCCACCCTATGCTATATGTCTTCACTTCCTGCATTTAACTATCTCCCAGCATTGCATTTCCTGCAGCACTGACCTTTTCCCTAGAGGGGCTTCATTTCAGAGACCTAATCATCCCTCACAATTTTAAGTTTGCGGAAATCCTATAAAATTATTAATATTATTGATATTTAAAGGAAAGGCAGGAGACAGAACCAGATTTCAGATCCCATCATCTTTTTCAGAGAATCTGGACTCTTACACCATATTTGTTTTATCTCAAGCAGATTTACCTCTAGAGCATATGTTGGCCTGCTTTTCCAGTAAAAAGATAGATAGTATGAATTTTAGTCTTTATGGCCAATTGGTGTCTGCCACAACTACTGAGCTTTGCCACTGTAGCACAGGAGCTGACGGTACATTGTTATTTACATAAATAAGCAGAGAGCCAGACTGAGGACACGGGTAATAGTTTGCAGGCACCTGTTCTAGCTCATTCATCAGTGACCAGTTGGCCTGAAGCCCTTGCACTTTGTCCACGTCACTGTTGCATCCCGCCTGCAAGTCCCTGGCTCCTCCAAGCTCTACTCACTCACTGCCTCCTTGTCCCTAAGCAGCTGCTGGACCCAGCGGTTACCTGCTTCAGAAACAGAGGAGATTAGAGATGGCCATGAAAAGCACCCAACTGGCCAGCATGACTGGTATTCTTTGACCAAGTTGACTTTTTTATCTTTTTGTCTCTGCTACAAAACACAGTATTCGAGTCATCTGTAATAAATTCTTTTTTTTTCTCAGAAGCTTTGAGACAAGAAATGAAGAGGATATAAGGGCAGAAGTTGTTGGCTTTCGCTAAAAATTCTGTGGATTAGGAAGGTATCTGGTTGGGTTGCCCAGCCTGCTTGATAGAGGCGCTCTGACACAGCCTGGACTCCTGTTAGAGGCGCTCTGACACAGCCTGGACTCCTGTTAGAGGCGCTCTGACACAGACTGGACTTCTGATATTTTCTTCTAATTTGACAATAGTTTCGAGGGTATTTCCAAAGACTGGCCAAACACACAGAGAATGTGACCAAAGACCAACAGGCAAGCTGGTTGCTATGGTAATATACAGACAAATATACTAGTTGATCAATCACAAGTGATCTTCTTTCAACTAGTTATTATGGCATCTGTGGATACAGCCTTGGGGCCACCTTGATCTAAGCCTACAGATTTCAAAGGAGGGGTTGAGGGAAATTTGATCAGTCAGGCAAGGTTCATCAGTGCTGACTGCCTCCCGCCTCAGCAACCTCTCTCCCATGTTCAATTGCCTGGACCTCCCAGCCTGTCTTGACTGAAGGTGCTTTTCAGCTTTTCAGTCATCCCCTTTTACAGAGTTGCCTCGTTGGCTGCAGCTATTTAAGGCAGCTAGATTCTCACTGGAGATAAAGGAATCAAATAAAAATATAGATATCCTGCCCCTATCAGTTAACAGGATTGATGTATTTGTGAGAAACTGGAATGAAAGAGGAGGTGGTTAGGGCTGCTCGATCGCCTAAACTTCTGACCTGCACTTATGGTTGATCAGATGGAAAATCTCCTCTCATCACCAAAGTCCTCAGGACAAATGATTCTTCTTTAATCCTGAAACCTGGGGCATGGTCTGTTCAACTGCTGTTCACTGAATATACCAGGCAGGTCTGCTAGAGTCTTGATCTTCATTTAATCAGCTATCCCCCATCCTGCCCCAGCTAAAATGAAAGTCCTTTACTTCTTTCCCCTATGATTAATTACAAAAATAATTATCAAAATCTTATTCATGGTTGAGTGCCTTGCATGGGGCTGGACACAGATGAACAGTTTAAGGGGGAAAAATGGTGATTATATTAAACAAGAAGCCTATTATTTTGATTATTATTGAAAATCTCAAGACTCCTTATTAATTTAAATTTATCTTACATTCTTCCCATTAACAGAATTCTAATAATAGGTCTAAACTAAGAGCCAAGTGTATCAAGTTTAACAAATACAGACATTAAAAGGACAGGCTTCAGGAATCTTGAACTTTGAGCTCTGTATCAGTAAGAAATTTAATCCTACTGTTGGAACTTCAAGACTCTACTCTGTTAAAAAAAATATTTTTGGTAGTCATGCCTCCTCTGCAGAATGGATGATGAAGTGTTAAGGAAAGAATGGATACTAAACAAATGTCCAACAGTGTCAGTGGGCAGCTTTGCTTTTCTGATTTTCACACGTGACCCAGGAAAAATGGGAGCAATGGGTCAGATGACCTAGAGAGTTGGTAATTTCAGCTGTCTCAATGAAAAGAGAACATCAGCTGCTCCATTCCTAAGCCAAACCATGCATAGAACTCAGAGCTATGGAAAGTCCGGCCAAGTAATTGTGAAACCATAAATGCAGATGCAATAATATTACTATTTGTAGGTCTTTGAAACTTGAAATAGAGTTTTTTACTGAAGCTTTTATCTGGGCCTTAAACTTAGGAAAAGTAGGGAAAAAAAAATAAAACCATGAGTTTTACAGCACAAATCCAACATCAGTGGTTGATAATTACAAAATCACTGATCTTAACTCAATTTTCTAACTACTAAAATTGTCCAATAATGGTGCCAGCTGCTGCTGGGTGAAGCTCCCATCTCTACAACAGAGGCCGATGGAGGGAGTCTTAAAGAACTTTTGGCATCTGTGGCTTAATGCTGAATTAAAGAACTTTTGCCCTGGAGAAAGACCTTAGAGTCCCTTCTACATCTAAGAGCCTATGAATCCAAGGCTACTAAATCCATATCTTCTTTTTTGAAGGTAGTTGACAAATAAGCCCAGAAGAAATTACTGCATTCCTTTCCTATCTCTCCTTCTCCCTAACTCCTACCTCCAACCACCTGATTTTTAAGGTAACTGAAAATTTTTAAACAAATGAAACCATAAGAATGTAAAGGGACTGTATCCTTCTTCCTGAAATTAAAGATACGTATGATATTTCTCTCATTGGGGGGACATTCTTTCTCTGGACAATTAGATTCCTCACCGTTTGTGTGTGTGTGTGTGTTTTTCTGTAAATGAAGAAAATTTTCCATGCTCCAGACTGACAAAAATATCTGCTGTGGGTAGTTTCTTGAAATGTGGCACCATATGTGCATCAGTAAACATTATGTGTAGAGTAAATTAAACCAAGCCTTAAAATTAGGCAGTAAGAAAATTATTGTAGACCTGAAAGAGTAAATCAGTGGTATTAAAATGCTCTCCATTTTCTCTGAAGCACTTCAGACTGGCATTAAAAGCCAATGTCACTACAATAAACATCAAGAAGGAACACATTTGGAGCAAGACAACCTAAGAGACACCACAATACAAATCAGTCTTTAAATCTGGAGTCCAAGGTGTCATCTCATAAAGTTGAAAAGTCAGCCCTTTTGTCACTAATGTAGGGGGCAAAAAAGAAAAAAAACTGACATTGAGACTTTGGGGGCTAACTCTCTCATACAGCAGGTGTGGTAAACACTTGCAGTGGAGCCAAAATCAGAAAAGATTTACCCGTCATAAACAAAATCAACACTGTAAATAAATACAGGATCAGTATTACTTTTTTTTTTCTTTTGCTTCAGGCTTCAAAGATCCCTGGCTCAGCACAGCCCTGTTAGTGAGTCAGTCTTTATTGCCAATGTTGATCATTTGCTCGTGGATTAATTTTGGTTTTCTAAAACACTGCATGAAAATATTATTTATCTTGATTACTGAGTATTTTGGTGCTCCCTAAAATGTTGTGCCAAAGGCCAGTGCCTCACTCACCTCACTCTCATCTGTGCCCTGCCCCAGAAAGCACAGATCTTGCCAAGCAAGCCTTTCAACATGGCACAGTGAGTAATCAGAACCTCCACTTCTCATCTTGGCCCACCAGGAGCGTGGATTCTCCTGCCCTTGAAATAGGCGTGTTATCTGTGAAGGGATGAGGTCTAGGAGAGGCCGAATAGATTGGAGAATAATAGTTGGAGAAATTTGCCGATTCTCAAATATATCCCCCAACAATAGCAATGAAGTCTGAAGTCCCCATTCTCGGAAACAAAGGCAGTTGAATTCAACCTGCTAGCACATCATAAATTCTTTGGAAGCTTATCATGATACAGAGCTTAAGGTCCTATTATATGCACATGAAATCAGAATCTCCCAGGTTAAAGCCATATGTCTGCATTGCAGCAAGTTGTTGAGCTGAATTTTTAAAGCCAGCCTAGCTTTAGGGAACTTCTGGGTTAAGGAATGGAAGCTCTCTCTTAAAATAGAAATGTTACTGAACAGAGCAGCAAGTGGGGTCCTGCTGCCTGCTGCCACCCTCTAGGCAGAATTCCGGAGGCAAAGGTTTAGTGAAAAAGGAAAGGAGTCTTTATTCAACAGCTATACAATTTTGGAATAACAGCTTTCCACAGGCATTAGTCATGTAAGCCCATCAAGTAGGGCTAAACTCTCTAACTCTTTAGTAACAACTTTAATCACTTAAACCCATAACACCTGAGTTCTGTCATTCACCCTGTTAGTTTTTATCTTCTTTCTTTTTTAAATGATTTTATTTATTTATTTTTTTAGAAAGAGGGGGAGAGAGGAAGAAAGAGAGTGAGAGAAACATCAGTGCATGAGAGATGTTGCCTCTCACAAGTCCCCATCTGGGGACCTGGTCTGCAACTCAAGCATGTGCCCTGACCAGTACTCAAAACTGTGACCTTTTGGTTCAAAGTCTGGCACTACATCCACTGAGCCACACCAGCCAGGGCTAATGAGCTTATTTTTATAGGGTTAGTTTGCAAACTAAAACACCATAAGATACAAAAGCTATGCAATTTTGGAAGAATGGCAGGTTTCTGCCTCAGGGTTTGTCCCCTCTAGAACACCTAAATAAGAATAACCCTTCCACCTTCTATCAGGCCAGCCCAATCCTAGGCTGCACCTGGAGTTTTCTCCCATTCAAAATACCGTCCTTTGGGAAATGCAGGCAGCTGCAGCACAATCATCAATCATCAGGCATCTTCCAGGAAGACAGCTGAGAGCCAATCTCTGGCCTCTTTTTGTTTTAAATCTTCTGGCTCATAATCCCTTGCATTCTGGAGGCATTCAGTTTCTCAGCCAATCCCATCCTAGACTGTTTACCATTGCCTCAGGCAACCTCCTCCTACAGCCCCTTCCTACTCCTCCCCAGTGATCTGATCAGTTCTCTCTGTATCAGAAACAACCATTATGATCAGATTATAAAGACTGTTTAAATTAACAAATCTAGTTCTGACAACAATAGAACCAGGAACATGAGAGTTGAAAATGGCAGGAAGTTGATGATTAAAATATTTCTTGGTAGGATAGCTACATACAGGATATTTTTCATTCTTTCAACACCTGTGTGGTATGGGCTTACTTTACTTGGTCACTAGGATATGCCCTAAAGAACAAAGAATGATGGGACATGTGCGTAAGCAAAAACATATAAACAACTTAAAAACTTAGATCCACTGCAAAAAGTATCATGAAAGTATTTTAAATTGCTTTCTGAGCCTACTGGATAAACCTATTTACAGAAATTGGATAAAATTCTGATGATATGGTGACATTTAAGCTAAGCCTTGTAAAAAAATTTTAAATTTTTCTGAAAGGAAAAAAAGTGTGGGGGCGTCGGGAGAGGGGTGTTCCAAGTAGAAGCAACAGCAAGTGCAAAGCACAAAGGATGTGTGAATAGTGACTAATAGACTGCTGGAGCCACAGTGTGATGAAGGCAGGGAGGCTGGGGGCAGGAACTGGTTACCAGGCTGAGACCATCATTTTGTAAAAAGGAATTAAATAGTACCAATGGGAGTGGAGAAGAAGAAAGGGACTTGAAATGCATTTAGGTTGAATCAACTAGACTGAATGGCTTACGGGGTGTAAACAATGAAAATGGCAGGAGTTGCAGGGACTGTAATCTTCTTAGAAGGTTAATCACAGTGGAAAGCACTGGATTGTGTGGGGTGGGGGTGAGATGAGAGTTTGGCTTTAAGTTATCCCAGAGCCCTGGCTGGTGTGGCTCAGTGGACTGAGTGCTGGCCTGTGAACTGAACCAAAAGGTTTGCTGGTTTGATTCCCAGGCACATGCCTGGGTTGCAGGTCAGATCCTCAGTTTTGGGTGCCTCAGAGGCAACTGATAGATGTTCCTCTCCCTCTTTCTCCCTCATTTCCTCTTGCTCTGAAAATAAATAAAATGTATTTCTTTAAAAAGTTATCCTGAAAATTCATTCAGCCAGGAAGGAAGACTAAGTAAGATCAGTCAAGGGCATATAAAGTAAACAGGTGGATATTATAACCAACATCACCTTCTTCACAACATTCTACCCAAGCAAAGATCAATGTTGAATTCCCTCAGACATCATCAGTAACATCCAAGGAGTCAGAAAGGTACAAAATGATGAGATCTTAGAGCAATAACCTATAAAAAGATTCACTTTCTAAATTTCAGATTCATCCAGTCTCCCGGGGAAATAGGGAGATAAAGAAATATCAGCTACCCTGCTGGCAATGTCCCCTGGGAAAACTGATGCCTGAAGCCTTCCAGGCAGTAAAAGGTAACCTCAGCATGGGTGGGGTCAAATGGAACAGATACATTTGTGGCTACAATGTTCCACTGAGTCGTTCAGTGAGAATCAAGGAGGTTAGCTGTTGTCATCAGCTCTAGAAACACCTTAATTCAGGCCATAGTGGCAAACTCTGACGCATTTTAAAATTATCTTCAGTGACAGTTTTGGATATGAAATCGCAACCTCAACTTGGCTTTGAACAATGAATATGGGTCAACCTCACTTAAGCAGGATGACTGTCTAAAATGAATGTTCTGGTAAGCTTAAAGAGAATACTTAAAAAAAAAACTTGTTATTTAAAATCATTATCATTGAAAAATCTAACCCTGGAAAATATGGGAAATTTTTTTAATCTTATAATCCTAGGATAGTCCATTGTCAGGATCAAGATTTTTAATGGCCTAAAACAGAAAGTGTCAGAGATTGAACCAAATGAAGACTTTCTCTTGAATGTGATCTAAGACTCAGTCATTGCTATTTATCCTTCCCCCTTCCTATCTTTCTTTGACTTCTGGAGCATGGAGAAATTAGCAGAATCAGTAGCTGAAGTTGCCACTTAATTGAGCATTTTTCTATTCATACACGTTATAGATTCCTCTGCTCAGAATAGTGTGTTATTTGATTAATCGATATTGATCAAGCTAGACTTTCCAAAATCTAGACTTGCTAGGGAGAGAGAGGTCGAGCCTGGTGTCCTCCATAAGCTTGTGCTCATGTGTGAATGATCAACCATATGCTGGCTTAGCGGAATAAATTAAACCACTTCAAGGCTTTAACAGTGTCTTCACAAAGGAAAGAGCTTACCTATACTGATGTTTTAAGAACTGTTCCAGCTGATGAAATCATATGCCTTGAACCTGGCCTACTGTTTTCCAAGAGATAAATGAGTATGTGGTAGTCTGACAATCAGGAGTATGGTACCAGGATTTTCCTAAAGTGGAGGTAGCCTGAATATATGACCTGTGATCAGGGGCATGTCCAAGGGATGGCCCTTCCAGTGCCCTTGAGTCCTCTACCTTTACCCTTTTCGTCCCAGCCTTGTTGATTCTGATCTTTGGTGTTTCCGATGTTATTTTTCTTCAGTTTCCTCTGAGTCACTGATGTTCTGTTTCAAATCCCAATTGCTATGTGATCACTTTCTGGTCTCCATACTTCCAATACAGCATGACAGTCTGACCTAGAGACCATGCTCCAGGGATGATTAGCTCTGACATAGCTTTTCAGTGTGAACAAAACAAACCTTAACATTTGGATGAAAAAATATTTTATTATATAATTTTTGTAGCCATATAGATAGCATTATGTATTTATGAGGAAAAAGTCCAGAGATAAATTATTTGAAAATGTTTTTTTACAATGAATCTAAAAATAATTGGCCCCATCATGAGCAGATGCAAGGAAAAGAACTGAATACCTCAAAATTCCTTTTTTCTGTAAATGTTTTGGAAAGACTATAATTCATGCTTTGAGAAGATAGCTACCTAAACATAATAGCACTTTTTAAAAAGAGGACCCAATGAACAAAAACAGCTGGAGAACTGAGAGATGATACATTATCACAAACAAGAACGGTATTTTTCACCACAGATTTTTTTTGTCTTGTCTTCAGTGTGCACCTGTCACCTGTCCCAAGCCCTGAAGCAATAAAGGTACTGTCAAAAAACCACAGAGCACCCTAAGTGATCTTCCAGCGTGGATTAGTATATGGGTGCCCCAGCTGCACATGCCAGATCTGTGGAGAGGCAGGAGAGGGAAGGTCATGAGCAAAGTCCCTACAGCTAAACTGCCGGGCTGGAACCTCAACACATCCACACTCTATGTGGTCACAGGTGCATTACTTTATTTCACATCCTCATCTGTAAAATGATCATGGTGAAAATGCTTTCTATGTCACAGGGCTGGTATGAGGATTAAATGTGGTCCATTCATGGAGAGAACTTAACACAGTACCTGGCACATTATAAAGACTCAATACAGGTCAGCTATAATTTGGCTTACATTTTGCGGGCAGTGATTTTACAAGCACTGGCTGATGAATGCCTACCTTTGGCTATTGTTCTTATGTAAGGAATTGGCTCACAAAGGGGGGCAGCTGCAAAAGCTCTTCAGCTATAATTATTTCTTATTAATCTTTGAAGATTTTTTTTATAGTCCTATCTGGAATCATGGTCTTAATAAATAGACCTTTAAGCATACCATCTAGTGACAAGCTTTGTTTATTTGTTTTTAATCATTTGTTATATAGTAAAGTCTATTAAGCACTTATCTCAATGTAAAAGCCTTCTATACATAATTTTTGTTATTGTTGTCTGTTGAAAATATTTTGATCGTAATAGCAAAATTTTATCAAGTTGACACTTATTAAATATCATTGTTGGAATTAGTGTGATGCCTACTAGGGTTGAAGGGATAAAAATTAGGCCCTTTATTGGGTAGGGGAATCAGAAAGTTGCTAAGTTTAGCAACACTCTAACATATTATAATTAGCATTAATTACCTTTTCTTAGGAAAATATTTGGGTCCTGATTTGCTTATCAACTTGGAAAAAAAGACTCATAAAAGGACCAAAATAATACCCAAGATAAACCAGCATCTCTGTAAGTTTAGGGAAAATTAGGTCACCATGCCTAGAACAGTCCACAGGTGGCACATAGAAGGAGGACAACGGGGAATGGCTGGCAGAAACTGACTGGGTCCTCTCTAAGGGATGAATAGACCATGTGGACTACCAGATCCCCAGGTAGGGAGTCAGCCAAAAACTTTTATTTTTATAATGGTCTGATTCTAGAATCACAGCAGCGACAAAATAGCTCGGACATGGGGCATACTGTGCCCACAGCTCTAAAATTAAAACATAATCCTTAAAGCTGACAGTTATATTCCTCTAAATCCATTTTAATTCCAAAAAAAAAGTACTCCTAAGAGGATTCTGCTCTACCACCAACCACTCTCATGGGTTTAATTGGCAAGATGGATCCATGCCAATCAGTTTTAAATAACACCCTTGGGTTCCTGTGACCTTTTTACTATTTAGGACCCTCCCCCACCATCCATTGGGATACACTGCCTGAAGAAAGGGATTTTACTTACTTAAAAAATTCTGCTTAAATAGATATTGTTTTTACTCAATTACTCTTGGTTTTTTTTTGAGTGTCTCCTAGTCCACTTTTTTCCAATTGGGGGTGTCCAAGATGATGATCATATTGACTTTCTTTCTTTTAAATTTGGTGACTAGAACTTTGCAGGACTCTAGGGCCACCCTTTTGAATGGTTCTGCCCAGCTTTAGGGCTATGAGAAAGAGGCAGGAAATGAAAAGAATGGAAACTTATGAAAGTCACCAGGGATTTGTTTTTCTTTGATTTCAGCTCCCCCCACCCCTGTGATTTGATTGCTCTAAACGTTGTATAAAGGAATATATGAGTACAGGAAAGTAGAAATGGAAAACTGAGGGTTCTCATTTGGACTCCCTTTTAACAAAGGCTATCTGTGATTGAAAAACCAGAAAGTCTTTCAGAAACAAGGAAACATTCATTTAAACCAGTAGCATTCATTGGGCCACACTACACAGTTGCTATTACCCTCTCAGGTAAAACCTTGTTAATCCAATTAACTGGCTACCCAAATCTAAGCTGAAGATTGAGCTGAGCCTTGAATGTTCAATCTGCATAAGTGCAAGGTAGCTTCTGTACACTTAGATCAGAGAAGCTTTTGTACCACTACAGGTGTACATAGAGAAACAGAAGAAATGGGAAGAAAGACAAAAATATTCCAACATATGGATAGGGATGAAAATGACAGATGGGAACCATCCCTATTCTAGAAAAGCAGATTGGGGAAAATAAAGATATCTGAACCAAATTCAGGGATGTGGTGTGAAATTATACCATCATTGTTACATCTTAATATCATAAAACAATTCTCTTTTTACCCTTATTCCTCTCAATCTTTGGGAAAGGTAGGCAGAAAAACAATACCTTATGCACGGAATGATTTCAGGCAATGGCAAACTCCTTCCACTGCCATGCTAAAAGAAGCCTTCCCAGGAGCGTGTCACTCAAGCATTTAAAATTATGTCACAAATTCAACCACCAAATTTCACCAATCCTCAAGTAAAAAGAGTTAACCCTTTTCTGAGAATCATAACACCAGAGTAAAATTTACTTTATCCATTCTTTCCCAATAAGACAATAATTTTCAATGATAGGTCTGTTAGTGCAGGAGGCTGAGTGTGCTGGATCCTGAATGTAAAAGAGGGGTCCTTACTTAGACCACGAGACTAGAGAGGTAAAAGACTCAGTTCATAAATGCTGTGTGGTTAACAATTAAGCCAAAGGCAAGCTCTAGAGAAACTGCTCGATGTCCTCCCAGTGCTTTTGAAATCTGTGAGTACCGGGCATTAGGACTTCTGGCATAAATGATAAATGAGGATTTCCTTTGGACTCATTCAATTTCATACAGCTCAAAGATAGCTTCCTGATCTAGTTTGGCTCTCTACTTTTATAAATAATAAAAGGAGAACAAGCAATGAAGGATCCTCAGTTGCACAACCAGTTTAGTGGCAGAATTAAAAGTAAAGCCCTGGGCTCCACACACCTGATCTAATGTTTTCTATTAACCACAATTCCAATTCCTACTACCCATATCGTTTCATATCAGATGGCGGATTTTTATGGAGAAATGATCTAAGAGGACAAGGAGAGGCAGACCTGGCCATATGTCTATTTGATGTTATTTACAAATGCTTAAAGACACAATATTTTATTCTCCCTTACTTCAAGGTAAAATAAGAAAGAAATGCTTTTCCCAAGAGGGCTTGTCAAACTGAACTTTTCTTATCCCAGAACTAATTTTGATATCTTTTAGAGGGCATTATTTCAAGTGTGTGGTAACCCAGAGAGCCCAGAAGCTACCCAGCAGTAATTAGAAGTGGTGCCTTCCTTGCATTGCACCAATTTCTCAAATATTCCTTGGCCATTCTTGGCCAGGCATGTTACTAATCTGGTCTGTACTTGACATAAGGCAGGAGCAAGTGTTAGATTCAGCCCTGCCTATCCAGCCTTTCCAACTGCTGCAAGTACAGCAGGTGCTGCTGGAGGGCAGAGCCTGGTTCCAGACCACTAACACAATCATCACTTAACGAATGAGATGCATATATGTAAAAGTTACCAGTAGGAGATAGGATGCCTCTCAGGCAGAAATCAGGAAGGGAATTTTATGATAACAATGGATGGTATTATATCTTCTAAAGAAAGAACACTATCAAAGAAAGTGAAGCTCACCATGGAAACATATTGTAAGGGGTAAGGGACAAAATATACCAGTATTCATATAGCACTTCTAAGACGAAAAGAAGCCCTGGTTGGAGATTCACCATCAAAAAAAAAGGACCCATCATGCTAATGATTCCATTAACCGGTTAAGTCATCAAACTGACATTCTTTGCTTTGGTTCCCTGCTTCCCAAACAACCATCTGACATAGATTTATGTCCCCAAGGGAACACACTGGGTCAGAGACCTTAATTAGTCCATCAGAATAAGAGTTGTATTTCTCATTAACTATTAGCCTTCATGTTTATTCATTGAATGTCTTTAAGATTAAGTAAGAAAAAGCAGAAATCGGAGAGTAGTTCTTTGCAAATCTGGACCTGAAAAAAAAATGAAAACCAAATGCAGAAGGTAGTGAATTCATCAGGTCTCTTTCTACCTGGGAAGATTGGGTCTGGGCAGTGAACAGGCTACCGGCTCAGAGGTGGTTTTCATCACCACACCCCTTGCAGCTGTCACATCCGTCTGCTCAGCAGACTACATTTTTTATTAAATGCTTCTGTGTATTTGTAGACATTATAAAGAATAGCAACCTGAAGTCAGCTCTAAAAAGGCAGCTGGAAAAAACAACATTCTTGGAAAGCACCACTAAATACTATACATTTAAAACAAACAAATGAATGAACAAAGGAATGAATAAATAAATACAGTACCTGTCTTCTTAGATCTCTTGTTTTCTTGGTCATTTTATCAATTGCAATGTTTAGAGGATCTCCTTTTTCCTTCCTTCCAGTCTATAAAAAAAAAGAAACAGAATTTCTTATTTATAAAATTCAATATTAGTGACAGTAATGTTTAAAAAAAAATCAGAAACACACTTGAGTTGCAGAGTCCAAGCAATATTTTAAAAGATTCTTTACAATATCTTGCTAATATGATTTGGTCTCTAAACTTGGTTTTCTGTGAAATAAGAATTAAAATTGATGAAAATCAATACATTCTCAGGATGGTTACACATATGTTCTTATTCAGCTCCATGCAAACCTGTTTTCTTGTCTTCTGCAGACATTTAGCCATTAAGTAAATACAACAAGGATGTTTTGGTTTTACTTTAAAATACTATGCTTTATGCTTCTCTACTATGTAAGCACACATCTTCTGAATAGAAGGTAAGATTGAGATGGCAAAAGCTAAAGTAGAAAAAAATTAAGGTAATTGATTACAATTCAGAATTTTATACCAATGTATCATAGGCCATATATAACTTGTGTAACAAAATCAAAAGAGATGATTTACTAGAAAATACAGCATTTCTACTCTTTGTCTGTCGTGCAGTGGAATGCTAATCTTAACAATAAGGAACCCACCAGTTGAGGTCAGGAGGAAACTTCCCTTATGATTTTAACAGGCAGAGGTAAAAGTGCCCCCCACAACACACCCCTCCAAAAATCGCCCTAGTAAGTTATTCACTTGGAAGTTTGAAGTTTCACTAAATAGTTTCTTTTTCTTTTTTTCTTTTTTTTTTTTCATGGCTATAGTAAAACAATTAAAACCAAACAAAAATAGAATCTCCATTATCTTTTTAAAATGACAGCATATCCCCAAGGATAAAAAGTTCCAGGTATCTTTACAAATGGCATTATCTTCCTTTTAAGAGAAAAAATGTTTGCAAAAGCTTTGTCAAACTCATTAAATTATCTAAACTTCAGTCAAACACCATACAGATGTATTTAAGCACTGTTGTACTGCTAGTTAAACTCATTCTTGGGCCACCCTAAGTCTCTGAAATTCAGAGGGTCCCTGCAGTAATTTGTGTATATGATGAAATGGGATCCCAGGTCATAAATTATGCCTAATGTGCTAACATGTTATGGGTATCCACAGATACACCATCCAACAGATTTTTAAATGTTCTCTTCCTGTGAAAATCCTGGACACATCCCACGGATGATCTACACATATCTATCAGATCTACATAGAGCTAGATCTAAAGTAGTCACCCTTTTCTGCAACTTGATTAATTAACCATTTTTTCAGAAAAATGTCTACTGTGTAATCATACAGAGTTTTTATTGAAAAGCCAAAACATGTGTGTATGTTTTTAATCACCTAAATTCCTACAAATTTCCAGCATTCCTTGTGGTTCTTACACTTGAAGTTTATAAGTAGAAAGAGCTTAAAATAAAGTGGCTAACATTTTATACTTTTGAAATATCAGCACACAAATAGCTCCAAGAAAATAAAAATATATGGAAATGAGCAGTGTGTTTCTTATTTTTTAAGTTTACTTTTATTGTTGACACTATTACTGATACCTCCCATCCCCTGCCTTGCCCAACTCCACCCAGCCCCACCTACCCTGGCTCTGGCCATCACCACACTGCTGTATGTGTCTATGGGTTTTGCATATTTGTTCTTTGGCTAATTCCTTCACCTTCTTTCATCCAGTCCTCCCCCGCCCTTCCCCTCTGACAACAATGTGCTACTTTATCTTTTGAGGAAAACTGGTTACATAGCAAGTGTGACCTCAGTGCCCTGTCTCTTCATGTTCAGGTATGCCCCGGGGGGCACCTGTTTCTTTTCCCTTTGGTTTCCTCCTTGCACATGGGATGTACATCTGCCATCAAAGTACAGGGTGCTTTGGGTAGGTCTGGAGCATGATTGTCTGAAAACCATAGATTCCTATGTCCTTGACATTTATAACAGTGATAAAAATTTACTTTGAAAAAGCAATAACTATAAATTAAATTTATTTATTTATTTTTAAAGCTTTTATTTTATTGATTTTGGAAAAAATAGGTAGAGTTTAAATCCTGGATAAAATTTAAATGGGAAAGAAGGAGATCCTTGCAAGGAGGGTAAATTGGCACAAAGAAAAGCATCAAGAGAAAGAAGAAAAATGTGGGTTCTAGGAGGACAGGGAGTGGGATGGGCCAGCCTTTTCTCCAAGAAGCAAAGGGATCAGTTTGTCTGGTTGTCAAGACAAGTTACTTTTACATGAACTTGTTTATAGTGTGATTTCCAACTACACTGTGATCTGTCAGCTCAGAGGATATCTGGTGGCATTAGCATGCCATGCCACTGTGTTGTCAGGATACTGTTTGTGTCGTTTTTGCAATCCTGGGTTTTTCCAGCTTCCAAGTCTGTGGCTGAAGGCAACTTTTTAAAAAAATGTAGATAACTTGGATGCAATATTTTGTCTTACTGTTTAGAGAAGCTGGGAAGTGGTAAAGCAAGGAAAAGAATTTAGGAAATTTGAGGCACTAGTTGAAGTCATGAATTCACTATCCCTTTGTCAGCTCCGATTTCTTTAAATAAGGTATGTGTGCCGGAATAATGGTAGGAGCTCCCAAAGCTTAGGCTTATACAGTCTAATGGGGACTGGCAAGCCATCACTCCATATTTTCCTATGGTTTGTTATGCGCATATGTGGAAATACTTTGAAATTATCAGCTTAAATTGGATAGAAAGCCAATCACTGAGTGAGAGGGAAAAAAGAAATAAGTGTTGCCTCCTAGTGTCAGCCTCCATTATTAGGCTCCATGATCTTGGGCTAATAATTTGCCCCTTTTTATGTCTGAGTTTTTTCATAAGTACTATGGGTAATGCAATATATGCCCTGTCTTCTTCACTAGGCTAGCAGGACAATCAATCATGATGCCAATGTGCTGAAACAACAAAAGGCATTAACAGTATTCAGGGTAATTAGGAAAGTTTGTCTGCAGTGGAAAAGAAAAAAGAAACAATTGATTTGGAAACTATATGGAAACAATTTTTGGATCACCTGCACCTCTATGGTTTCTCCACTTAGGCAATAATGTATGAAAAATTTCCCCAAAACTAGAATTTTTAAAGAAAAAGTTATTTCTCTTTAAGGAAGAAATGTTTGGGACAGTTCATTTTAAATAGATAACCAACTGGTCTGAGATATTTCTAAGAGTTTAAGTAAGGAACAGAAACTCTAGATGAATGCCTTTTACACAGGTCCTGGGATATATTTGTTAAATAACTAGGGATTTGATTAGCTTGAGCAAATTTTAGTTCCCAGGGAATCAAAAAGAAGCCTCACTCAGCTCTCCCTCCCTGACACTCCAAGCTCTATAAACTAAAAATAGTTTAACACACTGAAGTGAGAGGACACTTGTCTTCATTTGACATCATCACCTAATAATAAAACAGAAGTTTGATTTTACATCAGTCATGCACTTACTTCTTGCCTTTGCTGAACAGAAGGAAATAAAACCAGTGGTAACCACTCTGTGCCAATAACTACCTAAGTGACCCAACAAGTTCTCCAGACTACAGACTTATTATCTGGAGGGGCCAGGGATGAATTACAGAATGGGGAAGTGTGGGGGCCTGAAGAAAACATCAAGAACACACTACCACACTTCCCTTATCACAGGGAAGCTCTCAGGGTACTGCCAAAGACCTGGGAACTGGCAGTCAGTCGGGGTTTCTCATCTCTAAAATGTGCATGAATGCTTTCTTTGGAGGATTATTGTGAACACTAAAATAGATATCATCCGTAACAGGGGAAAGGTGAAGTCAAGGAACATGTATAAAGGACCCATGGACAAGGACAATGTGGGGAGGATTGAATGTGGAGGTAGCAGGACAGAGTCATAGGGGAAAAATGGGGACAACTGTAATTGAACAACAATACAAATAAATTAAAAAATAATAGATTACACCTGGCCCTGGCCAATGCAGCTTGGTTGGTTGGAGCATTGCCCACACACCAAAAGGTTGAAGGTTCAATTCCCAGTCAGGGAACACACCTAGGTTGTAGGTTTGATCCCTGGTCAGGGCACATATGGGAAGCAACCGATTGATGTTTCTCTCTCACACAGATGTGTTGCTTTCTCTCCCTCTCTCTCTAAAATCAATGAACACATTTAAAAAGAGAGAGAAGATCTCTAATATTTAGCACAGTATCTAACTCTGGAACAAATAACTCGATGTGAGTTTGCTCTCCTTTCTCTCCCCTTTATTCCAACTAGTGTCTGACCAGGATCTCCAGACGTCTATCAGTCCAAAACTTTCTCCGTTCCATATCTAAACCATCCCCCACCTCTAAAATTCTAGGATTTTGTGATTTTATAGTGCCATGTGTTTTTTTTCAAAGGCTATGAAAAAAAATCTGAAGTATATTTTCTTTGTCACATTTTGTCCATAGACCTTGTGTGCTTTCTGGGAACTGCTCCCCACTTGCCTTCTTTATCTTTTCCTGCAAAGGATAAGTCTGCAATAGAGATAGTCATTTAATAAATATTGTTATTAAAAATAAGAAAAAGAAGACAGCCATGAGTGCTCTCTCACATTGCTTCAGGCGGCTTTCTAGCTGCCATCTGCTGTGCTAGGGAGGAGCATGTTTATTAAACTTTATTTGTTTTAGTATTTGAGCACTATTTTACAAAACACATTTGGGGTAGATCCACAGCTCAGACTGATGAGGGGGAATGGATTTCCTGATTTGGAGGGGGGTTTTTTTAATCCTCATCCAAGAATTTATTTATTTATTTATTTATTTATTTATTTATTTATTTATTTAAAGAATGAGACAGAAACATTGTCTGTTGCCTCCCATACATGACCTGACCAGGGATCACACATGAAACCAGGCACATGCCCTGACCAAGGGTCAAACCCACAACCATTAGGTGTATGTACAGGACAATGCTCCAATCAACTGAGCTACCTGGCTCCTGATTTGGAGTTTTATAGGGGATCCTTTATTTTCTCACCCTCTGGCTCTAAATTCAAGACAAGTTTTCTAGAGCAATCAGAATCAGATGCTGTCAAGTAGATTTTCATATTTTCAATTTAATCTCACACAAAAGAGTTGAGACCATTAATAGAAATTTTGATTTTTCACAATTAATATTCAGGAAAAACACTATTTCAGTTCAACACTTTTTTATAATACCATCCTCTCCCTCTTTGGGAAATAAGACCCCTCTACTTTGGATGAAGAGCTTCCTTTATCTTATTTTTCTATTTTTTAACTATATTAATACCTATCACCCCTTCTGAAATACTGAAGATGAATGCTGCTGAACATTGTACAACTGATAACAACTCTCTAATTTATGGAACAAAAAAGTAAGAAATGATAAATTTCTGAAATTGACTGAATATTTCTTTAAAGGTCATTCCCTGTCTCAGTTCCTCATCACCCTAAACACATAATTCACTACAGATGGTCACTCACAGAGATGCTGGAAATATATACCTACCATCTCAGGGTTTCCATCAGACCTGAGGCTTTGTGTTGATTCCAGAGCACAATATTAACAACACAAGTGAAATGACTCTAAGAAGGCAGATGTCTATCACTCTTTCCTTTCTGCTCAAAGTTCCCTGCAAACTTGACGGAATGTATGAGAAATCTTCAAAATATTGGAGAGCTGAAGCTCTAATATATTGAAGGTGTTGAGAGCTAATTAAATGCTCAGCCTTCAAACTGTTGTCATTTGAAAGAAGTAAGTCAAAATCATCAGAATGGCAGAAAGCAATTCTGTCATCTGCCCTCTTTTGCCAGCACATTTTCCTGTCATTTAAACCTATGATTTAGACAACAGAAGGGAGAAGAAAAAACCATCTATTGATACAGCAGTCACCCTATTATATTTGGGGGGTTGCCCATTTACCACCACACCCTGCATATAGAAATGATACTCTTATTACCCACAGCACCACTGTTTATGGAACCTTGACCATTTCATAATACTTTTATATTTTCTGTAAATCACAGCCTGACAATATGGGTCTTGCTAAATATTTTCTTTTCACTAGTTGTGGACATTTCTCTTGGAAAAGAAATTGGCAATATCTCTTTAAAATGGACGAAAGTTCAGCAGTGGCCACAAATCAAACCCAAGATCAGGGTACTTGGACCACATCACAACCCAGCTTCCTGAACCCTGGGATGAAGGGGCAAAGTAGAAAGTGAAAAACTGGTCACAAAGTATCAGGACAAAATGTATTCTGACATTTCTCTGCCAGAACTTGTCAATGCTGAAGGGAAAAATTTTCAATGTAAAGGTAAGGATATCAGAATGAGGTTATTGATGAGAGTCCCAGAACCTACCTATGAGCACCACAATATGAGTACACACATTGGACCATGTGCAAAGAGGGCTGGCTTGGGGACATCAGGTGTGTTACTGCTTGTTTTTCCCTTCCCAGAAATCTGTGTTCATTTAGAAAATCTTCTAACTTTTCTTCTGACTCAACTAAGGGTTTATGGCCAAGGGATAAACCCATGATGACATCCAAATCAATGAGATTCAGCTATAGGTTTGTAGGTGAAAGTATTGAAAGAGGCATAGTTTCTCCCCGCTGGGATTGATAAACTGGTATCAGATAAACCTTGAGGTACTTATGGAGTCCCTAGAAATAGAGCCCACAAAAAGAGAAGCATAGGAGGGAGGGAGGGTGGAGGGAGGGAGAGAGGGAGGGAGGGAGGAAATAGGGAAGGGAAGAAGGGAAGTCAGTGTTTTGGAGTCTAATTGGTTCATATTTCCATTACGTACTAACTTGTAAAATAAAGCCCCATGAAGGTATAGTCTCTGTTTTGCTTATCATTATATCTTTAGAGCTTGAAGCTGTGCCTAGCACATGGCAAGCATTTGATAAATTTCATCAATGAATGAAACACATTAGCTCCTGAGTCCAGTTGCATATAAAGCCATAAGTATCTGTCAGTGGACTTCCTGGTGCCGTGAGTTAATAAATTCCCTTATGTTTCTTCATGTTGGATTGTGGTCACTTTTGACCAAATGGCCTGAATAAATCAGAGACCTTAAAATTCCAGACCAAAATACTTTGAAGGCAGAGTGGTAGAGAGGGAACACCCCAGCCAGGTCCCCTGTGGACACATCCCAGAGTACTCTCTGAGATCTCAGGTCTTTGTTTTTCCCACAGGGTTTTCTCCAAAACTAACTATTGCCCAGGCTCTAAATTCTAATCTTATTTCTCTCCTGTATCCTGTTGTCAGTCCCTAACCTTGAGAATCTCTTCATCGAATGGTCTCTAGAATGCATGCTGCTCATTAATAAAAGGATGGATGCTCCGAGTAGGCACCAGGTATAGAAAGTGGGTGTGAAAGATATGAATAACTTGGAAAATGTGCGGCCCTAAAAATAAACCTCACCTATTTCACAATTTGCTGATCAAAACCATGGGAAATGGTTGGCACCTGTGTAATGTTATAATTCTTGTTCCTTGATTTATTTTATCAACACAGGTGTAGTCCTCAGTGAGCATCTGTCAGGCAATCCTGCACAGAATATGGTTTTTATTAAAGTCCCCCTCTCGCAGCTTCCAGCCTTAGGTGATTGCTAAAAGGCAAGGTTAATTAAGCACACATTCCTTTAAAGCCTGTGAAAGACCATGAACTGAGCAAACTGCTAAAATAAGTCATTTTATCTTTACAGTTGAGATGAAAGTAGCCAAGGTAAAGTGCAAATTTCCATTGATTTTCTACACACAAACACATATAAACCCATACTGAATAAGTGATTTAATGAAATTTCAACTTCCACTTCATTTTTAAGTTCACATTCCCCAAACCATTCAGTTACCATTAAAGCTGTCAACACCTAAAGGATCCCTAGAGTCTGGCACTTATCACCATCTCAGAAGGGGTCAATAATTAGGTCCATGTTGCTGAGAGTTCACAAAAATCAGAAGACAGGAAGAGGGTTGCCTTAGTTTATGGAAAGACTGTCTGTGTGGGGATCCCAAGCCTTGACCTTCCCACTCCCACCTACTCATATGTCAGGGGCTTGACCTCCTAATTAAATGACCCATCATCCTCAGAACTCCTGTAGCCATCTACATAATTGATTTGGTGTTTTATAAGCAATCCCCACTCAGTTAACAATTAAACATGCAAAAATCTTGCATTGTTTAGTGGATTTCAGATGTCACACTATAAGGCTAAAATACAAATGTATGATGCAACATTATGATCCTGTACTGTTCAGAAACTTACCATGACTATATGTCCCTTCTTCCCAATTAGAAGTATAGGAGCTTAAGGACAGTGTATTAGTCAGCTTGGACTCTCTTAACAAAATACCATAGACTGGGTGGCTGAAACAATAGAAATTTATTTTATAGGTTTGTAGGTGAAATTATTGGAAAAGAGGCACAGTTTCCCCCTAATGGGATTGAAAAACTGGTATCAGATAAACCTTGAGGTACATATCAAGTCCCTAAAAATAGATTCCACGAAAAAGAAGAAATTCTGGAGTCTGGGAAGTCCAAGATCAAGGTTTGGTTTGTGGTGAGAACTCTCTTCCTGCCTCATGAACAGCTACTTTCTCTCCATGTCCTCACATGGTGGAAAGAGAGCAGGTAAACTCTTTGGTGTTTCTTCATATAAGGGCACTGCTCCATCATGAAGTCCCCATTCTAACAGTTCATTTAAACCTAATTATCTCAAAAAGGCCCCACCTCCAAATACCATCACATGAAAAGGGGCAGGGGCATAGGGATATATATAAATTCTGGAGGGACACATCAATCTACAGCAGACAGGACATTGTCAGCAATTATATTCTCTTAAAACTCTGAAGTTTCTTGCATGGTGTCTTACAATGGGTTGGTGCTAAGCAAATTAGAAATATGTATAGATATGTAGATATAAGTATATAATATATATGAATCAATGAAGTAATTAGTATTCTGGCTATTTGATATTATCCCATCATATGGATCTTTGGGGGCAAGGCTACTTTTGTGCAGAGGTGGAGTTGAAGGGTAGCTGTATCTCTGCCAATGATAGAGTAATATTTTTGCCTTCTTTCTTTCTACACTTATTCTCTTCCTTCCATGTTCAAAGTCTCTCTTAAGCCAGAAGAAGATGGAAATCAGAGCTTTTGACTGCATGTAGAGGATTAAGATGCACACACACTTGAGAGAAGAAACATAAAATTAGTAAATGACTTCTATCAAATCTGTCTCTGAAAATAGTGGGAGGTGGGAGTAGATAAGCTTGAGGACTCAAGATCCCAAAAGGAAATGAGTGTAGTAAAATGGCACTTCTGAGAGATGGTCAGAACCCTGGGTGTGACAAATGGGCAGGCCATAGTAGAAAATAGCTGAGATCTTTCTGATTGCCACCCATAGAGCAAAGAAAAATGAAGACATTTGCTGGGCCACAGTGGGAGAGAGGAACTAGACAGTGCAGGAGTGCTAGGCACTTCCTGCATGCCTGGGGGACCCCCAAAGAGAGCTCCTTGCACGTTCAGAACCAAGGCTTTCCTTCCCCTCCAAATCAACTTAACATCTGTTGGTCTTTGCCAAAGCCTACGAGGTCTACCTCTTCCTGCCCTCTCCAGCATCATCACCACCCAGTCTACATCTTGGCACTTCTCCTTCCTCTTGTGCTCCCCTCCTAAAGGCCAGCACTGTCTGGTGAGCAACAAAATAGGTCTGGGTCACTTTCAGTATTGTCATGGGGAGGAAACTGAGAAAAATGATACTTTGTTTTAATTATCTGGACACTCAAAATAACTAAAGAAATATTTTAACCATTTATAAACTAGCAAGCCTTCATCTAGAGTTGCTAATTTCATTCTTAGCCCCTTTGTCTTGTCTTTTATTTTCCATGAGCAAAGCTTATCAAGCCCAGGAGACCACCACCACCTGACCAGAAGGCAAGCATGGCCTAGGTGAGTCGGGGGCCCCCCTTCATCCCTTCTCACTGAAAATATGTGGAATTTGCCCCATAATAGCACTGTCATTTAGGCATTTGATCACACTTGGAGTCAGTGAAAACTTTATGAGGCAAATAGCATTTTTTCCAGCATGGCAGTTAAAAACTAAACTAAGTAGAAAGCAGGCAAAACCCTGGAACACATGTCTTGCATCATCCCAAATATTCCTCCCTATGTGGCTCCCATAAACACCATCTGCTGTGTTAATTTGTAAAGAATTACAAGGTTCTTAAAATTACACTTTGCTCTCTGTAGCGTACACTGTGTCTATTAAGGCGAAGGGTTGAGTATGCGTATTGCATCCTGACAGTGATATTTTCCCTTGCTATCCTGGGATCTCACTGCAAGTTCACTAGGTCTGTGTGGAATTTTAAGTGACTTGTATTCTCTCTAGACCAGCTGTAGAAAACAAATTCAAAATAAAATACACACAACTCAGACTTTGTCTAGATTATAACCTTAGCATTGTATACGTTCCCAAATTGCGTGCACCTCACCCACTTCACTGGATTCTCTTGACAAGGCAGTCATTGGCTATAGGTCAAAGAGGGTGAATAGTCAAAACTGAGAGACTGTCTTAGGTGAGACTTAATTCTCCATTGCTGGCTCTTCAGAGCCCTTGGGTGGCAGCTGGGAGTGTTCCTCAAGTGCGCATCCTTGTCTACTCGCAAAGTCAGAAAGCAGCATCTTGTTCTCAGACACATCTCGGATGATGCAGGGCTATGAAGACAGGATGTCAATGTCAACTTATTGGTGAATTAAGTGTCTAGCAGGTGGTTGGTTAAATGGTGATAAATGGTGGCTAGAAATGAGAAAATATATAGGAGGCCCTGAGGCTCAGTAATTCTAAACTAAAAACTGTCAATGTGAGATAATTGTTACATGTGCAGCTTCCTGGTCCCGCCACCCAGAGATTCCATTCAGTGGCTCTAGAGTAGGCTGGCAATATTCATTTTAAAATTTATTTATTTAATTTATTGGGGTGACATTGGTTAATAAAATTATACAGGTTTTAGGTGTATAATTCAATAACATATCATCTGATTTTTGAATTATGTGTTCACCACCCCATGTCAAGTCTCCTTCCATTAGCATTTACTCTTGCTTTACTCTCTTCTACCTTCCCCCAGACCTCTTTCACACTGGTAATCACCATACTATAGTAGCGATTAAAACTCTTCATTTTCTAAATGACCATTTTCTAAATTACAGTCAAGTTATGAAAATACAGGGATAGTTCAGTGTGACCCAACCTGACTAATCATTTAATTAATCAAAATTTTTCCAACTGTAGCACAGGATCTGTATTTTCAGGTATCCATGAAATTCTATTATTAGTAGAGTTTGGGAGCAATAAATTTTGCAGGGATTTTTCAGGTAGTGAGCTGAAAATAGGATCAACGTCCACAATTAAGGCAACTGAGCTTAATTCTGATGAATCAGATACTCTATATCAAAACATAAAATTCTAAACCAAACCACTTCATTAGAACAGAAACACATAAGTTTCTAAACCAAACCACTTAATTAGAAGAGAAACCAAAACAATATAAAACAGACACAGACTACAGATCATTTCATAGGAAGTTCCTGCACAAAGAAAAAGAAAGTTAAACCAGTTTCCCAAGTTTCTTGCCTGTCATTGTCACATCTAATATAAAGACATCAAAAAAAGGTTAATTAGATGTGATAGACAAAAAAAAATAGTAGGCTGTTGATCTTACTAAACCACAGAGAACTTAAGATATTTTGATTAAATTAATATGTGGCGAGATCACACACACATACACACAGAGAAGAAGAATCCTGATCCAGACAGTGTTTCAGAGCTTCTGCTGGTAAACTCTGCTGGTTTCTGAATATTTTCTGAAAACTTACTCCCAAATTCCTCTTCCTATTGTCCCAACCTCTCTGCTCTCTTGTAATTAAGCCCCAGTCCTGACAGAAGAGATTCTTTGAGTAGCCCATAATAATCTCCTTTATGCCAAGTCTACCTTCTTTTCCCTATCCTGAAATACCCCCTACAGCACAGATCAAGCCTTGCCTCTCCTGACCCCAGAGTCCACATAGAATCCTCCCCTCTCTCAACCACAATAGCAATTATCACAGTTTTCTGATGTACTGCCTCAGCATTACCCCTTACACAAATCCCTGCATAACCTTCTGTGAGCAAGCTGGCACTAAGTCCTGTCCCACATCCTTCAGAGTAAAGTATCTGGCTTGTAGCTGCCTCCTGACTCCCATGCTCTGATGAAAAAGGCAGGAGTAGGGCTAAAGGTTGCTGCCTGAATTTTTTCTGTTCACTCAGAATAAGTTGAACTGAAGTAATTACTGTTGCTTCCATTTTTTATCAATCTTACGAAAAACTCGATTTTAAACACTGATTTTTGAAAAGAAAAACCTATTGGAATAGGTTGGCAGTAACCCCAAAATTGTTTAGTGATGCATCTGTCAATAGCATATATAACAGTAAAATAAAAATGTAATCATGTTTTCTACTTGAATGTATGTGTATATGTGTGTGTGTATTGCAAGTTAACTACCATTACATTTAAACTGAATGGGCACTCTCTGCACTAGTAGAAGTTCGTGAGAGGAAGACCATATCTCCCCGTATTAGGTGCAATGCCCCCAGAAGGAGTTTTCTTTGTACACAATAAAGGTTTGTGGTTAATAATGGGATAATTGTTACTCCTACAGAATAACAGGAATCAAAGAATGTGATTGCCAAGCTTCCCTGGATAAGTGGACCATAGACCACTGGGGAAGATGAGTCCCCAAATCATAGTCCTTCCAGAACCCCATACAGACCTGTTTATGTGCATCCATAGCTATTGATTTGGCCATGTGCTGCTAAGAGAATGCAGAGTGCCAGTTCTACAAATTATCTTAGTCTTTCAAGGACTCAGGATACTAAGAGTTAGGGTGAGAGGAGAGGGATTCTTTGATAAAGAAATCAGCATTATTTCACTCTTATGTAAAATGAAATGCAAATGTAATTAATAGGACACAATCCCGATGACCCTTCCTTTAAGCCGTCTCCCATGTCTTCCTTCCTTCAAATAATTGATGAAATTATGGACACCACAGTGATAAGTTACATCTTGGTTCTGACACCTACTAGCTGTGTAACCCTTGGCAATTCACCTAAACTCATTAAGTCTCAGTTCTCATCTGTAGAATAGTGAAAATAATGCTGAATTCAGGATTGTGATGAGATAATGTGTGCAAAATCTCTATCCCCAAGTCTAGCATGCAAATGGTATCCAAGAAACAGATTCCTCTTTTTCTCTTGACAGTAAACTTCTTAAGGAAAGGCATAGTGCCCAGCATCTAAACCATGAATGGATGTAAGATAGGGGTTTGAATGTCTAGGGAGAATATCTTGTTTTATAGGCTAGGTCTGAATTTCCATAGACTTGCCATTTGCAAATCTTTTAATATCTGAGTGGCATTTAGCATTCATGAAATTTTCATCACTTTAAAGTCCATTTATGACACAATTCAAATATAAGACAAATCAAAAAGGAGAGCCAGACATGGGCTCTGAAACTGCACTAATGAAGTGGTAAAGAATTCACACTCTGACAACTGAGGTTTCTTGTGCTAGTGAGGGACAGGAAGCAAATGTTGAGGACTAATTCCTCCTTTTCAGTCCTCTGCATGGGTAACAAAATCAATAGTGAACACACTTCTTTGATGATTTTAATCAAGCTGAGCACCCATAACCAACTGACAGAAAGAGGGGGTTCCCCCAAGTAGCATGAATGAGTTCTATTTTCAGTCTCCTTCCTTTGGCATGTCAAGGAAGAAACTGCCCTGCTGAATGAGAAAGCCAGATGTAGCTGGCCTGTGTGTCTACCTGATGCTGATGGGGAGTCAGCAAGGGAGCTGCTCCTAGCTTTCAGACACCACAGTAGGAGGGGCCTCCAGAGGCAGATCTGAGCAGCAAAACCACACCTCTTTTCTAAGTATGCCTTCCACTCACAGGGAAACTCTAGAGATCAGCATTAGAGAATTGCTTTAATTCATTTATAATAACTCTAGAAGTTTCCTGTTAAAATACTAATAAACTTGAGAAAGACCTTGCATAGCTAATTTGCTTAGTGTTTTTTCATCTGTTTCTCCCATTAGACTGTAAATTTCATGGGATTAGTCTCTTCATCTGTGTGTGTGTGTTTCACTAAATCCAGTACCTGACGCATAGGTTCTCAGTGAAGCAGTGACACAAAATGGTTGTCATTTTGGGAAATTAGGAAGGTGGTCTCTAAACAGAACAGAAGGCAGAAGAGGAAACCTCTGTGTGGGAGTTGGGTGTGTACTCAAGACTCAGCAGAAAAACCCTGATGTTGACTATAGAAGGTGACAAAATCCATATGAGGCTAGCTCAAGGCTAAACTTTTGGTCCTGATTCATTCCACCAATTAATATTGAGACTCTCATGAGGACCACAGTGCTAGGCACAGTCATGGTCACTACCTACATACAGCCATAGTCTAAAACATGGCTTTTTACCCTAAGCACAGTTGCTAAATTGGATCAGATAATTATTTGTTATACATGTGCTGTAGGGGTGAAGGGGTGCTGCCCTATGCATTCTAAGATATTCAGCAGCATCCCTGCCCTTCACCAACTAGATGCCAGTAACACCTCTTCCCTCAGTTGTGACAACTACAAATATCCCCAGACATTGTTACCCTGGGGGCCAGGGCAAAATTGCATCCACTTGAGAACCATTTGCCTGATGAGTGAGAAAGATAATTTAATAAGCAATCATAATGCAGTAAGATAAGTGCTATGACACAGATAAAATGCACATGAAAGGAGCCAAACAAACTGAGGGGTGTTGGTTAAAAAAACAAAACAGAACAAAGAAACCCCTATTTCCCTGATGAATAAATAAATTAAAGACATAATGGCTACTTAATTGGTGTCTACTACGTTTTAAACACTAGACTTTGATTGCTTATTTAGTCCTTACAAAATCCCAATATGTTAGCCACTTTACACGTGTGTATAAAGACAAATAAGCTTTTTCAGTATTCAAAGCATAAGAAATGGTCTGAACATCTAACCTGGCTTCTCAACTCAAGTCTGTATAATTCTTTAGAAGTGGAAAACTGTATGAGAAAGAGGTTTTGCTACATGAAGGCCAAAACAGTTCACAGATTTAAAAAGGAAGGAAGGAAAAAATCCTTTTCTAAGTATGGGGCTTGCATAGAAGTTTGAGAAGTTTGAGAAGTAAATGCATCATTGAAAGAATTTAAATTGGAAATTGGTCCATAGATTGGCCTGGTCATCTAGAGTCCCCAGACAACTACCTGCCAATTAACTATCATAAATAGAACTGATCCTCACATACCTTTTAATTTGTTTCCATTGTCACAGCATAATGAATTGAAATGCACCCCCCAAAAAAGAAAGAAAAAAATGAAGTTGCCTTTCTTCACTCTCAAAGTGTCCCAATTTGAACAAGTTTATGATCACCTTATGATCAGTTTATGATCACCAGTCTTGAGTGGAAGAGTTATTAGGCCAGCTATTTTATGTCATCACAATTACTGTGTGAGAACCCAACCCATTCTTTGATTGAGATCTTTAATCATACTTATGTTACTTCACTCACCTACCTAAAATCTTCTAATGCCAACCTAACACCTGCGAGATCATGTACAGGAAGGTCCTGGCCAATTTGACCTCAGTTTGGCTTTCCAATCCTATCTCCTACCCCCAAAACAACCTCATGTATTTCTCCAACAGAGTGACCTTTCATGCCTCTGGACTCTTTCACATGGCATTATCAATGCCTATATTCCCTCCAACATTTTGTTCAATGACATTGACCATTACTGTAGACCCTGTAATGTTCTCCCCTTCACCCTTTACCTAACTATTGGAGATTTGTTCAAATGTTCTCTCTTCTTAAAGAATCTCTGATTTTCTGAGACACTAGTTGCTGTTTTCTATGTGTGCCTGCATTACACTTTGTCTATTCTTCTCTTATTGTTCTTCTTATCCTATCATTACAGGTTCATGTGCCTGTGCCATGTACATTCTTAAAATGTCATCATGATCTTTGTTTCATTAATGCCTTGTACTACCTGTTACTCAGCTGGCATTTGGTATATATTCACTGATTAATAACTACTGGTGACCACTGAAATCAGAATTGGCCCCATTTTGGAAAATCACTAGAAATTTATTGAGTGCCTACAATGTAGCCAGACTGTGCATTTTGCTTTGTAGTACACACAAGTAAGGGTCAGTGAAGTATAGTGAAAAGCCAAAATATCTGCATCTTATTTCCAATTTGCTTCTCTGTGTTTCTTTGAGACCAGGCAAGTCACTGAACTGGATTAGATCCCAGCTTTCTTATCTCTAAGGTAAGTTGTTAGAATTAGATGATTTCTATTATTATTATTCTTTTTTTTACCAATAATAAGACACCTTTGGTCATGGAAACATATCAAAATCTGTTCACTGAGTTGTTAATAAATCAACATTGATTTTACTTTGTTATGAATATATTTTTCAATATGTTTATCGTTTTTAATTACAGTATACTATATATTTGTTAAATATTTGAACTATTCATTTAAATAAAGTGAAATATGAAAGGATCTCCCACCACCCAAACACACACACAGCCCTTCTTGTACTGAAATTATTCATAATATTTTGCTACCTCTCCTACAATTATTCCCAATTCTAGGGTTGAGATATATATATGGTTTTTCCAGAAAGTATCCAGTTATGTAATATGAAAGATAGAGATATTTATTGAAGAAGATACAAAAAACATTGTACATAGGACAATGACACCTCCATTCCCTTCGAAGAAGGTGCCTTGGGATCTCACACAATTTTCCCAGAGTCATTAGCAACTGCAGCACAATGTTCCTTCTGCTCAGGTAGCAGAAGCCATGGAACAAATTTTGCCACAACATGTTTCATGCCAAGATCCTGCATCAAATTCTCAGACACAGTAGTTTTTGGAATCCCCAGATAAGCTTCTAGTTCACACACTGTCAGTCACCCACTTTTGTTGATTGCAGCCTGTACATGTTCAACATTCTCAGGTGTTCTGCTTGTTGCAGGCCTTCCAGAATGTGGATCATGTTCAACAGATTCTCAAACCATCTTTGAAGCATTTCTGCTACATTGATTCATGCTGAACTCATTGCATCATCCCTGAAAGCCTTGTGAATCATCCAAAAAGTTTTCATGGTGGAATGTTCAAGCTTAACACAATTTGATGCACATTTTTTGCTCTACTGGCTCAGTAATGTTGAATGCAATGACCACAGTGTACATGCTCCTCAACAGCATTTACCACCCCACTAACTAGTATGGTGAAGTCATCATGTTCACACATGCACATTCCAGTCCACTCTCCTTGGCTGCCAGATTTCATCGATGTCACACAAACCATTCTCATATTAACAATGGCTGTTCAATGTTAATATTCTCATATTAACAAAGAACAGACTTCATCTCTCTCTTTCTCTCTCTCTTTATTTCTCTCTGTCTCCTCTCTCTTTCTCCATATATATGTATATATCCTCCTCAAACTCCAAATCAGGCAAACCTATCAGCCAGTGACAAATTCAAAACAGACTGCTGAGGAAAGTTAGTAAAACTTGGAATATGCCACTAAATTTAGAGTTTGATGGCATAAAAAGGAGAATCTGACATCTTCCAAATTCTATGTGTCATGTAAGTGTCTTAAGAACAAATCCAGTGTTCATGGTTAGGAAGAATTAACATAGTTAAAATGTCCAAACCACCCAAGGCAATCTTCAATGTAATTCTTATCAAGATTCCAACAGTTTATTTCACAGAATAGAACAAATATTTCAAAAATGTATATGGAATGACAGAAAGCCCTACAGAGCAACAGCAGTGATCCCAAGAAAGAAGAAAACATTTGGAGAAATCATGCTGCCTAATATCAAACTATATTACAAGCCCACAGTAAACAGAACACCCTGGTACTGGCATAAAACAGACACATAGATCAATGGAACAGAATAGAGAATCCAGAAATAAACCCACGATTTTATGGTCAATTAATATTCAACAGAGGAAACAAGCGCATAAAGTGGGCTAAAGATAGTTTATTTCAATAAATGCTGTTGGGAAAATTGGACAGATACATGCAGAAAAATGAAAGTAGACTACCTTCTTGCACCACACACAAGAATAAATTCAAAATGGATCAAAGACTTAAACATTAGTCCCAAAACCATAAAAATCCTAGAAGAAAATATAGACAGCAAAATCTCAGACATAGCTTATAGCAATATTTTATCAGATATAGCTCCCCAGTCAAGGAAAAAAAATGAACAAATGGGACTACATCAAACTAAAAAGTTTTTTCACAGCAAAAGGAAAACATCAACAAAATAAAAAGGCACAGAATGGGAAAACATACTCACCAGTACATTGAATAAGGGGTTAATATACAAAATTTATAAAGAACTTACAAAACTCAACACCAAAAAATCAAACAACCCAATTAAAAAATGGGCAAAAGACATGAAAAGACACTTCTCCAAAAAGGACATATAGATGGCCAATAGACATATGAAAAGATGCTCAACCTTACTAATCATCAGAGAAATGCAAATTAAAACTATAATGAGATATCATCTCATGCCTGTCAGAGTGGCTGCCATCTATAAATCAACAAAGGACCAGTGTTGGTGAGGAGGTGGAGAAAGGGGAACTCTTTTTACTGTTGGTGGGAATGCAGATGGGTACAGCCACTGTGGAAAGCAGTTTGGAATTTCCTCAGAAAACTAAAAATGGATCTGCTTTTTGACCCAGAGATTCCACTTCTGGGAATATATTTGAAGGAACCCAAAACACTAATTCGAAAGAACATAAGCACTCCTATGTTCATTGCAGCGTTATTTACAATTGCCAGTATATGGAAGCAGCGCAAGTGTCCATCAATAGATGAGTGGATAAAACAACTATGGGATATTTACACAATGGAATACTACTCAGCCTTAAAAATGAAGAAAATTTTACCCTTTGCAACAGTATGGATGATCCTAGAGAACATTATGCTAAGTGAAAGAAGCCAGTCAGACAAAGACGAAAACCATATAATTTTACTCATATGTGGAATCTAATGAACAAACTGAACTAACACTCAAAATACAGACAGACTCAGAGCAGGATGACAGCTATGGGGGGAGGGGAGGGGAGGGAGTGGAGGAAGTGAGCAAAAAGGAAAAAGGACTCATGAACATGGACAACAATGTAGTGATTGTGGGGGGTAGTAGGTTATAAGGAAACTAAGTGGTAATGGAAAAAATACAATAAAAAAGAATGAATATATAAAAGAAGAAATCCATACCTAAAATAGACCATTGAGTAACCTATACTTTCAACAGTCTTTTGGTTTATGTTTACTTTTACACCCAAATTAGCCTGCTTTCTAAATCTAAACAAAATGTTTAAAAAGTAGAACCTGTGTATAAGGTTATAAATTCTCCAATCTTAGCACATTCATATGAAAATTTATAGAAAAAAGGATTATATGGTGAGGTTTAGCATTACAGTGTGACAATTCCTATTCTCTAAATTCACCCTATTACTAGTAATAATTTAAAATCATTCTAAATAAAATATGTACAGCATTTCATAGTCTATGAAGTCTTTTTCCATGTATTATTTCATTTTAATCTTCAGAACAACCTGTAACTTTGGTGGTATTTATAATCTCTTTTTGCAGATATGAAAGGTCCAAATGGTAGAGATCATGCATACAGAGTATGAGACATTCAAGATTTATTTTTTAAAGATTTTATTTATTTATTTTTAGAGAGAAAGGAAGGGAGGGAGAAAGAGAGGGAGAGAAACATCAATGTGTGATTGCCTCTTGCACACCCCCTACTGGGGACCTGGCCTGAAACCCAGGCATGTGCCCTTGCTAGGAATCAAACTGTCAACCCTTTGCTTAACAAGCCAGGACTCAGTCCACTGAGTCATACCAGCCAGGGTGAGACATTGAAGATTTAAATGCAAACATATCCCAAAATAGCTTATCACGTTGTTATAGCCCTTAGAGTTTAATCTAATTCTAAATTAATATTGTGTGATATCTGCCCACAGGAATATGGTTGTCTATGAATGTGTGAAGTCTCTAGAAATGAATTTTGCATGCATTTATTTGGTAATGTAGATTTCCAAGTTATTGAGTCAAACTAGTAAGAAGCTAGGAAAACTTCTTGGCAAGTGGAACAGGGAAACTAAGACAGTTAAACAGAGGGCTGAGCAATTTATAGCCAGCTAATAAATCACAAAATCTTATCTTCCCTAATCAAGAACACTTAGGAGCAAATGGTTTGCACATTCCAGACTGTGCCAGTGCTGACCTGTCTCTGTTCTGGTCTCTCTCCTGTGACATTGTTTGACGGTGAAACTGAGTAGACAATGACACGGATTCCTTCTATACACTCATTTTGATTCATCAGCATATCAAGGGGCATACCAGGAAAAATGACAAATATTCTGATTAAGACCTCTCTTAAAACTTCTACATTTAGAAAACAGATAAAAACCCTAAAAACAAAGGACCCAGTGCAGGCTCTGCTTGAACACATGGGTTCTCACGCCCTTCTCCCCTCTTTTTTAGGCATGTATCTTTGCTTTCTTTCTCCTAAGCTCTAAAGGTTCCTTCAAGACTTGCAACCAGGGAAGTAGTGGGCAGCAGCAGCACCCTCTGGACTAATCCCCTAAACTTGTCTCCAAGAGCCCTCCTTTTCCCCCTGTGACTTTTTTTGTGAGTCCTCACAGCCCTGCAAGACTCCCTTTTTCTGTCTCTGTGACTTTCTTTCTAAAGGGACCAAGGCAGTTCCACCTAGGCTTATTCCTGTTGCTGTGATCTTGTTTTTTCTTTCTTAAGCCCTTCCTTTGTTTCACTGTCCCCAGCTTTAATAAACATACTCTCAAAATCACCTGGACTCATGCCTTGAATTCTTTCCTGCACAAAGTCAAGAACCTATACATTCTAGACCATGCCAGGGCAGACCCACCTTGGCCTGGTTACAATCCCTTTTCGGTGACATTATGATGATGAAAGTCAGAATACATTGATAAACACCGTGGAACTTAATTTCTCAAAGTCACTTTTAAATACAATCCTATCTCAGATGAACAAGTTGTTGGTGGTGTAACTGCACAGAGTCTTATTTTCTTCAATGTGTTCTTTTACATTGATCTTTTTCCTTTGACTCAAACTCACCTTACCTAGTGCCCTAGCTCACCTAGCTCCCTCCTTCATGCTTAATCATTAAGCCTTAGGACAACAAGGTTCTGGTCAACATCTAGTAGTGTTAGAAATAAAACCTTGGGTCTGTTGACACAGAGACAGTTTTGGTCAAACGAGATAACATCTAGGTCTCAGTAGTGTTTCAGCTCCAGTATGACCGTTCTAATTGAAATCTTGCAAAACCAGATGAAGCAACACCATAGCTGACATCAGGACTAGATGCGGTGACCAACCACCACCTAGCACTGACCAATAAGTAGAGACCATGGCCTTGACCAGACCCCTAACTCCCTTAGTCACCATGATTAATGATTTTTCCCTATATAACCCATCCCCTAGAAGCCATTGATTGGGGAACCAGATCTTTAAGCATTAGGTACTTGTGACTCTGGGCATGGTACCATTTCCTTAATAAATTCTTATCTTCCTGGCTGCAAATTCCTATCTGTGTCTTATCTGGCTTTGATGAGGACAGGCAAACAGACCCGTTCAGTCTGGTAACACCAGGCAGCACAATAGAGCAGATGTTATAATTTCTGATATCTCCTTGGTTAAATGATAAAAAAAACAGAGAATAAGAGGATATGATTTCTATTAGTTGAAAAAGCTCATTAGTATTGAATATTTACCTGTTTTTTAAAACTGTACCATTACAACACCCTAAAACTTTTCTCACACTACTACCAAGTGGAATATAAAAGTAAAAAAATCCAGTTAATCATAATGCTGGTTTTTACCAAGCATAAAGCAATTTGTAAACAGCTGAATGCTCAACCAACTTTTTCAATTTGCATCTAGATATTTGGTCATAGTGTAGTTGCTGGCAAAGAATATCTAATAAAATTTTTTAAATCTTAAGATAATAATAAGTGCTACCATTAAAAATATGTCTGCTATGGTCCAGGTGACTTACATAGATTATGTCTCACCTCACAATAACCTGAAACAAGGTACTTTTAGCTCCTTTTAATTGATGTATAATGGAGGTTCAGAAGCCATAAGAAATACACCTACATTCCTAAAACTAGTGTTAAAGAAAAATCCAAAAGCCCAAAATGGTATCACTTGTGATAAAAGCCTATGGTATCAAAACTAGATTTAATACCTAATCTAATTGCTGTTTTAACTTGTCCCAGAAACATAATGTTAATCAACCAGTCTGGAATTTTCCGGGCAAACCCAATGAGGTAATCTACCCTTTGGGCCTTGCCTATCTGCTCTGCTACTCCCCACCCTCACCCTCACCTCAATCCCTTCAACAACTGAAAGAAAAAGAAATCTACATGACACAAACCACACCAGTTCTCTTCCCATAAAAAGACGTCCAGGCCTCCAGATAATCTTGTCCTTTGTTAATATTTCTCCTACTGCACCCTTTTTCCCATAAAATCCTTTCAGGTGGCACAACCACTGAGAGCATCCTCCTACTTGCTAGGTGGAATGTACCTGGTGCGTAAGTTGCTTTATCACACCAATTAGATCTTCAAATGTACTCAGCTGAATTTTGTTTTTAACTAGGCATTTGAAGGTTCTACACCTGTGCCCTGCACAGTTCACCACAGGGGAATACTGTATAGCAGTGCGCCCAGTGGAAGGGAAGGCTTCTGTGACAATAAAGGGTTCTCCACTTTTTCATTTTCCAGGCAACATTCCTGAAGGATTTGACACAGATTTGGCACACGCTACTAGACATACTGGAGTAAGATAGAAGTGACAAAGAAGGAGACTTACGGGGGTACTTTTAGAAAGATTGATCTAACATTTCGGGAACCCACCATCACTACCACCAAGGTTGAGAGCCCTAGAACCAAATAACTGGGAGATTGATGGTCCGCATTGGCTAGATATGCAAGTTTCAAAAGGTGACCAACGGGGATGCCTCAAAAAAATTCTCTAGTATGTTTGTGAAATACTTCATACTACGCCCCCTCATATACACACCCACCACACCACCTTTTGTTTTTAACTTTACAATGAGAATATGACAGTTATAGATAAAATAACCCTGTTTAATTTAACTTATCCCTGCTTTTCCAACATCTACTGTGACCACAAAAACATTTTTTCCCCTGTCATACCCATTAAAATCTCAAGGAACAGCTATTCAGAGGAGCACACTGGGAACCCATCCGGGAACAGGATGTTCTCTATGGTCTCACTAACTCACTCAGGCACCTACTGCTCCAGAGGCAGAGCCAGCAGCAGAAGTCCTTTCTTGGGCCTTCCCTGCAGCGCTAACAGTCTCCTGGCAATGGGGTATTTCTTTGGCATGTTAAGTGCTCTGTCCAAGAAATGACATAATCTAATCCTGTCACCTTTCAGCTCAAGGACATAAGTGACAACCATTGGGTTCCCAGTCAGCTTAATTAGAAGAAGTGAAACACAATTACAGGGTATTAGTGCAAGGCTGGGACAGAGCAGCAGCAGGCCCTGAGGGGAGGCCACAACAGCAGACCACGGGAAAGCACTCTCCTCTCCTCTGCTGATTTCATTGAAAGTCTTAATTACAATGCTACTGTAGGGAGAAAATTGTTTTACAAATGCCATTACAAACACAGTCTGAGTGCAGAAATCCTTTCATCTAAAAACTAATTAAAGCATTATTTCCTCTTAAAGTACAATGGTAAATGTAAGTTTTTCTTTTATGGAAACATTTATACCATCTCATGTTCCTTATATTTAGACAGCATCTATTTAAAACTACAGGCCAAAATGATCTTAGAAATTAGAAATACTATGAAGATAATAAATTGGAGGTTTAAAAAACCATACTATTGTGATACAGATGAAAGGTTCAATGAAATGTTTTTGCTAAAATGTGAAAATAGTGAGCTTATGTGTAGTGGCTCAATCATTCTGAAGAGCACATTTTTAAAAACATCATGTAAAAAAGTTCATTAGAAAGAAACACCCAGCACCAAATTCAACAGAACAAGATTTATTTCTTTGCGACCGCTGAAGCAAGTCGTAAGAGGACCTCGGGTGCCATTCCACTCACAGGCAGGGTGGCAGCGCAGGAAGAGTAGGCACACACCACCTGTTTCCTCCTGGAAAGACAGCTGATTGCCAACCGGCTTTAAAATGGTTCCTTGAATTTCATGGTTAAAAAAAGGGATAGTTGAGTAGATGGAAATTTCATAAGGTTTTTGGGGACTACAGTAGTTCCCCCTCAACGGTCTGTTAGTTACTTAGTAGCCTTCTTGGTTATGAGATTGACTGTCGAAATATCACAGTGCTTGTACCCAAGTAACCCTGATTTTACTTAATAATGGTCCCAAAGCACAACAGTAGTGATGCAACAATTGAATATGCCTAAGAGAAGAGCCTCAAGGTTCTTCCTGTAAGTGAAAAAGTGAGTATAGTACAATAAGATATTTTGAGAGACCACATTCACATAACTTTTATTACAGTACATTGTGATACATTCTATTTTATTGTTAGTTATTATTAATCTTTTGCTGTGCCTAATTTATAAATTAAACTTTATCATAGGCATGTCTGTATGGGAAAAAACCCATAGAGTTTGGTACTGTCCATGCTTTCAGGTATCCACTGGAAGTTTTGGAAGTTACACACTGGAGGTAAAGCAGATTACTATATTCCATGTATGTCGGTAGAACACAATATTAATTCTTGAACAGAAATGGTAAAGATGATACCACCACCACTAAATGGGTATCATTGTTAATTATAGGGAAGAGACAACAGGCCATGTGCACAGATAAAAGGGAGGAAGTGATATTATAATGTGGCTAAAACCCACAAATGATTTTGGATTATGGGATGTTAGTTCATGTTCAAGCCACTCACTCTTGCACTTAATCCCATCACTAGTGATAAACCCGAGCGCTTTCTTGCTCTAGCTTCCAGAGCCCAGATTCACATCAAGGGCATCTTTCACTTGCTTCAAAAAGACAAAAAGTGTTCCGCTTTAAGAAAAGACTGATGACTAAGATCTGTGCAGAGGAAGCAGAGGTGATTATAACTGGATTATTTGTTTAAGAAAATGGTTTTCTGCAGGCTAATTTTAAATAGTGAGCTCCTCTAAAGACTTTAAGTATTTATGTAAAGATCATCAATTATCTGGGTGGGGGGGTTTAGAATGTGTGGAAAATGCCAGGGAGAAGATACTTAATCAACTAAATTATTAGGAGCCACTGACAAATGGAAAACAATCAGATAACAAAATATCGGTTTCCTTTCTCTCAAATAATACCATGGAAGTCCAAGGAAACTAAATTTTAAGATGCAAATACTGAATTTACACCATATTTTCTGGAACAACTAAACAAGGCACCGAGTTCATGTTTCATTTTTGCATCCCCTTTAATATTCATCATCTTCTTTTTTTTGTAAATTGTTTTAAAGAGAGAGAAAGAAGAAAAGGGCAGTTAAAAAAATTAAATTGACCTTCTCTATTAAACTTGAAGTGATCAGCAAGATACAATTTATAAAGCAACCATCAAAAGTTTATTTTCCAAAGCCTTTTCTCCTAGAGAAGCAGCAAAACAGTAAGACAGGAACACAGTTATTTTTAGCAATCTTAGTGGCACAGCTTTCTCCTGAGGCAAAACTTAAATCCAATGAGGGTCTCCAAGGACCTGAAAGTAAGGAAACCACCCCCACACTGTATTCAACTTGATCCTCTACACACAAATTTGATCTTAGAAACAGAACTAGAAAATACATTATGGAATATTTAAGGATGACACATTTCAACAACTGTTAAGAGGATGTTATCACTCCCATTGCACACACGAAAATTAACCATAATTGGGTGAGCGACAACTGCATAGCACAGGAATGGGAACCCAGCAGACAATACTGGCATGTTGGGAGAAGGGAAATGGGATTAATGAATAGTTGATAGAAATTCCATTTTGCTCTGGGGTTAATCACTGGTCTCATGAAAATGTATTTCCTGCCTAAGATTTATAACAAGTTTTAAAAATATTTTATGTTGTTCTGAATAATTTCTAACTTGCATTGAATTTCCAGGGTCATATTAGCTACATGGTGTACTAGTATGTGTACCTACCCATTCGCCTGCACCATCACAAAAATGTGGCAGGACTCAATCTTCAGTACACAACCCCCCCATGCAAATGGGACAGGGTACTTGGATTTGACACATTGTTTATATAATTTTGGTGTCACCAATTATTAAATAACCAGATGATGAGTTTAGTGTCAAAACAAAGCCCCACCTCCATGTTGTGCTTCAGTCAATGGAGCATTTTGCTAACCTGGTTTTACTGGAGAGCCCTAGTAAAGTGTGCAAAGTACTTGATATTCTTTGACTATTCAATTTAACTTTATACTTAACATTACCATGGAGCTATTCTTAGTCATTTTTGTTTTACTCATATTTTAATCCATGATATGTCAAATATGTCAAATCGAACTAACTCTGGATTCAAGTAGTGGCATCAGCTTTTAAAAAAAAATTTAACGTTTTTTAAAAGGACTTACCATGAAATAAAACATTTCTTTGGTTGTTTTTCATTAAATCTAAACTCTTTTCTCATACTTATATTGATTTTTCCTATTAAAATGTATCTTGCAGTACTTTTGAACAAAATAATTATTTAGAATGTGTATTTTTAATATATTTCCTTCAAATATAAGTTTATCTTTGTGATTAACTTCACAGAGTTAAACCAGCTTTGAATTTACTGAGATTTATTTTTAACAATAAAATGGAACTTGAACACACTGATAACAAGAGAACTGCTAGGCAAAATTTATAAAAACTGGTTTATGGGTAAGACACAAGAGAGAGATTAAATGCTGAAATCCAACACAGAAACATAGAATTTATTTATTTATTTATGTATGTATGTATGTATGTATGTATGTATGTCTCTCTCTCTCTCTTTCTCTCTCTCTCTCCCCCCCTCCTTCCTTCCTTCCTTCCTTCCTTCCTTCCTTCCTTCCTTCCTTCCTTCCTTCCTCCCAAGAATTCTTGGCCTGAAATAGACTTAAAAATATCAGCAGGGAGGGGGTCAGTGATGCTAGATGAAATAAGGTGAAGGGATTAGCCAAAGAATATATATGTTTATGTGATGAATCACATTTATTGATTTGTGAATGTACCAAATTTGCATTCTTGGAATAAAACCCACTTGATCATGGTGTATCATCTTTTTTGATGCATTGCTATATTTGATTTGCTAATATTTTGTTGAGGATTTTATCATCTATAATCATCAGGGACATTGGCCTATAATTTTCTTTCTTTGTAGTATCTTTATCTGGTTTTGGGAGTAGGATAATGCTGGCCTCATAAAATGAGTTTCAGAGCTTTCCATCCTCTTAAATATTTTGAAATCATTTGAGAAGGTGAGGTGTTAATTCTCTGAAAATTTGGTAAAATGCATCTGTGAAAGCATCTAGCCCAAGGCTTTTGTTTGTTGCAAGTTTTTTTTCTCAATATTTTATTTCTTCATTATTAGAGAGAAAGGAGGGAAGGGAGATAGAGAGGGAGAGAAATATCAATGTGTGGTTGCCTCTCATGCGCCCCTCACTGGGGCCCTGGCCTGTAACCGCGGCATGTGTCCTGACTGGGAATTGAACCAGCGACTCTTTATTTCACAGTCTGGGTCTCAATCACTGAGCCACACCAGTCAGTGCTGTTGCAAGCTTTTAGATTACAGCTTCAATTCTACTACATGTACTCTGTCTATTCAGATTCTCTGATTCTTTTTTATTTAGTTTTGTAAGCTTGTATGCTTCTAGGTATTTATCCATTTCATCCAGGTTGTCCAGTTTGTTGGCATATAGTTGTTTATAATTTTTTCTTGCAATCCCCTCTATTTCTTTGGTTTCAGTTGTTATTTCTCCTCTTTCATTTCTGATTTTATTTATTTGGTCTTTCCTCTTTTTTCTTTTCTTTTTTTAAATTTTTTATTTTAGTTTATTCAGTACAGTTTCCATCCTGTATTCCCATTCCAGCCCACCCACCCATTCCGCCCCATCTCCCTCTCCTTTCCAACCCCGCTAGTTTTGTCCATGTGTCTTCTATATTTGTTCCTGTAAACCCTTCCCTTCTCCC